>CAJRST010015557.1:3579588-3604136 GCA_907169785.1 Menidia menidia | reverse complement strand
TTGAACTCAGGTTCTTGGCTTTTTCCAGTTACTCTCTACCAGGTTGAGCTATTTGAGCCCACAAACATGAAACTTCTACAGCAGACTATGCTGATGAAAGCCGGAGTTGCTATTTAAAAGAATCCACTTAGATCTCCTCTGAACAACCTTTCTTAAAGCTTTTATTCTTTAGTCATAACTATTCTGCTTACTTTTGGAGAGTATTTTACGCTTCACTTTGAAAGTTCTGAGCCTCAAAGACAGATCCTCAGTCATCTGGCAGAGAGCCTACTCCCACCAACAGGCAGACACTTTATAAAGTCATTTTACTTAAATTATTAGTTAATTTACTCATTTTCCATGTGTGTGTGCTGTGACAAATGTGTTTCACAAAAAATTTTTCCAACGTTTTCTGATTCCATCCCCACCTTATTGTGAATGGAAATTGGTTATACGGGTGCTGAAAACAGGCAGGATTTAGGCCCAGCTATGTATTTGGTTTTTAGACATTTACAACCATGATGTTCAGAAACATTTACCCTTGTTTTTCAGACAGTGCTCTAATGTGGTGAACTTTTCTTTGCCTTGTAAGTCCTTCAATAATTTAGACACTTTGAAACTTTGATATAAAAGAATTATGGAAGACAATGAATCTTCTACCCTCGCCATGTTAAATGTAATTGTCTATACCATTACCATATCTTTTTTTTCTTTTCAAGGTCTCTGTGAATGTGTCATGCGAGGGCAAGTGTAAAATTTTAGCTTGATATCATGACATGGTTTTGTAAATTCAGCCAATCCATCTCGACTCAAGGCACTATCAGAAAAGAGAACATGAAAATCCCAGTACACTTCAGACCTAATACCCACCAAGGACAAAATACTCAGAAAGGTGTACATGCAAACATGGGATGAAGTAGATCTCTGAAACATAAAAACAACATGGGGTTAGGCTTACTCTGAACTGGAAAGACATTTATAAAACTAAACTACCAAGTCAGCTGGTCTCATTCACATTTGTCTTTGTTAAACATGAGGGTAAATCTATTCGTCTATCATTTTCCTGGTCATTCTTCTGTCTGCTTATATTTGAGACCTCCTCCTGGCCCTTGGATTGCAAATTTTCCCGCAATTCTCTTCACTTCATCCCTGTCCAATACAAATTGACCTCAATTAGACAAAAGACGTTTGTGAACCAAATTAAATGAGCTGCTTTCTCTGTTATGCACAGGAAATTCATTTAAATCTGACAGTGCCATGTTCCTGAGTTTTCTCATCCCAGCACCATTTCAGGCTGCATTTCCAGCAACGTCCCATACATCCTCACTAACAATGCCAATCAGAGGGCTCTGGAAGGCCTGGGCTGGCTGGAAATATCCAAACAGTATGTCTAGTATATCTGTGGAAAAGACTCATGGATTCATCCACTAGCCTTGCTAAAGTTAACAAAATAGCACACTATCATTCACACCTATGCTGGTGTTTTTTCCATTTATTTGAGTTTTGCCCACTTGATTCATTAACCCATTACATAGTCTTCAGAATATAATAACAATAATAATAATAATAATAATAATATGATCAATGGTGCATCGAGTTCAGCCTCTTGATACTCTACCCATAGAAAGAAGACCCACAAGTGCAACAAAGGAGCTTCTCTTCCTGCCATGCATACTGTATCAAAGGACCAGAATCAACTAAACTGCAAAAATGGTTGTTTGAATATCCACCTAATTTGTGTTATACCGTGTGGGCAGCACGGTGGTGTGGTGGTTAGCACTGTCGCCTCCCAGCAAGAGGGTTCTGGGTTCGAATCCCCGGTGAACCAGGACCTTTCTGGGTGAACATGGAGTTTGCATGTTCTCCCTGTGTCTGCTTGGGTTCTCTCCGGGTTCTCCGGCTTCCTCCCACAGTCCAAAAACCTGCATGTTAGGTTGATTGGAGATTGGGGAAATTCCCCGTAGGAGTGAGTGTGAGTGGTTGTTTGTCCTTGTATGTCCTGTGTGTGGCCCTGCGATGGACTGGCGGACTGTCCAGTTGACCACTGGGATAGGCTACAGTTCCCCCCGCGACCCCATCAGGGAATAAGCGGCATTGATAATGGATGGATGGATGGATTTGTGTTATATAGACTATATATGCCATCACATCTTATCATGCTTTTTAATTCCGTTTGTTTGTTGCAGATATGGAGACAACAGCTTTTTATGAGGGGAAAACTCAATGGTTGGAGGAGGGTGGCCAATCCCATGCGGAGTCCCAGAGGATTACAGAGAAGTGAACGGACCACCAGCCAGATTCATACCAACCCACAAATGTTAAATTCCTTCAAACCATTATGACCTGAAACAGCATGATTACTTTGATTTTTGGCCAATAATAAACTGATGGTCTCTGTGATTACGGCCATTGCCGTCTTGAACTGTAATTGTGCAAAAAGAGGACCGTCGTCATTCTTTAACAACCAGACCACAACCACCATTTATATTTCCTGATAGTTTTTTTTTAATCCAGCAGATCCTCCCTAAACCTCCTCCACCATATGGACTATAATTAGGCAAGACAGGCTCAGCAAACATAGAAATACTGAGCATATAAAAAGTGGGAATATCAGATTTATCCTACTTTTCAAAGCAACCTCAGACTTCTACATCTTTGACAGACATGATTTTGAGCTGCAGGATCTGGGATGTGATTATATCAAATAAATGCAATGGACAACTCAAACATAGTTTAGCATTTTGGCAGCTCTGATGGCATCTATATTAAAGTCAAATAAACTGAGCCTTTATACTGGACAGACAAATAAAAACGTCTTAAACCAACACAATTTGTTCCGACTTCATTTGGGTTTAAGGTTCATCATAACCATTTCAGCTTTAAGGAAAAAAGGTCCAGCCTCATGTTAAAACACAGATGTGTAAGTTGTCAGTGTATGTAGGAAACGTCTCATTTTAACTGAATTAAACATGCATTATTTATCGTTTTAATTCAGTCCTATATGAAAGAAATGTGCGCCAAATGTACTACGCATTTTGCATGTAAACAATCTCTAATTATGATCTCTAACCCTAACGCTGAAAGCACCACATGAAACACAGAGAATCAAACAGGAAACTAAGGGGTGATGGACCCGATGGCTCCTCTGTGTTCAGGCAACACAAATCAAGCAGACAGCCATCAAATCTAAAGGTCAGCCCGTTTTAGATGGTATTGTAAATAAAAGCATCCGCCTGTCCCTGAAAAGTTGATTTTCTTTATCAGCTGCTAATTGATTCCTCGACAGAACATCTCAAGACTCAAAAGCAGAGTCGATTCATAGAGCCTCGTGGGGGAAAAAAATGCCTTTTCTCCCCTTACCATCAGATCAATAGAAGAATTGACACATGAGTAAATTAAGAAAAGTGTGGTTACTGGCAAGATATTATTACTTGGTCAATGTGAAGTATTTGTGTCAGTTCTCTGATCCGATTTCTGTCTTAGAGCTGTAATGCAGTAGAGCAGTAATTTCACAGTGAGCTCAAAGCAGATCATACAAGCCACTTAAGAGCTCTGGTGCATCAAGAAAAGAGGAACATCTAGCCATGCCAGCATGCTAACACGGTTTTTCCAGCTCGATGAGAGGCAGGCAACACCTGACAGATGCTGCTTTGGGAGCATAATCCCTCAAGACTGCAGAGATCCTCCACATGATGGAAGCCAGAGAAGACCAGAATATTCTGTCTGCCACATTTGTCCACTCAATTCCACTCAATGTGAAAGAAAAGAAAAAGCCATCCAATAGTGACAGACCTATAATATCTTTTACAACAATTTACATTTATGGTTCATTAGATTTTCTGTTATTTCTTGGCTTTGTTCGAAATAAACACCCTACTATTAAACACTGGACAAAAAAATACTTTTAAAAACTCAGCATCAGCTCTTGGAAATTACTGTGACATTTTTTTATTCTTTTGAAAAAACTGTGGATTAATAAACTCAATAAATGCATGATCATTTGCAGCAGTAAAATGTAGATAAACTTTTGTTTTTAACAGCAGAGGCTTCAGCCTTCAAGCTGTCGAAGTCGGCCATTTAATAACATCGGCAGTAAGATGGCTGTTACTTTCTATTGTCTTTTTGAATGACATGGTTTCTCTCAGGTCACCACAGACTAAATAAAACGGTACATTTTTGGAGAGCTGCCAGGCTGAATTGTCCTTGTTCCAAAGGAAACAAGAGGCTGTGAAGTGATCCTGGGCCTTCAGCTGCATGCAGGCCTGCCTGTGCTTCACATGGCAGCAGAAGGGTTTCAGTCATTTATTAAAATGTGATCATCAAAAGCCTGCGACTCTTCTAACATTTATCATAGGATTACTGTAGCCCCCCCACCAAACCACCCCTTCCCTGCCCCCTTGCATTTGGGAGCTGTTGAAACAAACAAAAGATGCGCTTTGAATGGCACGTGCTCTTGGCGTCAGTCACCTGTTTCCTAGCAACGGGCACAACAGAAAAGCACCTGTGGCTCTGAATAGAGGGACTGCAACCCTGCGTTCGACAAAAAAAAAGGGACAAAATAGGCACATTAATCGGACAGGTTTTCTGAGCCATTAAAAAAGGGGTAAATGTTCTTCCAATAAATGTCAAACATTTAATGCAAACTTTGGCTTTATGTCCATTTTATAAAAACCGTGAAAGTAGGCCCAATACATTTAAATTGATCCGTTGACTAATTTTTGTAGGCCTACTCGTAATTATTAACACCTGACAGGCTTTCAGTCATTACACTAAATTTACGTCATGTTTACTTTGGTAGATGTTTGCGTTTTCGTCTCCTGTATAAATCTGCTCTTCGTTTAACTTTTATTCAATTTTTGCGGTCTTGGTAAACGTGGATTTCGATTTTTCCCAGCAAATAGAAGAACATCTGCAAAACTGTTGCTCTCAAACTGTTTACATGGGGTGCATTTTCTAGTTGCATACGAAAAACAGATGACTGAGGGAGTAATTTTTAGGTCTCGCGCTCCGACGTCACCAGAACCTCGAGCCCCCTGCATGCAAATCACGTCTCCGCTCGAGCCTCTCCATTGGCCGCCTCTCGCTCATTTAGCTGCTGTCAGAGCGCGCGGCCCGGGCACGCTCCGGTAACTTCTCACTACAGCTTCTACCAAAGTAAGCTCAAACAAGTCATTCAATTCTTCTGAGCGCCGGCGGATGACAGTGAAAAGGCAAAAGGGGGAAGTGCGGGGCAGTTTCACCTCTCTCTGGATTTCATCCTGAGGCAGAGCATCTTTCCTCGCTTTTTATCACACTCTTTTCCTCCGTCTTCTTTGGAGGTCGAGCAGCGCGCGGGCCGGTCTGAATGATTCTCCGTGTTTGACTGTGTCCCACAAAGACCAGGTGAATGTACAGCATCATGATGGAAACGGACTTGCATTCCCCCGTGGTGCCCCAGACAAACCCATCCAACCCCGGGGTACACGCGGGAGGAGGAGGCGGGGGCGGCGGAGGCAAAGTCTCCCAGGAGAGAATCAAGAGACCCATGAACGCCTTCATGGTCTGGTCCCGGGGCCAGCGGAGGAAAATGGCTCAGGAGAACCCCAAGATGCACAACTCTGAGATCAGTAAGCGGCTGGGGGCAGAGTGGAAGGTGATGACGGAGGCGGAGAAGAGACCTTTCATCGACGAGGCGAAACGACTCCGGGCCATGCACATGAAGGAACACCCGGACTACAAGTACCGGCCGCGCAGGAAGACCAAGACTCTACTGAAGAAGGACAAGTATTCGCTGGCGGGGGGACTGCTCGGCTCGTCGGCGGGTGTGGGGATGGGCGGCGGCCAGCGACTGGAGAGTCCCGGAGGAGGGCACGTGGGAGCCAACGCGGGCTACGCGACCCACGTCAACGGCTGGGCGAACGGCAGCTACTCGGGCCAGGTGGCGGCCGCGGCGGCGGCGGCTCACGCCATGATGCAGGAGGCCCAGCTGGCGTACACGCAGCACCCGGGGGCCGCGGCGCACCCGCACCACCCGCACCACCACCCGCACCCCCACCACCCGCACACCCCGCAGCCCGTGCACAGGTACGACATGAGCGCCTTATCTTACAGCCCCATCTCAAACTCTCAGAGCTACATGAGCGCGTCGCCGCCGGGCTACGGCGGCCTCACCGGCTACACTCACCAGCACCAGGGCTCCGGGCTCTCCCCGGTGTCCGGGGCCATCGGGGGGACTCTGGGGCCGCTTGTCAAATCTGAGCCAAGCGTCAGCCCCCCGGTCTCCAGCGCGCGCGCGCCGCCGTGCCCCGCGGGGGACCTGCGGGACATGATCAGCATGTACCTGCCCCCCGGAGAGGCGGCGGACTCCTCCGTGCAGAGCCGGCTGCACGTGCTGCCCCCGCAGCACTACCAGAGCGGCTCCACGCCGGTCAGCGGGACGCTCCCCCTCACGCACATTTAAATCCGGACGTGGAGCGCAAGCACTGCAAATCACAACCAAATATTCAAGCTAGATGTGGGCGCCGGCTCCTAATGAATTGTCAATTGTAGGCGTTTTTAGCCATAAAATGCAATCATTTTGAACCAACCTTTTTTATTCGTTTTTTTTCGCTCTTCTTTTTTTTAAGCTAAAGGAAAGCGCATCCGATTTACTTTTGCTGTCTGGAACAGAGCATGCCAAGTTTTGACACGGTGTAAATGATAATCCGGGATGGCTGGTTCATTTTGAAAGTTATTTCCCCCCCAGACCTTTCTGTGGGATTACAGGCACTAGCTGTGCGTTTGAGCAATTCATAAAAGCTGTTATAAAGAGGAAACCGTATAATAAACAGAGGGTGGTGTGGAAGATGTCATTTAAAAAAAGTTAGCCAGTTTAAATTGATTTTCAGTTTTGATGCTTGTAAACATGTGAGTCAGTCGGTGTAATTTGAATTTGTTTCTGTTGTAAAATCTTGTAAATTGTGAATAAATAGGCCTACTGCAAACGCTTTTATGCAATTGTACATAATTTACTAAATGCAAAGCCACATTTTTGGGTCGAAGACGACATAATCTGGCGCCGAGTTTAATAAATGTTCCAAGAAGTTGTTCTGTCTTGGAGAAAGTCCTAGGTTTGTTCGACTTTGTTTTCTATTTTATGGTATTTTTTCCACTTGGACATTCTGATGTAAATCAATTATCTAAACAGCGTTAAGACGCCTTTTCATTTAGGAACTATTTTTATAAGGAAAGCGTCGTCAATGCACTTGACATTGCGGGCTGCGAAAAATTAATTAAGTCTTGGTAATTCAAAAGAAAAGTCAGTAGCATAAAAAATGTATATTATATGCCCTTAAATTATTTCTGTTACAATAAAACCGAGCTTAAAGTGATCACATTTTCATTTGATATATTTTAAAGTTTTTTATACGGATCATATCAACGTGTTAAGTCTTTTTTTTTTTACTGAAATAGCAAATTTGTTTCAATTTTTAGTTTTCATTTCTCAGTTGTAATTTTGTAATTGTAACTGATCTGATGTAAAAATGTCGGACAGCTGTTTAACGAGATTTTATCTCCGAAGAATAATGTAAAAACATTTTCAACTTAATTTAAAATGAAGCAATTTCTCACAAATTTTCCTTTCAGTAATCAGGATTAAAGCATGTTTTTTTTTCTTCTTTTCCATACTCATTCATGCTTAACAAACATACATAAATGCATTGAAAATACACAGCAAAACCAGCCTTGCAAGGAAAACATCCCATTAAAAAATACATTTATATATTGTGTGATTTCTTTAATCCGTTGTGACGATGTGAGTGAGGCATTAATGAGAAAAACAAAAATAATAACCTCATTCAATGTAATGCAGCCTAACTGGGACTACTGAATCAACTCCTCAGCATGAGCAGACGGTTCCCTCCTCTTGGTCTGATTAACCTAGGTTTTTCCTCACATTCTCATTCAAGGGATTACCACGTGGGTCAGAGTTTTAGCCAAGTTGAACCTGCATCAATAACGCCTTATATGTTTGACAGTTAAAGCAACTCTTTTCATGTGTGTTGCACTCGTAGGCCCTGAAAAGTTTGTTTCTCTTTTGTTACCTGCCTGCCAGGTTACGACCTTAGCTATCTAAATCTCAAGCAAAAGTAAATCCGATAACAAGAGGATCCGGTGCTCAATGAACTGCTTATTCTTCAACTGGCCTCAGTAGAGCCAACTCCAATCCCACGTATACCTGTGTCGCCCTCCTCAACTTTGAGCTCCAATTCTTTCCCATTTCCTGACCCCCAGCATCAAACGTCTGCATCTGTGTAATCGTCATGGGTGTTAAATTATTTCCTCCTTAAATTCGATGGCTGAATCAGTGGAGGCCTCCGGGCAGGGAGGGAGGCATGAATTAGCAGAGGGGAGGAGGAGCAGGAGGGTGAAGGCGAAGAGAGGAGGTTTTTGTGTCGGAGGAGAATAGGGATTAGTCCTGGTGTAAGCCGGGGCGACCCGGGGGTCACCCCCAACAAAAAGCCCAGCAAACAACACCCCTGGTTTTATCAGGCTAATTCCCACTCGGGTCTGAAGCTGAAAACAAGAGGGCAGCTAGGAAGCAAATCACATCTGTAAAGTGTGCGCTATCATGAATTTACACTGGGAAGATATATCACAGAGCCAGTTATGTCATTTTTTCCTATTGATTAAACTGGTTGTTTTCCTGGTTTCCGACTCGTCTTTGCTTCTACTTAATAAAAAGAAAGACTGCTCCTGGAGTGGTTCGTCTAAGCATTTACTTTACACAAAGAAAAAAAATTACCCCAAAGGTTCAAAATTCTGAATATATAACCTTAAAAAGAGAGAAAGCCAATAGTATGAAAGACCAGCGTCGAACAAATGAGTCGAAAAAAACAAACAAATTAAATGGCATAGAACAAAATGATAGCTGGAACCTCAGAATTGTTTTGAGTTAAAACATATCATCTGTCAATATGAGTATTAGCAGTTTTAGTTTCTGAATTTAGCTCCGTTTTGAAAATATTGACATCAATTCACAAAAAAAGTCAAGGAAATGCAACTTTTCTCATTACAGATGTAGGCAGAACATCAGCAACTGGACAAACAAACTAGACTCACAGACTAAATGCTGCATTTGTCTTTTTCCCCACACAAACTCTTCTTATTCAGAGGGAAGAGATGAGACGTGTACAACTCTCCACGGGTTAACAATTCACTGAAGTGGAAGGTAAAAATAAGACAAGCGAATTCATCAAAAAGCAGAACAGGCCTTGTATTTGAGATTCTGATAATGACAGCCATCAGAAATGGGCCTTCTGTGGTCGATTCAGGAGTTTAAATTTATCTAGTGACCCAGAGCAGGTGATCAAATAAATCCAAAATTTCCTTTATTAGCTATTACACTGTAAAATGGAACATGCTCTTCATTTGGAGATAATATTCTGTATAAAACAGACTGTCTAAGAGCATTTAAAGACAAATATGGAAGGGGTGGAGTTATTAAAGGATATCACTTTTATAAATCTGTGCTTCCGAGTCCTGAGGGATGTTTTTCAAAAATATTTCGTGCTACCATTTTTCTTCTTAAAACTTGAAAGTTATGTTTTCGCTTACAGTGAGATACAGGTTGTTTTGCATGAATTCAAATGAATGCTGGTCACTGATAATTTTGTAGGAATGATTCATTATTACTTTTCCTCCATCACGAAGATGTATTTTTTCAAGTTTTCCATTTTTGTGATATTGGATGAGCAGAAAAGAAATTAGCTCAGAAGTTTATATCCAAAAGCTGACTGACATGTTCCTCTTTAACTGAGCATTCAAATGGAAGTCCAAACTCCTCCTCACACTTAGTTTGACACAATCAATCAGTGAGGGATGTGGAGTTTACAGGTTTGTTGCTCAGGCTTTGTGTTGCATGAGCCGACAGTAAAACATCATCTGATTAGATCTGAGAAACACTTAATCTGATTCAGAGGTTAACATAAGTGTGGTTTGAGATAAAGGGGCAGAAATCTGAAGGATGAGCTCTCACCTTTTAATCCTTTTTTAAAAATATAATTGACAGTAGCTCTTTGGAGGAAAATGATTTTTTTAAAAAGGAACAATTTTCTGGAATGAGCACAAAAGATATTTAATCATCATCCATCTCAGACTTGTTTCTAGAGTATATTATTATTTGTCCATTGGGATCAAGCTGGTGTGATTGCCTCTGAATGCAGTGCTGATTGGACTTTTTGATCGCAAATATGTTGATATAATGATTAAAAAATGAAGATTCTGCCACAACCACTGAAACTAAACTGAAGGTATGACAGATTTCCCTCGTAAAGCACCTAAAGAGAAAGGGAGTGAAGATTCTATTGGAGTGGAAATCAGATGATCAAGTTTTTTTTTTATCAGGTCTTGATGTGATGATTACATGAACACATTTGGCTTCAAAGAAGCTCAGGTGATATGGATTATACACAAGTAACACGTCTGCATTGATCAGCGTCTGGGATGAAGTTCGGGGCAGAGCAATCTGCTCCTCACACTCTTAGAGATGCTCCCATGGCGGTGGAAGCTGAGGGCAGGGCTGAGCTGCAGCTGTGTGCCTGCAGGTTTTCATCCTCTCCTTCTTGTTCTGCTTGGCACACGTTTGGACACTGCTGCTCTGGCACTTCCCTCTCCATAACCCATACAGCCCCACGCCCTCCATCCCGTGTGCTCCTGATGTCCTGAACGTGGATAATCGGCGTCAGTTTATCACGCCTCCGCATATTTTCCTCCCTCTCCTCCTATAAAAACCCTCACCTCTGTCGTTGGACCCGGTTCTGTCATGGGAGATTACGGGGGACCGATTGCACAACACTGAATGTGGTGCGAGGAGATTAGCTGGGACGCCATAGAAAATAGCAACGGGGCCAACGGATTCCTCGCGAGGGGGCCTTATCATGCAATTACACGTTGACACGTTTTAACCATTTTTCAGCCTCTTAATCCGAGGGCTCCCTCCTCCCCTTCCTCCCCCTTCTCTTTCCAAAAGCAGACCTATTGGTGCTGAGGGAGCTGCTCTCCGTCAGCTTCTGCTGAAATCTGAAAAGTCTGCCTCATTTTCTCCGCTTGGTTATCGGCCAATGTTAATATCTGTAAACTTTTTTACATTTTTAAAAAAAACAATTAGGATGGTAAAGCCATGTAAGTTTGAAAAATTTCCTCTAAATAAATTGGATTTCACAACAAGTATGCCAGCCGAGATAGACTTTTCTACCAGGTTTTTATTTTAACAAATTAGACATATTCGGCCATTTAGCTTTAAAAATGACTGCAGGGATATCAAAGTCTGTGACTCAGAACAAATGAAGATTGGAAATTAAGAGCAAGTGAAATGCAAAACAATGACAAAAGCCTGACTCCTGCCTGAAAGTCGTACCACTGACTGACATCATGAGGAGCTCAGTGCCTCGGAGAGTGATGTGCTCAAAATCGGAATTATGCAGGGTGAAATAAAACTGTTGTCTCAGTTCTCTTTGGAGCTTTTGATCTGCGCTGTGAACCAGCTCTGAGAAGTTAACCAGAGCACCAGGGTGTTTCTCCGCACTGTCAGGACTTTATGTTCTTAAATTATCCAAAATCAGTCCAAAAAGTCAAGCTGATCCTCACAGCTGAGGTATTTGAGGGCTGAAATGGAAAAATCAAGAAAAACATGGATTCATCCTAATTTGGGTTTTTCTGAGTACAGTTTAGTTTTTTAGCTTTTGTCATGTTCTAAAAAAATCATTTTTGTGCATCTTGTAAAACTGGTGACTGAAAAAAAAAAAAAAAAATCAGAAACAACTGTTCATCATTGCATATTTGCACCCAATCCTGTACAACACCCAACAGTATATTCAATAGAGATACAAAATTAGTCTTAGTTATGAAGACTGCGCAGTAATATACAGACATTCAGCCCCAGTGGCTGCAATGCAACCTTAAATAAATGTGGATAAATGCAAGGGTTGCATCAATAGGGGCATCCAGCATCCAAACTGCTGATGGGAAAAGCCGAAATGCAATGTCAACAAAATGTATAGCAAAAACACACACACTCACATATATTGGACTGTGGGAGGAAGCCGGAGAACCCGGAGAGAAACCACGCAGACACCGGAAGAACATGCAAACTCCCCACAGAAAAGTCTTGGGTCCCCTGGGACTCGAACCCAGATCCTTCTTGCTGTGAGGCGATCGTGCTAACCACCAAACCACTGTGCTGCCCAAATTTTTTCTTATCCAAGATAAAAAAAAGAATTAGAGTGTGCACCCTTTTGTTCCCGCATTCATTTGGAGTCATTCAATTAAGGAACGTTCCCAAGAACTCCCTGGGGACACATCACATGTCAGGGCGCTTCAGTGCAATGAGGCCTCTGGGAACCATATGGAGGCAGTTTATGGGTCAGTCTTTGGCATTTCATTTCAGATTCTGTTTTTCCTTAGCAAAGGCTCCCATAGTGTGGATCCTATGCCAAAAAGTCCCTTAAATCTTGTCCTGTGGTTCATTGGTCCCAAAAACATTCAAATTCAAGATCTGAATTACACTAAAAAGCTTACTTTCAGGGCATGGAGGTTAACTGGGTTATTTTCAATTTATAAAAGATCAGAATGTAATAAATGCTTTTATTACAGGGCTTGGCCTCACAAAAGTGGAATTTTTATACTGCTTTATGTTTCTGCTTCAAGCCCTTCATAGTAGGACCAACATACCGGCTGCCACAGAATTGAACACATCTACACTGTGTATCAGAGAAGCTAATGAAAGATACAGGGATAGAGTCCAACTGGAACTGTGTAGTAAAGCTAATTATAGGCAAACTGAAACCAAGAAATGCATCAGCTTTTCAAACTTCAAACCAATTATAAATGCAGGAGCAAAATGAGGTCTTGTCAGGCCAATTACCTCAACACAGCAATGCTTTTCCTGTAGGGTTAAAGCACTTTGGAGAAGAGAAAGAAAGGGAGAGTGTGAGGAAAAGTAATGGATGGAGGGGAACAGGAAACCCAAACATGATTACAACTGTAGCTCTGGCTCAGGTAATCACTGCATTTAAGAGGTCTCCTGCCAACCCAGAGGCCAGTGAACTGCTCCATTCTTTTTACCTCTGCAGAGGGGGGTGCTGTCATATGCAGATTGCAGGTAAGATCTGGTTCACATCTCTACAGTCTTCAACAGGACCAGCTGTTAGAAACACTGGTCAATTAGTGCTATTATTCAGAAATAATGTTAAAATTATTTCTTGATGTTTGACATGGGGAGTTTTTCAAGCATTAAAATGCTGCCATTTTCAGGCCACAATTAGAGCTTTATATACTTTGAGTTTTCTTTCAAATCAAAAATGAAAAAAATACCATGGTGTCAACATTCAAATGAACCCTATTAAAATCTTGAAAGTTGCAGAACACTCAAAGTCACAGACTTTAGCACAACTGCTTCCCCGGACATGTTCATCACTGACAAACAGCGTTTTGAGGGAGCTGCTCTCCGTGTTTGTCGGTTAAAAACCACACAGGCCAGCTGAAAACTCATGGCAGCTTTGAACGCCTCTGATGAGCCTGCTCATTTCTATGTATTCATGCACAGTGCTGCTCTTGCGGGCCCCAGTTAACAGCTGACCGGTCTCGGCGGTCATTTCCTCCCTGCTCTCAGAAGCAGGTCAGACTTCTGTTTGGCTGCAGCTCCACTTACATGTCCTGGCATGCAACCGTTTCTGACAGTGTAACAACCGCATTCTTAAATTGTGTACATCTGTCTCTGATCTGCACTAATCTCCTTCAACATGGAGTCCAGTGAGAGCTGAAAAACCACCAACCAACTGGACTGATCATTGCTAACAAAACATGAAGAGTCTTCATCAGATGTTTGTTGTATTATCACTCAAATAAAAATCATTGGAAGCACAATTTTGCCTTCAAATTCATGTAAATAATGATTCGAACCTTTAATTCCCTACCAGTGACCATGCAGACTTCAGCTTAAGCGTTTGGCCAGGCAGCTTTGCATGCTTATACACAGTAATAGAGTGTGTGTGTCAGTGTATATGTGCATGCATTTGGGTAAAACAATAAGCTAATCTCTGGCGTAGAGTGGAGGGATTTGCTGTATAAAGGATAGCGAGAGAAGCATGCTTGTTGGCGATAGCCTGGCTGAAGTTTCCAAAACACACCCACCTCCCTGATCCACTTATGTAGGCCTCCTAGCCTGTGTGTGTTTGTGTGTATGTGCATGTGTTTTCGAGCAAGAATGAGTGTGACCTGTCAGAATATACGTTGTCATCTATAAATGCAGTTCCTGTTTGTGTTATTTGTGGATGCAGCACATTGAATATTGATATCCCTGTGTGTATCATCGTCCATGTTTGCGTGCGTAGGTGTGTGTGTTTCTGTTTGTGTGAGAGCAGGGGGATGATCTGTGTTGGCAGCCAGTAGTTATGGACTCAGATTAAACATGGAGAGGGATTCAGTCTGAGGGTATTTACAGATTCTCATTATAGCCTCAGAATCTGAATGTGCACACACACACACACACACACACACACCATAATCTTATCACCTATATAGCTTAATCTGTTTACTGTGATTAGACAAAATTTGAACAAGATATTTTTACTCCAAACTGTTTTTTCAACAAGAAGTGGAGTGTAGATTAAACTACAGTTCAAAGCATCCCATAAAAAAAACTGGTCAAATTGTTCAGAAAATATATATAAACAATGCACTGCATGCTGTTATACACTCCTGTCCACCACTGTTATGCACTGTGCATAGGATACACAGCACCCCCTTCTACTCCATGAGGTAAACTAAATCCAAAATGCCTGCAGGTATGAAGATATTCATTAACAGTTGCCAGTCAATAGTTCATGAACTCTGCATAATAGATAAAAATGCCCTTTTTCCCCACTTTCACATTTTCACTCAGACAATTTCAAAAATGTATTTATTTGTCTCAGTGTGAGACTTAACTCAGTCAGACAAAAGTATTAAGACCATAAAGCTCAGGATTCTTGGAAAGGGTTTATAAAGAAAATGCATTTGTAATTCCCCAAGATGAGATTTTGGAGTTAGGACCACTTGATGACAAAAGACACTGACTCACTTGACTGTATACTGCCTGTTTGGCAATAAACATGAAAACATGTAGAAGATGGTGGGTGCAAACATGCCTGTATGCAACTAGCATCTGTTAAGGTCCCTGAACATTACAGTTAAATTATGACCAGTAAATACCGAAAGCCTGTTTTCTGACCAAATGTTGGCTGTAGTCCATCAGAAGTTCACCAGTCTTTAGGTCAATTCTTTAGGTTAAAGTAATTATTGACTTGTTACACTGTCAGTCATATGACTGGTGGTGGCAGGTTGAATGTAATGCTGCTGACAAAACGTGTCTACACAGAACAGTGATGCAGGTGCCTTCCTTTTCCTCAATCAGGAAACCTATGGACTGAGTCTAATGATTGCATCCATCAGGATCATCAAATATGAATACAAGTACAGCCAGGGGATATTTGCATATAAGGATGATCATATACTTACTATGACAAATTAATACCCAAAGGATTATTATATTGCTTCTCTATGATTTATTCTTATAGATATGTAGTTATTGAAAGACTTCTTAGAATAAGTCAGATCATGAAGCAAAAACCTGAAGAGGATTTGTTCCTAACATTTCTGACAAATAAAGGCCACAAAAAAGCTAAATACTTATTGCATGATAGCCCAATTGTTTAGCTTAATAGTAAGGTAGTAGTGATTTACGCATCACTTCACATACAATAAAGAATGTTATTTACTGAACAGGAGAAGAGGATGAAATGTGTAAAAAGGGCTCAAAAATCTTCAGAGATACTTTAAATAAAATGCGTCTCTTGTTTACATGTAAACTTTCCTTGCTTTCTTTGCACAACTTGCTTGTTAAAAAGATGAGAGAAAGAATGGGGGAGCTGGAGTGATGGCGAGGGCTGAGGAAGGATGAGAAAAAAACGGAAGGAGGGAAAAGCGCCACTGAAACAACGGGAGCATCCATCCTTTAACCAGTGGGGAGTTATCACCTAACCACAGAGCTTTTCCAAACGCTTTAAAAAGCACATTTGAAGATGTATTAGCGCATCCCTGGATCCACTTGCTGCCAATAGGGGGCTGCTTGCTGGGCTTTGTGCATGTCTGTGTTTTTTTTATTTTTGATGCTCCCTTCAAATTCCCTTAGCGAGCGTTGCTAAGGTGCTTTGGGGATGGGATTAACTGGAGGCTCATCACACATTCCATAACAGAAAAAAGTATGAAAATAAAGAGTGAAGGAACAGAAGGAAAAATGTATGGTAGAAAAAAGAGGGAAGGACAGCAACAAGATTAAAAACAAATACAAAAAAACCCCCAGAAAAACTATAATTATGAGAGAAATCGAAGGAAAATATGTCAAATATGATACAATAAAATTTGTAGTAAAAGATTAAAAAGTAACAAGGAATCAGATGACAGCTCATGACAGACAGGGACACCTAAATAAATGAAGGAAATGTAAAGCTAAACATCAGGATGAGGGAAGACATCAATGAAAAGAATTTCAGCATAAAGAGGATGGCTGGAGAAACAAAGGAAGGGAAGGATATCACAGAAAAGGATGAGCGGAAAGAGTAGGAAGAAAGGAGGAGTGAAGGAGTAAGCTTGCTGACTGTTGCATCAGCCTGATAACTGAGGGCAATACGAGGAGAACAATATGCATAACGAGGCATGGAGGCAACTGCTGGAACGTGTCCAGGTAAAAATCTCGTCCCTTGCGCTGCAATATCTGAAACCCATCAGTACTCTGGCAGATTTGGCATCCAGCGGCACAAAAACATGCAAACGAAAGGGCAACTCTTCGTGAGCCTGGTGCACGTTTGGTTTGATGTCCACACATTTCTCAGGAACAACTGCTCTGCCACGGTCATGCGGAGACAACTGTCTGTTCAAACTGAGCAGGTGTTCCAACAAAGCTTCCAGCTAAATGACACGTCTGCTTTAGATGATATTTAAACACAATGTAAGCTTTCAGAGTCCATCAAGGTGAGGTTAAACTAAACACTAAAGTCAAGTAAACACAAGTTTCCGAAAGGCCAAAAAGAGTACATATGAAGGTTTTGGAGATAAAGATGAAAATCTACCTGAAGTTAATAGAATCAGATCAACCAGGTGAGTGTCTGCCACATTCAAGCCTCTTGTGTATCTTTTTAGGGGGGAATATGGATACTTAAATTTTGTCTTGTATAAATTTTCCACAATGGTGTCATTGAATCGTATGAATTTGTTTGGGTCTTAATTGCTTCAGGATTCCTTTCTTTGGTCATGTCTCCTGCATTTACAAACGCTCTCCTATGTTAACCACATGGAATTTGTCTGTACTGAAATACACAATATAAAAAATACCATGATGTATTTGCATCATCAGCAGTTCTCATAAATGTACCAGATGTTTGGTAACATACAGTATCTGTTTGGTAATATTCTCTCAGTTATGTTGTCTTATGGCATTTAATTTGCCAAATTAACCAGCATCAGAGCATCCTTTCCAACTCTTTAGGAGAGGAATACCATATTTTCATGGCCTAAGTTTTGAGTTCAACACAGTATACAGAACAGCTGTTCTCTTTACACTCAGAGTGTATAATAGCCTAATGTACACGTGAAGTCTCATGTTTTACCCATAAGACTCACATTACAGTCTCTGTGATCACCATCTGTGATATGAAGTAATGTAGTTCAGACAAATACACTGAACACCTCTCCTGCATCACAGAGTGTTTTTTTAGGGGGGTTGGTATGCTGCTGCTTTTTTTTTTTTTTTACTGCCGGCATTCTACATCACTTACATTTCCATATTACAGCACTATATGTCCAATCATATTTGATAGTAAATATAATCTACTCAAATACAGAAGTTCACTTTGTGTGGGTAAGTTAAACCACTGGCAATACAAGAAGCAGATGTGAACGGACAAAATCCAGTTTCAGCTATATCACGCTACCAGAATGTTCTTGTTATTGCTGCATTTGTCATCATTGTAACCTAAATAATCATTACATTATGTTAATTAAGTACATAATAGAAAAAGTCAAAAGCATATTGAATCCAAAGTTACTTTTGCTATTAAGGAGACTCAATCAAGCCCAATATTTCAGAAAATCTAATTATCAGAATAAATTGAGTCAATGCCAAGAGAACTACTGAAAAGCCACCATCATGCATGTGGAGCAGGGGGATGGGCGGATACCTGTTGCATAGGTGTGGTCTCTTAGGTCTCCTGTTACCGGGCTCTCTAATGCAACATGAGCTTCATCTGTTTGGACAAATTGACACTACGAACTCAGGTGACAGGCAGCCAGATTTCCCTCTCTGTTTATCTCCATCTCAGGCAGTTTGTGTTTACCTATCACTTTCTCTCTGCTTTACAGTCAGACACAGAGGGAAAAACAACAATATTAAGAAATCACATAGCACAGCTGGGGGGATATTTTTGAAGTTTTTCCCTGTTTTTCTTTCCGTTTCTTATTTTCAAAAAAATAAAAATAAAAGATTTGTATAACTTCTAATATTTGTCATATTATATCTCATTTCTGCTACTTTGTTTCTCTATATTGAGACGTTTCTTCATCCATCTCACCATCCATCTAGGGTTTCCATGATCTCATTATGTGCCTATGAAAAGGGGCAGGTAATGCAATCTGGCATGGCGTGGCATGACTTGTATGTGTGCTGATTACCTGAATGGCAGTCAACAGAGTCTCTGTTTCACCCACTTGTTTCGAAATAATCATCTAATCAGACGTGCACACACAAACGCATACACACACACACGCACCAAAATGCAACACATCTACGAGATCACAGCCTTTCTGTACATGCTGAGTGAAAAAAGATAGGCAGCCATATACACACATCCATGCAAACGTCATCACCTGGAGGCCTTCATCAAGACCAAAGCTCGCTAAACTCCAACCTGAAATGACACTTTAAAATTAAGTTTCAATAATCATCAATTTCCTTTGGGATGAATAAGGAGTCTATCAATTCATTAATAAATCCAAAATATTTTGATCTTTGCTTTTTCCAACTGTAACTATCATAGAGCTCATTCCTCTAGGGAGCTGCATTTATTATTTTGCACATATTTGGAAGTTCGGAGATTGTTAACCAATTATGAACCAGTTGTCTTTTTAGTTTAAAAAAAAGTTGGTTTCACCATCTGATATTCTTTACACAGCTGAAAATTTTCATAAATTAATGTTACAAAAATACACACAAAGAACTGCGAAATTCACAAAATGGTTTCCAATGCATCTGAAAATCTTCTGCGGCAACTCCAACAACAACCAAGTTAACTTTAACTGGTCCAACTGATGTCACTTCTTCACACAATGTCCCTTTTTGGGATCATTGTTCCAGTTCTAGTGTAGTCTGAAAACCTTAAAAACTGCCTCCATCAGGACATGGGAAGACATTCTCCATTTATGTTTTTACTGTTGCAGGATTTTTTCAAACTATTAACTAAAAAAGATGAGAAGCTTGAATAGATCAATGCAAACCTCCGTGTGTTACTGGTTTTGTAGGCAGCTCTTAAGCCTTTATGCAATGTCAACAAGCAGAAACATTGGCCATTTCAAATGTATTAAATCTCCAGACTCCAGTAACCTTCTCACCTTATCCAAATCTATGCATGTAAATACTTCAGTTATTATATAGAATTATATTACTCAGTTGTAGTTCAAAAATAGGATTTACTCAAGTTCAATCCTATTCATTTAAATGGGTGTTTGTTTCTCTCCAATACTGTCCAAATGCTTAATTGTAAGGTTCCTGTGATGTTGGAAATCATACACTGAACCACTGTGAACTCACATCAGCTGGAATACAGATCAATGGTGCCAATGGGAGAAGAGAAAAAAACTGCAGAAAAGAAAAAAGGAGGCTGGGAGGGGGGCTGATTGACTGTAGGCTTGACCTCTGCACACACAAAACTCCCCCCACTTCCAAAAAGAAGATGGGGGAAAAAAGCGTCAGAGCCCTCCATGGTCAGGGCATTTTACTGTATCAATCGCCCCCCTACTCCCAGCACCTCTTAGCCAACAATCCCACACGGCTGGACAGCCGATAAGTTGCAGTAGAGGACTGAAATCTCCTGCAGGGTGAGCAACAAAAGGACTCCTACAGTCCTGGAAGGAAAGTGCTCCCTCTCCTCTCACACTTTCTTCTGCCTTCACTGTCGGAAGACATTATGGAAGTCATTATTCAGGCCCACCAAGTTGCCACAGAGGCTTTGACTGGGCCATGTGTGCTGTGCTGTGTATGTGTGTGTAGATATAAACCCTGCAGGAGGTTGCAAAGCCCCACAGAGTATGAGATAAGGAAAATTAGGAGTCATTTTCCTCAGAGTTCAGTCTTTTTCAAAACAGAAAAGTATTGTGACACATTCTACATTTCCATCAAACTTTGATATGCACATACATACAGGTCATTCAAAGTCTAATTAAACCTAAAGTGTGTCACACTTTTTCTCTGGCCCAAAGGCTGTTGGTGAAAATATCCTGTGACTGCTTTCATAAATGAACGTCCAAAAGGGACGAAGTCTTCCAATTGCTCAAAAGTGAAGGAAGCCATCTCAAAATGTGGGAAGCTGCTAATTGAGACAGGTAAAAAAAAAACTCCTTGTTGATGCACTCCAGAGATGTAAAGCTGTTCTGTTGACTTCTCACAGAAGACCTCTTCTCTCTTTATGTAGCTCAGCAGTTACATCTATGTGCAATCACTTCCAGAGCATGTGGAGTGATAGACAGGCTGTAAACATTAATCTATCTTAAGGCCATATTGCATTGAACGCATTAGCCATTCATTTGTAGTTAGACACAACTGGCTCTTCGGTTTGTGTAATTGATTCATATGAGTACACCTTGTAAATCATTTGCACAAATTGACTAAAACAAGCAAACAGAGATCAGCATATACACAGTGCATACAAAGAGACACCCCGAAGCCACAGTATGCACCAAAGGGATCTTGGCTCCTCTTAATAAGATACGAGCTCCCCTGAAAACATGATTTGTGGATTTTTGCAGGGGGGGTTCTCTAAATATTGATAATATTCAGTTTCAGACAAGCACTTTTGTTTTCCAAGGATCATGTGTGAAATTTAGCATACAGTGTAGCTTTAATAAAGAGTATTTCTTTCTCCTTGCCGTTCTTCACACATCTGTGGAGCACAGCGTGTTACTTCTAATCGGTTTTAGTACTGTTCCACAACCTTCGTAGTCTATAGCAATTTTCTTGCTTAGTGGGGAAGTGACTGAAGCAAATTGGTCAAAATATCAACCTGCAGCTTTTAAAACTAAGTAAAAAGAAGGCAGCAGCTTTACATGTATTAATCTTATCATCATAGTAATCCTTCAAAAACTAGCTGGGACGGTGCATAAAGATGTCCATGTGGGGCACTCCACTGTTCTTCAGGAGTGAGACTTCCACCGAGGAACAACAGCACCCTGCAGTGTAAGTCACACTTTAAATATATGAAAGTTCAATAAAAAAAAAGAAAATCTCCTTTACATTTAAAACGGGTAGTATTTACCTTGCTTTGTTATAAAGAAGAAAAGGTTTCCTAGTCCGTTTGTGGCAGCAGATATGGTTTTCTCTGAAGTAAACTTTCTGTTATATCAGTGAGTAATAACTCCTCCTCCAGGCACAAAAGATTAATAGATTTGACTGATCTTGGAGGGAAGAAGGGTGGATTTATGAGGTTGATTTGTTACAAATCCAGTAAAAGTAAACTCTGCTGAGTCATGAGTCCTGGAATATTTGAAAGTACCAATCCGCAATTAAACCGTTTCCCATATGTCCAATTCATAGAAAATTATGTGAAAATGGGTTTCTTTTAAAAACAGGCAGTTTGGCTAAAGGATCTTTCAGTGTTAAGACTAAATGTTTTTGGAAGAATAAAATTACCAGAATCACTGCCATCGTCACAAGTAATCTTCAGATTATTGCTGCATTTATCATTCTAAAGATCATCATCATAGGTTTCTTTCAGCAGTTGTCACCTCTGTCATTGTCACGAACACCAGAACCTTTATTTTTACCCTCATCATCAGAGCTGTTGTCTTCACCTTCATCTGGCCCCTGATTGTTCTGGACCTCTTGTATCTTTTTATCCAGTCTATAAAGAGGGCCTTTAGCTTTTAGGATCAGAGTCTGATGACTAGTGGGAACAAGGGATAAAAAGAAGAGGGATGAAGAAAGTAGGGGATTCAGGATGAAGGCTGTAATAAGAGACACACAGCAGGAGGGCTCTTTACCGTCACTGAAGGAGGAGAAAGAGATGGGGTGAGCTGGAGGGACATGGACAATGAGAGGGAAACGGGGAAGATTAGAGGAAGGTAAATGGATGAGGGCACTGTTCAGGGGGGGAAGAAAAAAATCAGACATTACATGTTCTGGAAAAAAAAATGTCCTAAAGCTTGCACCATAAATAAAACATGTCACAAGCCTCAGTCTTCTACACTACCACTGTATGCAAAAAAGCCTCATGCAAGTTCTTTCACATCACTGGCTTTGGATCAACACTCACAGACACATGAGCAGGTTTGATTCGACTCTGGCCCTGACCTGATGCATGGAGGATTCATCATCCTCAATTCCTTCTCAGTTTTTCAGTGGATGAAGCAAAAGATCTTTTTTTTTTAAAACAGCCATCTGTGCTGCATCAGAATGGCTAAAATTGTTCAATCTAAATTAAATGCCAATCAGCTTTTTTTTTTTTTTAACTATCCAAGGCCTTACATGTTCAGTGCATCTGCAGGTCTGTCATGCAGGAATGCATTAACACATACACAGAAATACACAGAAAATACACAGAAAAAAAGATTCAGAGTAAGAAAAAATAAGTCTGGTTGGAAGTAAATGCCCATGTTCTGCTATTGATGGAACTATGGGAAAAAAAACTTTGATTTAATTAGCATATTAAACTAGACTGTTATTTTACATTTACACAGTTTAACCAAAAATAACAATAATAATAACTGACAAACTAATATGCATCTAGAATATTAAATTACATTTAGATATCTAATGTGACTTAACAGAACTAATTCGAGGCACATTAGCTCGAGATTTCAATCAAAACTGAAACGCATCAGTGAGTGGTCTGCTGGTGACTTTTCACATTTAGCTGATGTGTGAACTCTAATGTATCTGGCTTTTTTTTTTTAGGAAAGCTTACTTCTTAAAATTACGGCCTAACAACTCAGGTAAAATATGTTTAAGGGTTATCATAATGTTTATGGCATTTAGCAGTCACGTTAAAAACAAAACACTGCTTTTGCTTTTAAGAAGATAAGTATCAGCTAGACAAAAGTTGCTAAATGCTTCCGACTAAAGGCCTCTAAAGCCCAAAAAAAAAGGAAGATTTTTCAGCAAACCTCCACGAACTGGAGCCACATTTTTAAAGAACCAAACAATAATGCAAGCGTCTGACACCAGACAGAAATTGATTTGGTTTATAGCTAGGTTTATAAAAAGGTTAAATATGTTAGCGGAAGTTCTTCATCTGAAGTTGATAATGTAAGAATCATCGTGTGTTGGTATTTAAAGAGCTGACACTTATTTCTTTGATAAATGATGGGCGAGAAACAAAGTATGAACACAACTCTTTGTGACTTTGACACTGTTTACAGTGTTCAGGACCATGGATAGTGCATGTTAATGACCTGACTGTTACCCATTTGGGCTTAATGTGTTCCAATAGCAAGAATAAGGAGAGGTTTCAAAAGGGCTCAGTGACAGTTGTTGTGAAACTCCAGGTCCTATATCTTGTCTTCCTTTTCAAGTCTAATTTGATTTTAAACAATTTAACCAATGCATTTTGTACACATGTTCTATCTGTCAAAAATACCACAAACACTAGTTTAGTCATGGAATAAAAATTAAGTCAAGACTTACAACAGGTCTACATCTGATCGAATTAATTTTGAACTGAAGAAAAAACAGAAAATCTTGTTGACATTTTTTTTTGTTTGTAAAAAAAACAGATTATAAATCAGGGACCAATGTCAGTTTTCACAACTCTTTAAAAAAAAAAAAAAAAAAAAATCAAACTTCTTAAAGAAATGCTTCCTCTAAACTTTTTTTCTTGTCTGACTACATCTGGTTTGTGTAGTTTTTTTGGGGGGGTTCACTGTAATGCTTTGTACCGCTGATGCCCCCGATTCTGAAGTACAGCGCTGTAGACATAGATGTAGAGGGATTCTCAGTCAGAGAAAAGATCTTTAAAGAGACTCTTAACCTCTAAGATTAATTGTTATCAGATAAGGCGGCACTGCACCACACTTACCACACACACACACACACAAACACACACACACACCCAAGCTCTCACCTGTCAAGCTCTTCCAGAGTTCTTTACCTGCGGCTGGGACCGGCTCCAGCAGCTGTCAATTATCCGAAAGCCAATCCCACAAACGACTGACAAGCCAGCAGAGCCAGGGATCGAGTTCAGTCTCTCAGGGACCCGTTGTGCATGTGTGTGTGTGTGTGTGTGTGTGTGTGTGTGTGTGTGTGTGTGTGT
>CAJRST010015557.1:3507915-3579578 GCA_907169785.1 Menidia menidia | reverse complement strand
GTGTGTGTGTGTGTGTGTGTGTGTGTGTGTGTGTGTGTGTGTGTGTGGAATTAACTGGGGACACTACTAAGCCCTGACTTCAAGCAGCTCAGGTTGACTAAAAGTTGATGGGCTGATAAACCACAAAGTGTGTGACCATGGGAACACATCATTACAGATAATCTTTAAACTATCAGAGAGTACATAAGCACCAAGTTCGTGTATATAGTAAGCTACATATCCTGCATTAAGGTTTTTTTTCCAGCAGGAAGAGATAAGCCGAGGTAAAAAAATCTGAACTAACTTGATGATGCTGTCCAAAAAGTTTCCTGATCGTACAGTACGTGGAAATTCACCCTACAGAACCATAAACCAATACCCTATAAAGACCAAGAAGACAACACATGAGCCAAATTTGCGTTCTAAACAAACTGAAACTGAACATCCTGCATCATTCATGTGTGGAATCTGCAGGTCAGCTCTCAGATGAATGATATTTTTGTGCATCCACTTCTCATCCACTTCTCTGAAGTAACAACAGTAACAACAGTACAACAATAAAAACTAAACCTAATCCTGAAAAAAAAAGGAAACCTAAAGGATAAACTGCATATCATGAATGTACCAGTGTGGCCTGAACAGTGACCGCCAGGGAGATCCAGGAATAGTCCAACCAGGAAGTCAGTGGGAGGTACACAGGTAGTGTAAGAGTGATGTACAGTGACAGGTTATTCTCAGTCTAGTTGGATTCATTATTGTACACTTAAAGATGAGCAAACTTGCATTTGGAATCAGCCAAAATCAAATATGTCTAATAAACTATACCATGAGTCATTAAAAGCCTAAAAAATTAAAGGGCAAAAAACAAACTGACAATTTAATGAAAACACACATATTTTCACTTGAGCAATTTAGGCATAATTTCTAAATATTGCTCTAAACTAAATGAAAACACAGCCATTATCTAAGTGAAGAGGTCACAAAATGATGGTTAACCTCAACTTCCAACCAGTGTGTTTGTAGGGCGTGGGGCCGTATTAATATCCTGAGCTAAACACTGTAATCACCGACCTTTATTATCCACATAATACAGCACCATCCATCAGAGTCAGTGTGTTTGTGAGCTAACAGAGAAGCTGACTGAATTCTGAATCAAGAAGGCAGCTTTCAACTCCTATCAGATATCTGCTGAGAGAAGAGGGGTAAAGTGGGAACGTAAGCGATGACAGACATTTCTTATTGCCGGTGGCTCGACCTCAGGAAGCAGAGAAGGCTATCTGCTGAGTGGAGAGTCGCCCAGTAAACACGTCAACTGGCCACCAGAAACAGAAACTAAATAAATAAATAGTTTTATCAAACAAAATGTATAATATTTGCCCTTAAAATATATCCAACTCAAATATCCAACTGTATACTTTTTACCTAATAAAGCTAATTTTGTCTTATTTTCACTGAGGGATCACATTTCAGGCTTTCCCACATTGAATAGCTTTTAAGTTGCATGCTTTCTATTTTACCTCAAGAACTGACACTGATATATGCCAGCATGCCAAGACCGAGTGTGGCAGGAAAGTTTTCATTTAAGCATGGTTTAAGTATGGATCTTCTCTCACAACTTTCATGTAATCAATTTTAGCAACAATACAGGCATTTAGTGAAAGGTTTTCACTGCTTTTGATAAGGAGGAAGCGCTGCAACAACGAAGTGGGTTACTCCAATCGGTTCCAAGCATAAGCCCAGTCTCTCGTAAAAGAATATTCAGCTTCACAATCCTTGAAAACTCCCTGATGATTAGAAAACTTCACCAAGGGCCACAGCTTCCCAGACATGTCCTCATGTCAAATGCTCTACCTTCAGAATAGCAGCTCTTATAGGTATCCAAGGTTGGAGAAAGAAAACAGGACTTGAGAGGCAGAGTAGGGAGAAAAATAGAGACGAGGGAAAAAAAGAACCAAGTGAATGGGAACAAAACTGAATACAGTAATTCAAGGCTGCTCAGATTGGATCAATTCAGCGGTGACTGAGGACTGAAGAGCGGTAAACATGATAGATGATGTGTGTGTGGAGAGAGTTCAGCTGTAAGTGTGAGTGTGTGTGTGTGTGTGTGTGTGTGTGTGCAGGACTTTGAATTGCATGAGTGATGTCTTTTGTCTTCAAGTGAACCCACTATAATGGGAGGATGAGCAGGAATACAAGTCCTCAGTCCAGCCCAATTTATTACGTGCAAGGTTAGGCTCTGTAAGGGTGAAATATTACCACAGATAGTCAGACTAAGAGAATGTTAAACAATGATGATGGGAACGTCTGCTTTCCATGTCCTTGCTCTCTTATATATCTTCTATCTCATGTGCAAAAAAATATTTTTTTCATTCTTCATCTTGGATCATTGAAGATAAAGACGAGAAGACATTTTAATGGAATTCCTCCAACAGTTTTAGAGCCTTTGCATAGAATTTCTAACCTGAAAACAAAAATCGATCAATTTGCTAGCTTTGACTTCTAGTATTCAAACTTAAGTTTGAACCGTTAGCATTTTTAATTATCTTTCTGTAATTTAATGCAGAGGGGGAGAGAATCTTGACCTTAAAGTCACGGGGTGTAATGAAATTGTTAAAACAAATCTCTGTCTGAGCCCTGTACATCCACAGCTATCATACGGAAGAGGCCAGAGGTTACAAAAAATCTTTGGTCAAATGGTAATTTGACAGAAGCAAATAAAAATTAAAGTCTCTATTATGTGATATTCTGGCCTGAAATCAGTGCACAATGATTTGCATAATATATTACAGGACCATGTATGGTAGAGAACATTTTGAAAAGTTGCAAAGACTTTCAGGTGAAATTTATGAAAAAATACCAGACAAGTGGTAAAATCAATTGTTAGAAGGCAAACCCAAGGAGAATAACTGAGGCTTCATCTGAGTAAAACATTGACGGGAAGAGTGGGGAACTATTATGTTTGTCCATGTTCAAAAGAAATGTTTCAAGCCAGCACGATTCAGAGGGCCTCTTGAATATACTGGAATTGCTGTCTGGCTTTCCTCTGTCTGTTTGACCTGGCCTAATTATCCATGTAATGATATAACCCTGGGGGGAAAGGGGATCTGCCTCTGACTCTCTCACTCTCTGACACACACACACACACACACTAACAAATAAACTTCTACCTCCTTGAATTCCCACAGTAGACCAGAATGCCTCCTGTTGAAAGAGGTAATAGCATGAAAACAACCTGACCAGAGCAACGAAGCCTGAGATCAGAGAAACTGTCCGAAACAGGATTCATTTCAATACAGCTTTCGATCTACTCATCAACTCACTGAAGGGATGAGCATGAGAACCACAGTATGATTGTGAAATCCTTGTTCATAATATATTTAGACATGTTGATATCCAGGACATATCATGACAGCTTACAGAAAATGTCCCATCTTTGTTCTCTTATTAGCTTTTCATTCTTTTTTTAAATAATTGCTAGCATACAACATTTCTTAATTACAAACACTGAATATCCATCTGCAATGTGCAGAATTTAAACATTATACAGGTCCTACATAAAGTAGAAAAATAGATCCATGAGGAGAGGGTCATGTCAACCACACACATTATAATCAATGCATATGCAGAAATTCTGACTGGGAACACTGTTGAAAATGTAGTACTTTTGCTAATAGAGATGGCAGATTTATTTAGGCCTCTTAAAATAAATTCATGTAAAATGTAGATGATCTATGATGGGTAACTGTAGTAGGCATTTGAACATAGACTCAATATATATCAGGAACAAATATCCAGCCTGATGACAAAGTAGTTTGGATGATGACAGTCAGAATTAGTCCCAGGCTGAAAATCAGAGCCTTTGGAAAACAGTTTCAACAGAAGCTTAAGTGATGCAGTTACTCTGTAAAACCAATGCCAATCTCTGCTAGGTTTACTAGCTTTTATGTCCAACAATTTGTCAGAAAAAAAGCAACACTGTAGAATTTAGTTGAATATATAAGCAAAAAAAAGGCAATGATTATGTTTACGTTTTCATTTGTGCAAATGTAGGGAAAAAGACATTTTTCCTTCCACAAAGCCCTGAACACACAACCAAACCAGACTACGACCATCACTCAATCAGAAAGTCTCAACTGCAACCAAATACCATAACTGTGTGAAACCAGTTACTACAATAACAAATGACCACGGTACACTATAGAACGTGAAGAGGAGCAATGGTTAAATGATAAAAAAAGGAAAATAAAGAGAAATCTTCTAAACTCAAAAAACCCGACCAAATACTGCCATATTCATCATCTCAGCAATTGTTTATTCTGGCTGACTAGAGGAAAATAAATTAGAATTGATGAAATAGTAAAGGAAACTGGATCCAGAAATCATTGTTAGACATTCACTAGTCTGACTATCCATGTTGGCTACTGGCGAAACTGTCTGAGCTGAGGCAGAGGAAAGGTGAGACACACTGACAATGGCCACTTCGCTCAATAAAGAAGGGCATAAAATCAATCTGCACAAAGGTCCAGAGAAATGTGTTTAGAAAGAGAGAGAGAACACTGAAAGGACCAGGGATGGAGAGGAGGAAAGCAACTGAGGATGAGGAGCAGGGACAGAGGGAGAGCGGGAACAGACCGTCTCAGCATCTGTGATTTGTAGTGTTGGGAGCAGAAATGTGATGAGTTTGTAGCAGAAAACAGCAGATAATTTTCGGCTTCTCGCCTCGGGCACTTGGACTCCACTCAGTATTGAAGAGGGGGATGCACGCTAATCAGATTAGTTTGTTTCTGCACTTGTAAGAGGAGACAGTCGGCAGTGTCCCATATTTGTTGGCTGCCAATGGAAAACAAGCTTTCACCTCTCGTCTATTTGGTGGCGTTTCGGCCCACTTAAAGCCCACCAGCCTGTTCCCACTAAAACTACCATACTAGCAGGGTAAAGGCTTGGGATTTTTCTACATTACCCCATCAGACTTAAGAAGAAACTTCATACTGTTGGAACTTTTCAGGCATTCACAGTTTTTTAACCTTACATCCACATAAATACAATCAAACCTGTTGAATTACTGTTATTATAGGAAAAGCCTCTAACAGCAAACACAGCAGATGACAAATAACAAGTTAGGCCAAACACAAACCTGAAGAAAAAGAGATTTCTTCAGGAAACACTACCCAGACAGTGCATGGCTACACAGGCACTACAGGAAAGCACTCAGTACATCAAACACACCTTTTAAACCCATCAGTGCCAAACTCAGGACGTCATAAAAGCCAGACGTTTCCCTCACCACTGACACACATTTAACTATTAGAGCACATCAGCAGCAAAGACAAGAATATCGGCGAGTATTTGGTTCATATATATATATATTTGACTCTTACGAGGACGCTGTTTGCCCGCTGATCAGCATGTCGACAGCAATCCTATCTCCTCCCTGAGTGTCTGCTCATTACGGTCGAAAACAAACAACCTGCAGTGGAAAAACAAACAAATTATTTTTGGCAAGCTAATTGAAAACAATTTGATAAATGAAGTACAATTTTTTTGTCATAATTTGGACAAACCTCGAAATTGACCTCATATTTCCCCGTTTTGCCCTGAAAGTGTAATAATTCTGAATGTTTGGACTTTAATTAGGAAGACGACTTCCACCTGGCGTGGGTTCGTGCAGGCTGCAGTACCGTTTCTGACCGCTACCGATAAATAACATGATGCTACTTTTAAAATCCAGAGGGGCGCTGTTTCACACATTTAATTTAAAAGAACGACGCTTTGAAATGAATTATCTTTTATTAAGATCAAAGCAAATATCAGAAGAAATTTCTTTTTCTGTTCAACTACTTAATAACTATAACATTCAAACATTATGTTTCACACTACAATATGTGAATACCATACAATTAATTAACACTAAGAACAGAATAAAAACAATATCTCATGATCTTGATTGTCTGCAAGAGACTAAATCAAACCACTTACTTTCCGAATACATAAGACCACTGAGCTACAGCTTCCCTTATATGTTCACAGTTTAGTAAACAGCAAGTGGAAAAACAGTAAACTAGTTAGATGGTATAAAAATTTAAGAAATCAGCAGTGAGAAAAAAAAAATGCATGTGCATTAACTATTGTTCACCAGACGCCTTCATCCCCTCAACCATCTGCAAACTCATGTCTTTAAGGTTTAGATTGTACTGAATTGTATTTGATTGTATTGTGCTTCAGGACATTGACGAGAGTGACAAAGACATGATGAGAAAAGAGGACAGATGGAATAAAGTTTCTGCACAATTTCCCTCATTTAGACTCGATGCAGAGGCTGAAGGTGAATGAAAATGTGAAGGAAGAAGCAGAGATGGGAGAAGAGGGAGCCAACAAGGAGCTTGTCACCTTTTCAGTTGGTCAATGAAAATAAGAAATGGCTAAATTATGAAAGCATTCCTCTTTTAATACGGGTGTGTGCCCCCATCTGTGCTGGGAGGGTTTGTCTTCACCTTAAAGGCCAGACTCTAATAATGAGAATGCTCTTTGTTTGAACTAAAGAGTAGCCTAAAAAAGAATGTATACTGAGTCCTAAACAATCAGGAGCAAATAACAGCAATTTCACAGCTAATTCATGGATTTCACGTGTGGATGCCTCCGTCGGCTCCCTCCATTTAATTCTGTGAATAGAGACGTGGGCTGACGGGTGGAGGTCGAGGGCCTAATGACTTAAGCCTAGTTTGAGCGTTAGACTTTTTAGGCCCAGACATGTGAGATGAAAAAGAAGCAGGTATTTATCAAACTACTTTACTGGGATTTGGTTGTGTGATGTTGAACTGTTGAATTGCCATCTTCATTGTGTTTTTGGAAAACATTAATGCCTTGTGTACCACACCAAAGGTTACTCGTGGAACTTTGATGGTGAACCATTGAAGGCTGATTTGTGGTAAAACACCGTTTGACTTTCATCATAAAGTGGCTTTTTCTCCACAATTTTATAATTCTGCAGTTGTGAAAAAAAAATCTGAACAATGACAGACAGGAAGGGGTCTCCACTTGAGACTGCTGATATTGTCCCCAGTTGGTAACAAGGGTCACAACAGGTTTACTTATTTAGGAAAACTAAGTATATTTCCAGGTTTCAGTATTGGAAAAATGATATCAGGCAGTGGACCACATTTTTAAACACAGTTGCCCTCCTAATTTAGTCTAATAACTTCATGGGGCCTCCATTATTCACCTGGCAACTGACTTCTGGATTTTAACAAGGATTAACGACATGAGAGAACACTTGTTAATAAACAAGCACTGCACAAGCAGACAGATTTGTTACCCCTAGACAGCCAGCCGTTTCCGCCTATTCGCTGTCTTTGTGCTAATTTAAATCAGCCGCCTGGTTTAACTTTCAGCAAGAGAGCATATAATCATGTTCCTAAAAATGTTCAACTTTTTCTTTAACCCTCAATTCACATTCAAATGGGACTTTCTGTAAGTGCATGCCAATTTAAGGGATTACCGACTATTGAAATCTTATATTTTTAAGTCACCTGTTGCTGTAGCTAATTGCAGCTTCAGAAAGATAAGTCAGGCTCTGCAGAGCGACACTGAATATGAGGGAGTTTCATCCAGATATTTCTGCCAGTCCCATTACTTTTCATAGGCACCTGCGAAAAGTACTTAGTATTTTCATATGCCGGGGCGGTGTAAATTCATCATTCATCATTAGCACACTTAAATGTGTTTCAAGCACTCTCACCTCAAGCAGTTTAACATGAGCATACAAAGGTGATGAAGTGGTTGGAAAGCATTTTGGATACACCTTAAATCATGACGCCCACATTTCTATATTTTCTAGAATTTGCACTGAGTAAAGCGGCATGATAATGAATTGCAAGGTACTTTTTCTTGGAGTTTTAGCTGTGATAGTGTTGATGACTTTAGGTCGTTCTGCTCTCATATTAAAGGACGGCTGAATGAGTGATTAAATTTAAACTTTTATTTTGCGCTGTTCCTCTTCCTCAGATTTCACCTCTGACAGCCTTGGCCTAGATATATTTTTTCTATCCTCATCAGACACTCTCGCAGGTCTCATCTGCTGCCAGCTGTGGAGGAGAGGACGGGGAGATCAGTGCAGATGAGAAGTGAAAAGGATGACGGGAAACCAATCGATCCAAAACCTCCATCCTAATCTTGTTGATATCCTCACAGCAGCCCTGAAGCAACTTCGAGGAACATTTGAAATATATTGAAATACAACCATCTCCCCCAAGCCTTGTCCTAAACTGTCATTTTCAGCAGAGATGGTTGTTTAGTTTGCAACAACACATTCAGGCAGAATTTTGGTAAACGCAAAATCTCCACCTTTAAATTGTATTTATTCAGCTTCATGTGTTGGAGCTCCTTCGGTGCATTTGATTGTCAACTCAGAACTGAAGCCTCAAAATGCCCTGACACATCAGAAATACTCTACTGATCTCTTCTGGATGGAATTGATAGTGCAGTCACAAAGCTAAAAATCAGTAGAGACAAAAAAAACATTCCACCTTCTTCTTTTCCACTTCGGCCTTTATTTTCAAGCAAATGTACAATTGTTTGCCATCAATAACTAAAGAAAGATTGGCAAAAATCCACAAGTAAATCTTGATATGACTGTTAAAAACGTATACAAAAAGACACCAAAAACTGTACATGAATTAAAATAACTAAATTTTTATATTGTTCTCACACACACACATATACATTCACACACATATACATTCACACACACACACACACACACACATAAATATATATAGTTTCTGAGAGTGTACGGAGATTTATAGATACAGATTTGTGGTTACAAGTCATATAGATCGCTGTACATTAACACATTGCAAAAGTCAAACAACGACATTCTGTTTGAAGGCTGTCAGTTTGGAAAGGAAAGTGTGGAATAGATCAGAACAGACGGGACAAGAGTGAGTGGTACATTGGGACCTTATAATGCACCATGACTGGCTTTGAATATTTCTACAGCAAAGTGTCGATCCGTACATGAGAGTGTTCAGTGCAGGGGTGTGTCTGAACATCAGCTAACACCTCAGAAATCTCTTTTACACGTAAAGCGATGCATACGACTGTACAGAAACACATGTCCAGTGTTGGTTTCCTCACAATTTAGTAGGGCTGCTCAAATCCCCCTACATATAAATAAGACACACATAAACATTAAATACTGTCTTCAAAATGTAAAAAAAGCTGTAACAAAGGATCACAGAGTCTCTAATGTACACACAAAGAGCACTACAGGATCTGCCTCTGCTAATCTATTCATTAACTTTAGTCAGGCCAAATGCACAACGGCAATCATAATTTTTCAAGCTTTGTCCTGACATGACAGCTTGAAACCCTTACACTAAAGTCAGATGGAAATACTAGGTCGAACACATGAACAGGGATGATTTTTACAGAAAAGAACATTTTTACCTTTTGTTGGTTTTTTGTAAAATCCCAAATCAAGCTCTGAGAAAGAATTCTTCAGTGTGATGGATGACATCTGGTAGTAGCACATTTGTCATAATCACACTTATAACAGGCAAAGCCTTATTGCAGCGGAATGATAAAGATCTTATAGAGCGAAACAGTGAGCAAACTGTTGCACATATGTGCACAGATTCAGTGCCTGTAAGAATAAAAATATCAAACATTATGTTGCATTTGAGCTCTCACAAGTTTTGTTTTGACAATCAAGTGTAGAAACCTCGCTTGGATTAAGAAAGTTTCAAATTAAAATTTAAAGTTTAAAAATGTAAAAGAATGCCAAAAAGCTTCACTTTGATTTGAAGTGTCCAATGAAACAATATGCAGAAACTCCTGGGAAAATCTGAAAAAAATACATTGAAAGTGTGAAAAAATGTTAAAACAAATATTTTTTGCTGTTCATTTGAATCAACGGCTAAAGAGGTTTCCCAAAAATATAATCTGTGACCGATACCTTTGTGGACACACAGTGTTAAAAAATCTGGAATAAAAACAATAAACTGAAACCATTCAGGTGATGATTCATTTGTTCGTTGATTGTGAGTTGCTCATTCAGACTTTTTTTGTCCTGGCAGCAGAACTGTCACAAATACTAGTTTTTACATTCTCCGTTTCAAATATCCATTATCTGCTAAGCTTTGTCCCATCCAAGCACCCACCAAGAGTCAAAAGTTCACTATAAAGCAAGCACGAACAAGTTCACAGGTATATATTTCACAAACTAGCACAAGGCACCTAATGTAAAGCAGCTAAAAGTATCTCTACCGTAGCAGCGACAAGGCTTTGGTTCATAGAAAAAAATTCCTGTTCACACAACAGATGAAAGGATGGATTTGCACAGAAATGTAGAAGATGCAGGAGGGGATGACGATGATGACGAGAAGACAGGTGGAGACCAGAGACGCAGAGGTAGGAAACTTTCCACATGGCCTCAGCAGAGGGAGAAAGACAGAAACAGAGACAGACAGCTAGGAGGGAAGAAAGAGGACAAGTGTTGAAACAGGGAAGTGAGACTTGAGGCTGCACTGTGACGGCCTTCAGCCAGCGCAGAGGCAAATGATCAACAGACTTTTAGAGGTCGGGTGACCCCATATTCTGCCACTAAGTGGAAACAATCAGCTGTGTGAGAGGATCTGACATCACGTCTTTGAAAATGCATCCTTTTTTCATTGAAATGTACCAAGGTGCATATATTTTTGCTTCTAATATAGATTCTATTAGATTTACTGATCAATAACAGTTATTCTTACTCTCATGGCGAGGGGTGGTAATGCGTGCATAGGTACAGGACTTACATTATGCACGTGAAGTGCTTGTGCTTCCTGTTGTTTCAAACAAAAGAGTATTCCTTTGGAGTATTTACAAAGATTGGAAAGATTATGCTCCAGCTCCCTGCCCTATTTTGGTCCACTGCCCCCCCCCCCCAATTTTACAAACCCCACCCCCCCTTCCCAAAAAACAAATAGTTTGGGTGGCGAGAGGTCTGATCTGTGCTATAACCACTGTAACCTACAATTTCAAGCATTTTCATTACGTGATACTTCAGTTGTTGTTTTTTACAATCAGGTTTTTACACTTTTAGTGTATCCGACTGAAGGTTTCACCTGTCTTTTAGACAGAGGAAAAGCCAAACTTGCAGTCCTGACTTCATTGTTGCACTACAGTTGCTGTTTATTTTCTCATAGCTGAAATGAGTTTATCTTGTGGAGCTGTCTTTACTTAAGGCATCAAGTAGTTTGGGGCACTTTGAAGACATGATAATCCATTTGTGTGTTCAACACTTATATAAGTGCTCCAAGCATTACTTTTGGTTGACTTCAGGATGAACAAGACTTTCTATCTTCAGTCTTTTGATTGGTTAAATCTAACAGGTCGCATGCTGATTACATTAGCCCCAAATGTGTTGCCTATGAGGTTAGATCATCTGTTTCTTTGGTAAATAACTTCAGGGGGAAATAGTGATTATTATAAGGCGATATTAAGGCAAACAGCAGGAATTTGTGACATTTGTAAAGAGAAAAATCACTAAAACATTGATCAAAGTAATCCGAGAGGCAGAATACATTCTGCATAGATGAACACATCTATCCCACCAAACATACTACACTACCTATGGGTGAAAGGGAAGCGTGGAAGTGTTGGATATATGGCTAAAGCTGGCCTTTTGTTTCTTAAGGACATTACAAACAGTAACTGAAAACAGATCAAATGACCAACTGAGTTTTCCAACATTCAGGCTTCCCTCCTGAACTACTCCTTACAGTTTTGTAGGATCTGACCGCAGAGTCCTACGGAGAGTTTCTGGATAACAGGTTTGCACACAGGCAACACCAGTTAGTCCTATGAGGAGGCAGGTCAGACAGAGAGGAGAGAAAACAGAGATGATAGGAATTAAAAACATGGACATGTTCGGTCAGTGAGAGACTGAGATGAGCCGTCATCACCATCATCAGCATGTTTTCAGTTTCAACATCATGACCACTAGAAAACAAATCCTAACTAAAAAAAACTCTATCGCTGCCACTGCTGGCAGACGTGTAAAGGGCCTGTGCACACATTCTAACATGAAACCACAGCTCTCAAGTCTTTTTCTGTTTGTTGTGACATCAAACACGGAGCCCTTTGCAGGCCATGGTGGCAAGTGAGGCGTTGTGGAGGTCTTTACAGATGCATCCCACAGTGCTTCATGCCTCAGCACCGTTATCCCCTCAAATAACTGCCACGCTTTAGCGACGCAGTCTGAGCTCTGAGTCCTGCTCCGTAATGGAAGGTAACCAGTTCATTTTGAATAACTGTACGCTCCATTTCTGTGATTTACATCACAATATAAGCGGAGAAAACATCAAAAAGAAATAAGTTAGACTGAGGTTTCAGGCCCTGCTCCCATGTAAGCGTTTGCCTGCCTCAAGGGGCGGGACCCATCAGCAAATCGGAGGAGGGGGGTGAAGGTGCGGTAGTCTGGGGTTCTTTGCCAGCGTGTGAACATGATTTTCTTGTTATATGTTTCAGACCTTCGAGGGTTCAGTGGGTTCCTTTGGTTTTCAGAGCCTCGCCGGTGGCTGCTAGCCTTGGGTGGGGCGTGGAGAGATGCCAGGGGGGTGAACTCTGACAGCTGGCCCTTGTAGAGTTTGTCAGCATTCTGTGTGAGCGAAACAGGAAAATGAGAGATAAACATGGTTCCTGTGGAACGGAATTCAGAGAGCAGGTGGTGGTGACTCTGCTGTCCCAGCTGGCCAGAGTTACAGTTATGAACAAATAATTGGTCTTTTTGTTTGAGGTAAAGGTTTGTTTGTCCAACAGTGACCAAAAAAAGTCTACACAATCAGATTGTTCTGTTTGACTTATTTTAAATCTGGCCGGCAGTGACGTAAAGCCCCATCCACAGAGTTCACACAAAAACAATGCAACCCAAGCAGGTTGAACATATGCAAAACATGAGCACTGAACATGCATCAGCATCCAGTCCCAGCCATTTCCATGGCTGCTTCTGAAGCCATGGAAACGGGCCACTAGGTGACACCAAAGCTCCATGTTAGCAATCCCCCCCACCTGGCCGTTCCATTCAGACGTGACCAGGGGATCTTTGACTTTATCCATGTCACAGTCCACTTGTTAAGTCATTTCAACACCATAAAACCACACCCAGTAAAAACCATCATCACACAGCAGCGAGGTGTGTTACCGTTCTGAAGCCTGTCAGGCTTCTGTGACAGCTACTCCATCTATTAAGGAGTCAGAACTCTGGGAGGCCAGGGCCCTCTCAAACCTTTTCACATCCCTAACATGCTGTGGACACACACACACACACACACATTTGAAGACAAAGTACATCAAGTATCTTCCACATACTGGAAACATAAATAACAGTAATAATACAATAAAAAATAAATGACTGTGTGTAGTGTTTACATAAACAGGAAGGCCACAATTTGGCACACCGGCATGCACTCAGCCAGGGAAGCAACTTCATGCAACCTAACATAAAGGATGCAACAAGGGAAAATACATAGAGAGATTCTGTACAACGAGACAGGAGGACAGGCAGAGGGTCACCTCCAGGAGGGCTGGATTAGAAACTGATTCTGCTGGAGGTCTGAGACAGCATAAAGATGGTGGAAGGCTCAGACGCAAGGCACCGACGCTTATTCTGCCGCGGAGGAGAACCACAGGTGGGAGGAAGGAGGGAGAGGAGGAGGAACAGGAGGAGGTGGGACAAGGAGGCCAAAGAATGAACAAGGACAGGGAAGAGTTAAAGCCGCTGTTCAGATTTTTTTAAATGTCACATGAAGTTCTTAAGACGATGAAATCAGAGTTTTTGAGACTTTTGACAGGTTGACGTGTATCTGAGGACAAAATGGGCCACATGGTTTGAAAATAGAGCTCCCGGCTGTCGGGAGGTGAAAGTTATCATGTTGATTATAAAAAAGGAGCTATGGACAGAAAGATGATATTCAGTTTGGACCTTCAGAAAAGAGACGTCAAACCTCACTGCACACATCAGATCAAACATAGTTTCCTGAAATGAAATGTTCCTGAGTAGCAAAGTTTTTACATCTGATTCATCCTTTAACTTCCAGCAGAAAATGCTAAAACCCAACCAGACTCAATTTTCACTTTGGCTTACTGAACTAGTTTAGCTTTGCATGAGGTTATTAAATGTGATGATTAGTGTTGTCAGTGGTGTTTTCATCAGTTGAATAAATGGAGCTTATGGCACTTGATTTGAAAGCTTTTTCACACAGATTGTTTATTCTATTCTCTTCATTCTTCTCCTTGTTTAAGAATTAAGTCAGTTTTACCAACTCTGGAAATTAGGCTTTCAAAATCATCTATATGTTGTGTCTTTTTCTTCAGAATTTTCAGAGCATTTATCCATAGCTACTCATGAATAAATAATGTCTTTACGAGCGCATCACTGTTTTTCGTAGGCACAGCAGCCACTTCTGCTTCTGAAGCGGAGAGACACACAATTCTGATTCCCTCATTAATAAAACATTTGGAGTGTTAGATAAGTACAATTAATATTTGTAGAATCTGGGCTAAAGGATCACTGCACACAGAGGCTTACTGACTTACATCCAACAAAGCAGGAACATATCCAAACCCAGCTTGCATCTGCTGACCATAACCATCATTTAAACATGTCAGGTCATCACAGTTTGAGCATACTGTGGAAATATTGAGTAAACACAGTAGTTTGGGCTGCTTATTTGCATTTGATACCAATTTAATACCAGTAATTATTCTACATATCCTCTGTAAATGGATATCTGGCATTTACAAGGTTTATAAACAAGTTATTACTATAAAACATATTTTTACTAAAAACAAAGCCTTTTTTAAACCTTTGTGCAATTCAGGAAAAAATGACTCAGTTTCTGGGTTTGTAATGCACCCACCTGTATGCGTTCAGTAGTGGTGGGCCACAGCGTCCTCCAGATTACCTTCTTCACCACATCTGGCAGCAGACTGGCTGTTATCAGAAGGATTATACTCAGCCACGCTGGACCGCTGGACAACATCTGCATGAACACGTAGTACATCCTCTGGTAGTTGAGGAAAGGCCTGGATAACAGGGTGGGAGGAAGGAAAACTTTTTTAAATGTTCCAAATGTGAAAATCCATCTGACATTTAATTGAAATGAGAAGATATAGCTAGATCATACCAAATAATTCCTCCCCACAGCAGGGAGAAGACCACGAAGAACACCAGGGAGCCCCAGATGACAAAGTGGTTGATCCACGTCCAGTAATGAGTATCTAAAGCCAACTGAGGGACAAACATGAGAGCAGTACAATGTTAAATTGCTGTTGTTTTTTCTGACAACAGACTTAAACCAGCCTCATTTAGGTGACCATTTGGGTTCCGTTACTATGAAGGCTACAGGTGTGTGTCTGGATCTGGTTACCTTGAATGTAACAGTGAAGACTAGTACAGTGAAGACAAGTGTTCCAAATGTCCAGTTTCCAAACATCTGAAGGGGAGAAACAGCTGGTGTAAATTTTGACTTAAATTACTTTAGGAGACATAAATTGGCTCAATCAGCACATTGTAAATAGATGCTTCATGTCACACAGTAAGGTGAGCTGACCTGTACAGATTCCGTAAATGTTAAGCATTTGTGTCTTTAAATGAAAATAATGTTTGATGTTGCATACACCTTTAAAACAGACACTGACATGCCTCTTGGGTGAAGCAAGCTTCATTCAGCTCGTTTGTGATAGCTTAAAGCCACCCATCTGAAGCTGTTACAACAAACTTTCAATGAGGAATCAATCAATCAAACAGATGGAGGGTGCGCAGTCCGAGACGTGCAGCTGAAGAGCAGATTTTCAGATGACGGATGGATGGAAAACAGCTAAAATGAAGGCTCTTTAAATCTTTAAACACAATAATTAATTCATTAAATAATTGCAAGACAACTTGTGCTACACTTTCACTGTAAAAACCTGTAAATCACATCACACAGATGTTAACATGTCTTTCAAATAAATACCACACAATTTACTTGTTAGTGAATGAAGATTTTAACAGCAGCACTTTTCTATGATTCAAATGTTCATCAGATAACCACCAACCCCCATATGAATGGCCCAGAGAGCCACGAACCCCTAACAGGATATAACTTTGATCATATGTGTACTAAAAAATTAAATAATAATTTATCTAAAGAAAGTATTCTTTAGATAGTAAAGATTTAGAAAGTATTGACTCTTTGTCAGCTCATTCAAAACACGTCTTGCCTTAATTAAATCTGCCACAGTTTCAAAGGAAACAAAGTTTTTAAAAAAATCAAACTTAAGACTGAGCAGAGCTTAAAAGAGATCCTCTAATTACTACTGCTCAACAGCACCAGATTTATGTTAGTTTAAAAGTGATATCTATGTACAACCACCGTGGCTGCATCCATACAAAGACTTCATGTTCTGAGGAGACGCCACATAACTGACTATATCACCTTACCTAAAACCAGCATCATCAGTTGTAGGACAATTGGATTTGAGAGACAGCTAAATGTCTCAAATGTCATGTAACGGAGGCAGGAGCACTTTTTTCTGTGGCAACTCCTTCACTGCTTTTACATGAGATCAATCACACAATCAGCTACACACAAACGAAGCACACACAGGTCAACAGCATGGACACAGCAAGAGGAGAGTCACTACACAAAAGCCTACAGCTGATGTGGCTACATGAGATGGAGGTGATTGGCTGTTTGCATCAGCGTGTGTGATGGGGACAGGAAACTGGAGAGTGAAACTAGGGGAGAGGACAGAGACAGGGACAGGCTTACCATCTGTGTGTTGGTTGTCATTAGCTGGGAGGAGGAAAGAGAAGCAAAAAGAAAAAGCAACACAAAGGTAAGAGGATAAGAAGAAAAACAGAATATGAAAAGAAGAAAAATCAATAAACAAATAAACAGCTTAGTTGTTGAATGGGAAGATAACTCAAATTTGATGGGGGGAAAAATAACAAAAATTGGGAAATAAAAATGAGAAACCAAGCAACTCAAAGCTCCAATTAAAGACCAAAGCAAATGGATAAGAACACAGAGAAAGATGGTGGAAAACTTGCCCTGCTGTGGTGCTTTAAGTGTGAGTGGAGCAACATAATCAGCCTATTTAAACACATGTCTGTTATTCACTACAGCTGCTGCTGTGAGCTGGACTCATCCTCCTGAGCAGGATGCACAACAAGGCAATAATACCGACCATATCCTGTTTGGTTTTCAGCTTTAACTGACAGATCACGTGAGACACAGAATAGTTATCATCATTATTTCCATTGTTTTTCCCCTGCAAAATGTCACAGCAGTGGTTCTGTTATAGTTCAGTGAATTTCCCTTTCCCCCACACTTTCCAGCAAAGCTTTGAAGTTAACCTGTGAAATGACTTTGGAGCTCTATCAGGTCTCAGCACAACAGCAGAACCAGCTTTACCCAAGTTCAGAACACCAAAGCCCAGAACTGAACGAATCTGCACTAATCCATTATTAGTTCCATGTATAAAGAAACAAGTGTGACCATAAAGATGAAAGCTAAATTAATACTGAATCAAAAACATTCTCCAAAACATCAGAAAAAGGAAGATGAAAAGCAGCAAATGAATGTGCTTTGCAGAAACCTTCAGCAGAAAAATGCAGCCCGGAGTTGGAGTTAACAAAAATGTCCCACTGGGTTGCAAACTGAGTGGTGTAGACTTGTAAATATTCATATTAAAGAAGTGTCCGTAAATGAACTGAAGCGTAACTAAGTGTTACCTGTCCGTTGCTGGTGAAGGTGGTGTTATCAAACAGGAAGTAAGCACCAAAGAACATCACGATGGCGTCGTACACACCCAGGACGGTCCAATAAATGAAGATGGGCCACCGCAGCAAAGAGTTCTTGGCAATATCTCTGTCAAAATTATCACAAGAACTGTGAGTGACTGGTGACTAAAGAACCTTTTTGAGAGGAAGAATCAATAAACCAGCCGAGCACACGGTGAGCTTTAAGCCTTTTGAGGTCTGATAATACTGTTTATTACATTCGGTTCACATTAAGACGAGTGCTGTCTGCTTCCTGTGAGACACGTGGTTCATTATTAGCTACTGCAGATTTCATCACCAAAACATCCAGAACATGTGTCCTCCTAAATATGTCATGAGACTGTTTCCACAAAAAAAATGGGAACATTAGGGACTTTGATGGAGCACAAGAGAGGCAGTAATGACCTCCAGTCACCAGTCCTATCTCTGAAAACTCTATGTATCTAACCAAATGGGGATACAGACACTACCTGTAGAGAGAAGGATCCTTCTTCAGGATGTCCATATTAATGTGCTGCTCCATGAGACTGTAGAGCAGGATGGGCAGCGAGGTGAAGCTGATGTTGTACAGAGTTAGGTAGGCGGTGTCGTACAGTGGCTGGCGTTCAGGATAGAAAGATGTGTTAGTCTTTTTTATTTGCTTAGATTTTCTCATTTGTTCTGCTGGTTGGCCTGTGCCTGCCTACCTGCTGCGAGAAACCACAGAAGAACTGGTAGAGGAATTGGGGAAAGATGAAACAGACATTCTGGAAATAAAAAGAGAACTGATGAGAGGAAGCTCACAGAGATTAGGGAAGTCTGTTTTCATAAAGATGACTGAAAACCAAACATAGAGAATAAGGCTTTTAAATCTTTGAATGAGCCTTTTAAAAGCAAAAAGTAAATACTGAAATGAAAGAAATGCTTGTGTCGCACTGCAGATGGTGAGCATGCCGGATACCTTGTAGAAGAAGTATTGCACAAGTTCAGAGATGCGGATGTAGTAATAATGTCCATGGACGAGAAGCATCTTTTTGAGGTGTTTGAATTTTGGGATGGCATAATCACTGTTTCTCACTGCCTGACGGCCCTCCTTACCCATAATGCCTGGTCGGGGAACACAACGATCACAAGTCATATGTTGCTTTTCACTGATTCATCTTTGCTGCAGGGAATTAAACATGAACAAAAGCTTCCAAAAGAGGACGCTTAGTGTACGTCTTTAACATCTGCCCTACATTTCCAAAAGATAGGGATGATAAATACTGACCAATACCAACGTGGGCTTCAAGAATCATGCTGACATCATTTGCACCATCTCCAATGGCCAGTGTGATGGGGTGCTCTTTGGAGGCTTTGATCATCTTGACTATCTGTAAATACAAAATTGCAACTCATATGAATCACGCGGCTCTTTTGAGCCACTTCATAAATCTGAAAAACCGTTATGGCTTCATGATGAAAACCTAGTGTTAAAACCAGAAGCAGTCCATCTGCCTGCTGTCTATCTTGAAAAGATTTCGGCGTACTTAAAGGAAACACAGGCTGACGGTAGCAATCTCCCTACCTGTGCTTTCTGAAGTGGTGCCATTCGACAGCAGAGAACCGCGCTACAGTTGCGGCAGATTTCAAGGAAGATCTCTTTGTAATTCCCCGAATTTGAGTCCTCCTGATCAGGCCTCATCACAGCAGAGAGGGTGGCTCCGTCAATTATCAGGCCGTAGTCAGTGCAATCGCCTGATAAACTAGACAAACAGATCTCCTTATAATAATATTATCATTCTCCGTTCCACACTTTCTTTAACAAATGATTTCTAAATCTGCTACTTGTTTTTAGCTGAGCTCCAGTGGGTTTCATCTGCACCCATCACCAACCCGTACCTAGATGAGGTGTCTCGGGTCATGCCTCCATACTGCCTGAAGACGGTCCTGCTCAGGTCGAACAGCACATCGTGGAGGCTTTGCTCCTCTGTGCGTTTGGTGGTCAGCTCCAGGATCTGGGTATTGCGGCGAAACAGCTTGCTGGCGTAGCAGGTTGCAGCTGCAGTCTCCATCTTATCTCCGGTGAGCACCCACACCTTCATGCCAGCTTTGTGGAGGGACTCGATGGTGTCAGCTGCTTTTTCCTGCAGCCTATTGTGGAGGGAAAATGGAGGGGGGAGGGTCAGTTTAGTTGAGCAAAATACATCTCTTCCTATTTGTCTTTCTTTTGATTTGGCAATTACAGAAACATGCACGGTAATTGATCCAAGGCTTGGGTCAATTTTTCTTTGTGTAAAATAACTTGCAATGCCCTCTGCGGTAACAACTTCTTTAAAGCCTGCTCTGTAATTGCCTCAGGGGCATGTGTGCCGTCAGGGGGATGGACTGCTCCTCGCCTCAAATCCAGGGCAGCATTTTTCATGGCTGCGACACACACAGAACTTCTGCTCAGAGTGGCTCCGGGTGCAGAGATGTCAATATTTATATGCAAAAAAGTGCAAGCACCCGTTTTTGGGGGGAATTCAGTACTTTTCAGAACATTTCTGCAAGTGCAGCGCAAATGAAGGGCTTAAACATCAGAATGATACCACCATGTGATGTAAAGTTTGGCTACATCTGTACTGAGAAAAAGTTGGGTAAGAATATGTCACACATTTCCTTTACTCTAGAACCTTTACCTGTCCTCTACAGCAGTGGCTCCTAGCAGTATGAGGTCTTTCTCAATGAGGTCGTAAGCCTCGGCCAGCCGTTTATCCCGGTCCTGTAGAGCTAACTTGGCCGCATTGAGCAGATGGCAGATCTGCTGGTACTGTTCGGAGCTCAGGGGTCGATAAGCCACACAAAGTGTCCTCAGTCCCTCCTGCAAGAGGGCAGATATTAACTAGGATTAATTCAACTGTGTGATTCATCAAAATATAATTCACAGAAAAGAAAAGAAATGGTTCAGTGACAGATTATAACCAAGGTGCACAGTGTTGCCAGCTGCCAGTTGTCTTTGAACCTCACCAGTAAAACACCCACCACATTTGTTTTTCCTGTTTCTTCTGAAAGCTACAATTTGTTGGTGGTTGAAACTACAGGTCAGGTCCCACTGACTTGGTTTTCACTGCGGGCTCCCTTCACTTCAGCAACCCCCCCACACATAAACTCTAACAGAAGCTTTCAGTTCTGCACTTTGCTTTTGCAACGACCTGTTTTATTAAACGCATGAGCATGTAAGCTGCAAAAGGTTCAACATTTCCCAAAAGATTTATTTGTAATCAAATCTGGGGCACATGAGATAAAAGTTAATGCAAATGCAAGAAAATGGCAAACTCCTGGGAAATATTTTGCCTATTAAAAACAACTCAGTCCTCTTTGGAAAACATTTTGAGCAGGTGTTTAATAGAGGTGGGCTCCCCTGCTAGATTTCCTATGGTATCCATGGAGACTGTGATCATGTTATGTCACTGTGGGAACCATTGAAATCGTTTTGCCTTTGAAACCTAAAAATGCTCCAAGTGAACAAGACCTCCCACTATGCTCCAGATCTATCAGAAAAGGAAGTCTGTGTCAGTGTGTGCTCTCACCACTGCGTTGTGCTCCACCCGAGCTCTGACCTGCTCCATCTTGCCTGAGATAACTCTTGGGAAAATAGAGGAGTCGGCGCCTTTACAGAACAGATACAGCTCTCCTACTCACACGCACACATACAAACATTCTGTTAATGACAAAGACAGGCATAAAAAAGCCTAAAGTGCAGGTCAGCATGCGTTACCAGTGCTGGCCCTGACGATGACGCTCATCCTTCGTCTGACTGAGTCAAAGGTCAAGACTTCCAGCAGCTCAAACCTGAGAAATAAAAATTTAAAAAATCATACATATCATATTGTTGCGCCTTCCCCGACATCTTACACAAAATTCTGAAATCTAACTTGATTAAGTTGACCATGGTAGGGTCTAAGAGAATGATCTCTGAAATCTCTCAGAGATAAACATAATCTGCAAATTCTGACTGTTTATTTGTGCTTCCACTGAGCTGCTAAGACAGCCTGCTTCATTTTCCAGGACTGCTTTAAACTGAAACACTGAACAATGGAAGTATGGCGACAGTATAAAAAAGGACATTTTATTTGTTTACTTTTTCAAAAGACATTAAAGAGAATTTTCTCGAATTGTGACGCACTCACCTCTCTACCTCATCCTCTCTATTCAAGATCTCCATCTGGCCGTCCTTTTGTCTCAGATAGGTGAAACCCAGCCTGCAGCACAGAGCATTGATAATGCAGCTGATGAGTTGGATTTGTGAGGAAAAAAAAGGAACGACATTCAAAAGTTCTGAGTGTGTGCGCCACCTCTTCATTCCCTCCACCAGAGCCACCTCGTCTGGAGATGAGGAGATGTAAAAGGAGGTGGACTTGCCATGGTGGATGCCATGCTTGATCCCATCCACCGTCTCCTCCTCTTTCACCTGCACTGTGTGGCACAAACACAGCGCACGGAAAAACAGCTCCTCGTGCTCCTGTGGTGGGCGACCGACAACATGTTACCCCCACCCAAACACAAACCCACAGGACAAAGGAACCGTCAGCCAGCTCACCCTGGCTCCAGGTCCAGGGGACGTGTCGATCATGTCCATGCCGGTAGCACCAGGCATCACCTGTAAGAGGTCAGTAAATGCCCGTTTCTGCTCATAGAAGAGTTGTTGCATTGCTGTGATTTTGGGTAATGATATTTTGGAATTAACACATTACATGCAAGCGTGATTATTCCCAACACCCACTGCAGATGAAAAAAGTGGCTTTTTATTAATAAAATTCTTTCTCAAGGTACTGCGTGACGTCAGCCACAAGAATTTGAATTCCTCACTTGAATCCGAGTAGCACTGATAACACACCACTTCTTTATTTGAGAGTTTATTCAATCTCATTATTTCATGAGGTTTCAGTTCAAATGCAGTGTGTGAAAACATTTCCCTGAGCAGAACTGAAAAGTAAAAAATGCATTTGTGGGATGATGGGAATCCCATTAAGAGCGAGAATCCCAGCCGTCATGACGTTACCTGTCCATTACAGATGGCATGCGGAACATAAACGTGTCCGTCCACGCAGCACTCAATGAACTCCATATTGTTCTCGGTCAACGTCCCGGTCTTGTCTGTAAACACATACTCCACCTAGAAAAGTTACAAAGTTTGCATTTTGAGAAAAATGTTTTAAGACACATTTCTCACTAAATCTGCTGAATAAAGTAATGTTTGCATCTGAAAGTGTCTGAAGAACGAGGTCCACTTTGCTACCTGACCCAGCTCCTCATTCAGGTCCGATGTGTTCACCACGGCTCTCTCCCCCAATTCATCATCAAACATCTCATCGTCCCACATGATGAAGTAGGAGCCCAGAAACTTCTGCATCTCCACCGTGACGTACATGGAGACGGGAATGATGTAGTTGAAAAGAACCATGAAGGCCAAGAAGTCTGTGAATGCCCTGATGAGCTAAAGAGAAGGAGGAGAAGATTTGAGAGAAGGTCAAAGTGACCAATGGATAAAATGAAGGTACTCACAATGTGTCTCTGTCTCTCAGCTTCTGTCCTCTCGTTGTAAAAGGGCTCGTCTCTGTTGGGGTCGGCCTGCCACACATATTTCAGGGCCGTGTTGATGACAGCTTTGCTGATAAGGATGCACAGGTAAACCACCAGGTAAGCATTCATGGACCTGCAGGAAGAGACGGGAAGAGCACAGAAAGCAAAATCAATGTTGATGGTTTTTCAATGTGATCTGAATCGACTGAAACATAGGCCGCCTATTAAAGAAAAGCACATTGATCAAAGACCTGTCTGTTGCTTAATGGCCCATTTTTGTAAAACTATTTTTGATCTGTAGATAGAAACCAAAAAAGCATTCACATGATTCACATAGAAGTATTCCCAATATCTACAGTAAACAGTTTAGAAAGTTTAAAACACTACTTTTAAAAACATATTCTTAGATCAAAAGAGGACATGTGAAACGATACATTTACCTGCACTGCAGTCACTTCTAGTAAAAGGAAGACAAATTCAACTGAGCTAATCCTTCACACACAGTAACCAAGTGCAAATGTAATCCACCTACAGCCAGTCATTTCTACAAGCCATCTGGATGCAAGACTCTGTCAATGCCAGATGGACAGAAAATTGATTCAGTCAGTGCAACGAGCCACAGAGACCTGCGTCATAAAATGAAGATATGGGAAGCAAGCAGATGGATGGTAAAAAAAAGGGTTCAATTATCTAAACCAGAGTCAGAAATAAGAGTTCTGGAGCTTGATTGAATGGATCAGTACCAATAGGTTTTGTTTTGTTTTTTGGGGGGAGATTTTTAAAAAGAAAATAAAAAGTCAAAGAGCTTACTTTTCTACAGCCGATCGCTTCTGGGACTTGGACTGGTAGTTTAGAGCCATCTTGGTTTCCATGCCAGTGTAGATGGCAACAGCTGAAGGCAGAAAGAGAGTCATGTAATTTAAAATGGCTTTCAAAGTTCAATCCATCAAGCATCACCCTGATTTATGCATGTTAAAGCCAGCAGGTTTCTCTTAAACACACTTCAGCATATTAATAGTTAATTACCATAGATGTAATCTGTGTTCTTCAGTGTGGCTCCACGAAGCAGAACGTTCTCTGATCCCAGCGGCCTATGAGATGGTAACAGCACATTCAGGTTGTGTTATCAGTGCTAGCACAAACCAGACATGTTAAACTCATAATCTAAACTACCACCAGAGAAGGATATGAGACCTTAAGTATAAATAATGTGCAAAAACTTGATGTCTTCCTCCCTAAAACAAAGATTCAGTCCCTCATGCATTACAGTAGTCACAATCAAATCGAGCATGTTCTTATTTACACATGTTTTTTAAAAGCACTCTCTGGCAGCTATTGTTCAGGGCAGTGTTTCCCAATCCTGAACCTTAAAGCACACTTCCCTGTATGTTTTCCATGTGGCCCTGCTCCAACACATCTGGTTTAGATAAATAGGACACTTCTCCCGCTCATTAAGCTCTGCAGAAGGCTTGAATCAGGTGTTATTTGAGTCAGGTGTCCTGGAGCAGGCTTGTGAAACACTGCTCTAAGTGACCATGAGTTTATATAATGTATGCTGGAGTTAGCAGCTCTGGCTAGTGCTAAAGTTGTCCAATAGTCAGGAGGCTGGTGTTTGAATCCCAGCTTCTCAGGTTTTAACAGACAGACGTTTGCTAGACTGAATTATCACCATCTTATCTTGGTTTTAGGTTACCTGGCCACCGGCTCATTGTCCATGTAGACGTTAATACGGCCTACAAATCTGTGTGGGGAGAAAAAGAAAGAAAGTGAGATAAGGCATGTTTTCACATGGTAAAAAAGTGTTGCTGAAGTCTGTGTGAACATTAGATGTGTGAGCTGCACTGACTTGTACAGGTCAGGTTGTGGCTGTTCACATTCTATGGTGGCGTGGATGGAGTCGACCTCCGTCTCTGTGTTGTAGGCTTTGGTATCCTGAACTGCATAATATGTCTTCATTGGAAGGAGAATAAAATAGCAGAAAAACATTTTTTTAAAATAATATGTACAAATGACCCCTGATATAAAGTTTAAAAACCTGATTCATTGGATTATTTGAACCAACTTTGTGGCTGCTCTCTCCATCCAGGCTGGCCGTGGTAACATAACACGTTCCGTCATCTCGAGATGTGGAAAGAAGGATGAGATCGCATGGAAAAGTCTCGTCTTCTTTCACGAAGACCACATCTCCGACCTGAGACCGACAGGAGAGATATCCTGATCTTACTGGGTCTTGAGTAAGCCTAGATTTTCATTCCTATTCTTAGCATCATCCTAAAATGACTTAAAAACTCCCTTCATGAAAAGGAAGCGGCATAAAATTGTTCGACATCCCTTTGACTTTCCAGTCGAGCCGCTGACACACACAAACTTCTGAGTCTGCAGAAGACAGCTGGTAACTTACCACATTATTCCCAGAACCGCTAATGCAGCCTGAGCTAATGCAGTTAGCCTAACAAGCTAACAATCAGCTTTATCTCCTGCAGACTTTTCAAGTTCAGCCAACAGCTGCAAGCACTCGTGCTCTCATAGAAAATTAAGATCCTCGCTATCTGTTCATTTAAATATATTTTCACTCTCATTTTGTTGCACAACATGCATTAACGTCACTGCTTCAAAACTAAATTGCTCTTAAATGTGGGCAAACACACACACACACACTCTCTGACAGACACACAGGCATAAACATAAAGAGCTTAAAGGGAGGAAAATCCCTCGGCACAAGCCAAAAAACAAATGCACTCAAGTTCATGTCAAGCGGGGTGAGGGTGATTCGGTCACACGTCCACGCACACTCACTCACACACACACACACAAACGCACTCTGAGCTTGCGACTTTGCTTGCGGACCACTTTCCCATGCTGCACCACATGGACGGGACACTGGTTAACAGCCTTGTCGGCTTTGTGTCTCAACCAGTCTTCGTAGCCCTGAAAGCGACACAGAGAGCAGACAGTAAGTGGAATGCAGTGTTTGACTGAAGTGGCCTTAATCAAAGCACCCACCAAAAAATGTGGTCTCACCTGTTTTATTGCGGTGACGGTGATGACGAAGAACAGCGGCAGCCCACTGGTGACTGGACTTGTGGGAGTGTCGATCATTAACTGTGGTCACAGACCATGAACAATAGAAATGAGTGATGAGGACTGATTTATGACACCAGAAAAAATTGAGACACACAGCTATAAAGACACAGGAGGGTGATAATACAGCACCTCTCTCCTCTGTGGAGAGAAACTGACTGATTCTCACTCGGAATAATAGATTATAATCGAAGGATCACCATGCAGAAAATGAATGAAAATAAGAAAATTCTCACTTCTTAAAGACCTGAGAAAGCATCTGGAACAGGTAAAACAAATCTGATATTTTTTACACAGAAACACATATGAAACTTATGAACAATCAGTCTTTACTATAAGAAAGTCATCCACGTGCACTGCCGTGGTCTACAGACGATGACAATCGGAGAAAACAGAAATCTGTCACCTGAACCAGAAATATGATGAGGAAGTAGAAGTTGGCTACTCTTCTGAACTGCTCAAACATATTCTTGGGGATGAAGTTCCAAAATGTGTACTGGAAACACAGTAAAGTCAATGAGAGTATTTAGTTGTATGTCTTTTGAAGCTGTCTGTGTTCAGTCACATTAGTTTTGTATCTATGTGGGAGTGTTGTACTGACCTTGGAGGAGACTATTCTGTTGTCAGGAAACCTTTGTTGTATAAAGGCCTCAGTTCCTGGAGGAGGTTCCTTATGTCCAATGTAAACTGTCCTGTTGTCTACCCAGTTCTCCTCACCAACACACTGCAGGGGGAAACACAAAACACAACACAAACCGAGTGTGAGCGTGCGCCCTCCGTGCACGTTGTTTGCATTTGTTTGTCATCTGAAGGTTTGCAGACTCGTGCATAAATATGAGAATGTTTGGGACGCACAGAAGAGAGATTTAGTTTCCTCTTGTTTCATTGAGTTTTCCTCAGTGAATGAGAGCTTTTGTTGCCACGGATACAAGCGCCAGCATGTGACTCTGGAATGTCGAACCCGTGCGGACGAATTCTGAACTGAGCTCTGAAACGTTCAATTTCATGTCCTGATGTGATATTGAATGAGATGAGGTAGTTCTGCCCATTGCAAACATCCATCCTCATTTTTAGATTTCATGTATAGGATGTAATTATATCTTACTAATATTTTTCATCTCTGTTGTTTCCAATATCTGGATGCAAAAAGACGCAGACGCAAGCTTTAACAAATGAAGGGAAGAGACGGTGTTGAAACCCAATCCAGTCAGACCTGAGAGACTGAAGCTCAAAGTATTTCAGGCAGGACTGGACCTGTTTGGGAGACACACTTAGATTTCTTGGATTTGGAAAACACACAGATACACTTCCACTCTATGCATCAATGGTCAAAGTTTGAAAAAGTACACCACCAGAAAAAAGCAGCTAGAAAAGCTCTGTGCACATCTTTGTCATACTTTTGGCACTCAGTGCTCACCGTAGTTTTCGGGCTGTCTAGTTACTTAGATTATTTTTATTCACATTTTTTAAAAGTGACACTGATTTCTTGAAGGACTTCATCTCTTGTGGAAACATCAGGGATTTTGCAAGTTGATGCAAAGCTCTATAATTTGAGCTAAAATCAGAGATAAACATCTGTGTTTTAACCTATTCTTTCTGAGCCGGCAGCACTTTGTAGAAGTTTCATCAGAATGTCTGACAAAAGTGGGGCGGGACATCGCGGTGGGAGGAGGGAAATACAGAATGGGGGCTTGTCTACTGCAGAAGAAGCAGAACTGAACACCATGACACCATTATATCACCTGTTTCCGTCAACACTTTTTTGCAGTTTCACTGCTTGGTGTTAGTTCTGGTTTGTTCTGAAAAGTGAAATGAAACTCATACAAACCCTACTGTACACAGCTGTAAACAAATACACACGGTGAGTTATTCAACTCATTACTAAGCAGTTTGTCCCCTAACACACCCACACACACGCACACACGAACAAACAGGCTAACAAGAAGTGACAGTGATCTGTTACCAGAAAATGAGGTTGCGTGTCAAGAAGCTCAAAGCATAGTTTACTTTCTCTCTCAGTGTCGTCCTGACACACACTCACCCGTTGACTTGATGTTCAATGATTCATTTGCTTGTGTTAAAAAGTTATTTCTATAATGTGACACCCAACTGTGTGTGGCAGGCCACAGGGATGATGGAAAGGGAAGAAAGGAAAACTGATGCATGAGTAAATATTGATGTCTTCCAGACATATGCTGCACGATGCAAACTCTGTGGCTCCCGTGCTCTCCTCTGAGCCGCCCTGAGAGCCATTACCGATGCTGAGTCTAAACTAATGCTGCAACAACAGCAGCTGACAGTCAGAGTTTTTACAGCCTGGTCCGGCCACGCTGCCTCTTCTGAAAAAAGGCTTCTGAAATAGGAAGATATCAAAACATATTTTCCATCGCTTAACCAACCCAACACACTGTTATCTGCTTGGCAGAGCTGGAGGAGAAGAAGACCGGGCAGGTGCCCGCTCCGTCTGCTCCCCCTCACACGTCTCCTCCACGTTTCCTCTAGGTCGTCTGCATATGGAAGGCAGCCACAGAGAGCAGCAGCTGTGGGCAGTTATTAATATGTGAAACGGCAGTTTCAACATGATATTATTAAAAGATCTGTATCTGTGCTCTGTCTCGTGGAGTTACTCACAAAACACACTATCGCTCTGCACTGAGTCACTTGTTTAACAATTCGTAGTAACTTAAGAGTCATTTATATGGATGCTTATCTCTTACATTTCCCAGAATTGTTGGTCTGCTTACATTGTGCAGCATTCAGACTGAGTTTGAGTCATTGTTGACCAGTGTGACAGTGAGTTTGAGCAACAATGGGCAGGTCTCCTTCCTCGCTGCTGCCTGCTTTTCCTTGCAGCGCAGCTTTATTGGTTTTCTCACCTCTCTCCTCTCCAGCTATCACCACAAACTGGCGGGCCTCAATGCCTACAATCTCCCTTCCATCGATTGTGTTTAGCTTTCATCCGGATTTGAGCTTTTTACACGAAAGCCTGTCTGGGTTTAATTGAATAATACAGCAAAATAAATAAAATAAAACCCACAGGATGGGCTCTGGCCTTTAGCCCTCTGAAGTAACCAGAGACTCCGGGCTATTCTGGACGGTGATAATAACTTTTAGCTGCGTTTCATGTTTCAGGACGTGACAGGTTTCAGGAATGTATTTATAGTTGGAAGGGAAACATTTGTGGTCAGGACAGAAGGATGGAGAGAGCTTTGTTTCTGTCTCCATCACTCAGCATCCACATACACTTTCCTTAGAGCCATGTCACTGGAAAGGAGAGGGAACTCTTTAGGGAACACACACACAGTACAACACACCCCCACAACACACATGAGGGCAAGCATGCATGAACAATAAAACACAATGCAACCCCTTCAATCACTAGTCCACCGGATAGGTTTAGGTAAGCTCTGTTTTTTTGGTTGTACTTAATGATGGTGACACAAAACCTGACACATCCGCTTCATGCGAATGTAAAATGACTTCAAACTAGTAAAAACGGAGTGTTCAAAGTCAATGAGTACAATCTATCAGGTAACAGAAGCCAATGTTGAAACACATAAACACATTTGGGAATATCTGATGCAGAGAGCCAATAAGAGTCCAAACACATTACTCTACTTTCAATGTAGGATTTCACTAGAAAGCAGCATCATACAGCCAGAAACCCGATGCCCCGCTGTGATCAGGAACTCATAGTAAACAGGAAGTGCTGGACCCACCCACCCACAGAGCGCACGTTTCCTGACTGCATCCACCCCCAGCTCCGCAGAACCAACACTGCCACTCTAATAAAAAGACTTCATCTCCGGTGAGCAGTGTTGGAGCTGTGGGGACAGCCGGGTCACTCACAGCACAGGAATGTCTGATTTTCACCACCAAGCCTCCAAAAGCTTTGAGGGCAGCCTGAGCAAAGCGGGCGTGCCTGTGTGCTATGGCGACCCGACTGATACGAGCAGTTAAAATGCAACGAAACAGCACTGACCAAACAGTTACCGTGGTAACACAGTAAAAAAGTAACCAGATTCCAACTTCAGCGTTTTCACAGATTCTTAGTAAACTGTGGGCTTTCATTCAGAGCTGTTTTTTTTGTTTTTTTTTTACAGAGAATTAAGACATTTTGTATGGTACTGTTTTTCAAGACAGTGTCCTAATCAGAACGAACAGGTTGATCCGTTTGATTTGGCTCAGGCTGCAGGTTACTGCAAAAGAAATGCGTCACAGCATGAACACCAAGTGGAGTGAGGCACGCACCTGACTGCATACTTTCATTATGAGGCGACTTTGTCAGGGGACGCTGGGGTTAAGGAATGAAAACGTTTGTTGAGAAAAGGGACAATCTGGAAAAGCTCTCAGCGTGCACATTCGGTCAACATTTCTGACATGTTTCACAGCCTGACAAAGAAAACACGGGGGATTTTGCTTGGAATGATACTTAACAACAACATCACCTGCGGTTCAGAGCCTGCAGTTTACAATAAAAAGTCTATTCAGGAACGTTTGACCAACCTGCCGGACCTGTGGCCTAATCAGACCAACTGTGCAGAGTTAATGCTGTAGGACACCTGGCCAGCAAAGATAACAGCTGCAGGACCCTGAGCATAATGAGGGAATCACAGAAAATCACAGCATCTTTTGTTTCTCTGTCGCTTTCGGGGCTGAAATGGTTGTCTTGAATGATGACCAGCTTCTCCTATCTCCCCCTGCAACATGCAGGACCGGAAAGCACCCACAATAAAAAGTCCAGACAGCAGCCTGCATCCTGCGATACACCTCAAGAACACACACTCATACTCATATGTCTCATTTGTGGCATTTACGTCCATTTGTCAGGATACATGTGCAAATACAATGCTTCCAAACAAATGTTTGCCATCTCTCTGCTGCCACTAAAACACAAGATGAGAGAAAGAAGTCTCACTTCTAAATCACCCAGAGTGTGTATCTGAACAGCTTAACCCCAATTCCAAAAGAGCTTTGGCTGATGTGTACAATGTAAATGATTTTGGGATTTGTGACAAAGGTGAGCTCGTCCTGAGCTTGAGGGCAGCAGGTTGGGATTGGGACAACACGGGGATGGGTAACTAAGGGGTGCTCAGAAGAGGACGATAGAGTTCATTAGGTTCATTAGTTACAAGTCAGTAGAATTCCTTAGTTAAGTTAAGAATAGGATGAAATTCAGCGATCTGCAAAGACGTGCTTCTTAAAGTCTAGAAACTCCAGTATAATGCTCCTCAACGTGAAATAAATTTAGAAAAAACACTCCTTTAAGGTTGCTTTTTAAATACATTCTTAAAGCCTTGATGTCAGGACAAAGAGGCTCTGAACATGTGCTCTCTTGCTTTTTTAAGCTGGTCGAAATTGAGTGGTATGTCAGCCAGTTCCCCCAGGAGGAAAAATGCTGAAATGTTTAAGTGCTGAGTGTAACTCTGTGCTGTATTTGTGGTTATTTGAATACCACATGTGTAAGTCAGGTAGAAAACTGTCTGTGACTGGTGATTTCTGTGTGTGGCAGACTGGGTGTGTATTTGTGTTTCCTGAGTCACAGATTAGAGGCCAGCTGTGGTGTCCATCTGTCTCATTCAGCATACCCACTCCTGGCCAAATAAGATAATAACACATCCCCATCACTCTCCTATAAACACCACTCTTCAGCCTTTTACCACGACACTGTCCTCCAACTGTTCAGGGGAAAGGCAAATGGAGAGAAAAGTGTTTAAATGCTCTGACGGAGACAGCGACTTTGCTGAAAAATCAACATCAACAACTAAAATGTGAGCCCCAAACAGATACAGGAAATGCATTCCAACAGGTTTAATCTCCATTCCAAAAAAGCAAATTTCAGTTGATGCTTACAGTCACTGTTTTTAATAACTGGAAAAGATTAAACCATATGTGTGTCTTTGAGGTTTAACGAATAATTCTGACCACCGGGTGACTTCGGGGACAGGCGAGCAGCGGCTCTTGGTGCTCGACGCAGCTTGATGGCTGCTCCTGTGTGACACGTTAAAATAAAGGGTCTGTGTGTGACACCAATCCGCTGACAAACTCCAAACAACAGCCAAAGAGTTCATAACCTACCGAAATAAAATGGAGAGGAGACGATGAAAATACTATTAGAGTAAAACCAAACCGCTCCACAAACTGTTTGCACATCTGCCCCAAAGGATTTTAGAGATCACACTGCGCTGGACCTTAGAGATTTGTCGGTCCAGCCCCCCCAACACACACACACTGATGCCCCCGTCACATGACAAAACTGCTGGTGTTCTTTGGAGTCAGTGGACTTTACGATCCAGCATTTGCACTGCTTGTGCATACTTGTGTGTGTTTGTGGGAAACAGCCACTCATTCCATCACAACTCTGTTCCTGCATGTTGTCGCACGTCTACTTGTCATTAATAGCTTAAAATACAGAAGAACGCCTCCATTTCTAGCACAACGACAACACCTCCTGTTCTCACAAATAACACCTACAATCAGTTTATCGGGCTTTCTATTCCTAAAAATCTGCTTTCAAACTAGATAACAAGCTTTATTCCCTCATCTGACTCACTGGACATCACTATTCTAACCCCCATCCTAATCGAATTCTCGCTGAAAAATGTTTAAACTTGAATCTTTTCTGATATATACATGCACAATAATAAGAGGAGACATATACTGGATGGAGTTTGAGGGGGAAAAATGGTTTTCAATCAAAGAGACCTCATTGGCGATCTGTTAACAAGTACGAACTTAAAACACATTTGATACTGTGAGAAATGAGGATTCAGAGGAAGGATAAACAGGAGGACAGGAAACTCTCAGGAGGTCATCCATCACCAGATGAAATGAGCTGAAATAGACATTCACCAGCTTCCATTACCTATGTGGGTCAGCAGCCTTCTCCACAGCTGTGTCTGAGATTGTGTGCAGCTTTGTTTGCTGTGTAACTTTGCTTTATTACCCAAATAGCAGTAATCATAAATTTTATATAATTATGTAACAGCATAATGGTCTCTTTAGCTTTTATGCGTCTCCTTTTTGAAGCATGAACATAGCTTTTTCTGATTTGAAAAATGTGGGATACTGACAAACATCATCTGGTTGTTGTGAGGTCGGCCTTTCTTGCTGCTTCACGCTTTCCCTCTGTGGTGAACTATGAAAGAGCTGAGAGGAAAGAGAGGGGGTAACCTGGATGCTTCAATCAGCTAAACAGAGAAACTCATTAGCCTGGTTTTTCACATGTGTTCCAGCCCTGGCCTCTCCTCTCTGATGAGCCAAAATGACAAATATTCAGTGCCCTTTATCTGGTCTACAAGCTGAGAAGTCTGTGGCAGAGTTAATGTTACACTCAATAATCCAGAGATGAGGCCTGAGGCATAGAGCTAACAGACAAAGCACTGTGCTTCTCTTCAGAGCTGGACAGAAGAGTATTGTTGTGGATTTCCTGTGGACAAGTACGGTCATTCTTTGCGTGAGGCAGGAATAAACTTACTGCTCAGACATGCTTCATTGTGTCTGGACTGTGTGTGTGAGAAGGCGGGACTGGAAGGCACTGGCACTGTGTCATGTGACCCTCCACATGACTTAACCCTGTGCTCTGCTCACATGAGCATGGATGCCAGGCGTGCTCAATAGCTGCAGCATGTCTGTGTCACGGCTTCTCAAGTTCTCTTTAACTTTGCTTTTTCTACTCAAATGGCAGCAGACAGATGTTCTCCTAAAGTTTAACTGTTTTTTCCCCAGCCGGTATAAAATGTGCTGCTTCTGTAAATGTGCCGTTAAGTAGTGCCATGTAAGCAAAGACGTCCCCCCCGTAGTTTAAAGTGCTGGTCTGCCATTAGGCCTCGGGGTCATCCAATGGTGGAGCACAGCCAATGAAGCAAGTGAGACCACAAAAAGCAATTTACTGCAACTGACAGCATTAAGGATGAGTAATGTTTTGGGAAACTAAAGCCTTACCTGGATCAGCCCCCTCGTTCTTTCTGGCCTCCATTTATCCTCTGTTACACAGTGGCCATGTTGTGAGACGCCTCACTCTGCCTGATTACTTAAATCTGACTGACCTTTTAATATCCCGTTGTCTCTCTTGGCTGCTTAACAGCTGAACCTACTTCTAAGTGGTCCATCCTCCCGGTTGATCTCTCTGGTCCAGGCTCAGGAGGGTTTATATCAGGCACATGGTGATCTACCAATAAGGACCTGAAATCAGATATCAGCTGAAAGACTATGCGGTATCAAACAATTTACGTAATCCCATGTTTTCGGGTTAAAACTCCTTTTACATAAAGAGACACTGACAAGCATGTTCAGCTGTTACCCTTAAAAGGACCAATTGTTGTTAAGAAGGAATAATAATTTAGTTTTGCAGAAATCTGAAGCTGAAATGCTTTCTGCTTTCTTTGTGTTTGTTTGCAAGTCTTCCTTGAGCAGATTTCTGTTCAGCTCAGAATGATGTCTTGTTTTTTAGGAGTCACACTTAAAGACCGTTTCCAGTTGTTGAGTCTGATTTTTTTCCTTTTTATCTCATCTAATCTGTATAATTCGGCTAATTGTGTCATTTCTATGCATGTCTGTGGGAGAGTGACGCGGTAGGATAAAGTGTGTGAGGGGGGCCTGGACGCACCACGTGTGCCTCATGAGACCGTCACCTGACTAGGACCGGCATCATGGGGGAGTGGACTTTCTGAGTTTTCAAAAGCTGAGGATGGGAACAAATGTGTAGCAGTGACCACCTGTGTCCTGATTGCACTGACCAGGAGCGTTCCTCCATGAGCAGCAGGTGAAAGACCAAACTGGCATCTTCACTTTGCTGCTTCTGTTGTCCGAACACCATCATGCCCGTCTGCTGAAAAGCCTGGAGGAGGTCCAGTCCCCTGAGCGGTGCCTCTCCATCACCACTAATGTGCCGTCACTCTGCAGATGCTCATGCCTTTGTGTGTTTACCGGCACGCCAATCGTTACATCTATTTCAAGCTTCAGAGGGGATTTACAGCAACAGGAGGCCAACCTAATGAAATATACATCAAACGATTAAGTGCTAACTTTTACTTTTGTGCTCTGCTGTGAGTGACGGTTGAAGGCAGCCTGATAAAAATGTAGGTGAAAGCAGAAAAAGGCTGTGGTCCAACAACATGATGCCCCGCCGCCCGCCTGATGCAATGTAAAAGCACCACGGGGCAGCGGATTTAGTGGTGGCCTCTCTGTTTCTGGTAATTACACTCAAATATTCATGTGGTGATTATTTATTCATGTTGAAATGCTACATGTGGAAACAATTCAGTCATCTGGGTTTTTACGTGAGAGAAGCTGCATTCAGAAATATGTCTCTAAGGCCACAGCTCCATTACTTTTCTTCTTTTGTCTGACTTTGAAAGTAGTCCTGAGCCCCACACTGCTTTACAACCCCTAAGCCAAGCCTATTTTCATTATATGTAACGTCACAATGTATTTATGCATGATTAAATACTGATGTCGAGTCAATGTGAGCCAGAGATGGAACCGTGTGAGTTTTGGTTCCAGAAGCTGTGATGTGTGAACCCAGTATTGTGTGGTTGCAGGCTGGGAGCCAGATGGTGAGACAGGATCATCTGCGTTATGGTGGACGCCAAAGTGCATTGATAATGTTATGGAAGAATCAATGCTGTGTGGAATCTGCTGGGCTGTTCGGCAGCTTTAACTTCATGCTGAGCTCTCGTATGCTACACATTTTACTGCTGTGAATCATCAGCCTTTCCAGGCCATAACGACACTTGTTTGAATTTTGTTACCTAGCAACAAATGCACCGTGATGGTTAGGCAACAGGCAACTTTACAGATCCTCAAACTAAACACCAGAGAAAACACACTGGATATTAGAATTGCTTTTAAAAAAACAACAAAAAGAGTATGTGAAAAGAGGTAGATGCTCCTGAGAAGGCACCACATTACCACACAGCCTCTGACATAGAGGATGGACAAATCTGATCATTATGCGGACACTTTAGTTCCATAACATGCAAAAACACATTATATGATAGACGTTTCCTCAGACTGTGAGCGAAACACACAGCATCTAAAGTGATCTTCAGCTTTTACAGTAGGAGCCTCTGAACCAAAGCCAGTCTAAATTAGAACCCCAGGGAAGTGGTCAAAAACCAATTCCGTGGTGTGCACAAACATGCTAAAGCAAAACTTCTCATCATTTAGAGCTGTTCCATGATGGTTACAACCCCCCCCCCCCCCAACACGCTTGGTGATGTTTGCCTGCAAATGCAAATGCAAAAAAACAGACAGAGGGAAATGGGAGCAGGAATGATGGCTAATGGAAAGGGCTGGGGGGGTAATGCCTCCACTGCACCATCAGCATTTGGAAACCAGGGTGCTATCATTCCCCCATATGGGGAGAACATTAAAGATACCTGCCTCCATCAGCACTTTTACAGGCAACAGTGATATTATGATGATCCAAGTTCAACATCTCTGCCTTTGAGCGGAGGCCTGTGTGCACCATTAACCCAGACACATCCATCATGTGGGGGCAACGACACTCAAGCACGCCGGTAATGGAGCCCACGCTCCCGTTCAGATGCTGTTTGGGTGCTCGGACGGGGAGCCGCACTGTTCAAAGACCCCCTGGTGTATAACACCTTGTATTCAACGCTGGTATTCTGAGTCTGCACAGACTGGGATTTCTGTCAGATCTGTGCAGTCTGATAAGCCATATCTTTGTTTCCTCCTTTCGAAGGGAAATCAAGCAGGTGACAGCAGCAAGCAGCCAGTCGAGTGGGGAGACAATCCAAACACAGCGTGGCTTAGTGAGAGTCTTAAATCCTTCAGATGTAGAGGCTAACCCGGCTGCACTCTGTGGGCTGTGGACAGAGTGGATGAGCAGGTGTTTAATGATTAGCGTGAGGCCAATAGGAAACCTGCTGATGCTGCCAGATAAGAGCATGCCGTAAGAACAACAGCACAGAAACAGGGCCGTCTGGCACAGCAGAAAACTACTTTGTGGACATATCTGGTCCACAATTCTTTGAGGCTTTCTTAGACCATAATCCTCTCCTCAGGGTTTGAGCAGCCTGCTTTAGGTGCTTTACTCACTTAGTTCAACATTAATTCAAAAGGGAAAATATGACTGAAGTCAATATTTGTACTTACAAATAAAAGAGAGGAAGAAGCTCCCCCCTGTGCTGGTCTGTCCTCAGATTAAGACGGAATTCTTTTATCCCACTTATCTTCATCTGTTTGAATGTTTAATTTGGAACCACAGGCCGCAGATGACACACAGTTAGTGTGTGATTAACATGTGATTAAAACACTCCCTCTTCCTGCCTTCAGGACAGCAGAAACACGTGTAAATGAAATGCTAACACACTCCCTTTTTGGATGGGGACTCTGGAATCCCGTCGAGCAGCCCGGGGAGTGCCTGCACCCCAGGGTGAACGCCCTGCTGCAGACGGCTCCACAAACAGCAGCCCCAACGCTGCGACAGTCTGCTATTGAATTATTGACGACTAGACAGAGCCAAGGAGTTCATGTGATCCGCTGCCCTCTGCATCACCTGGCCACTACTGTATTCCACCTTCCTGCTTACTAACACTCAGTATCAACTGTTTACACTGGGGGGTCTATTTGCCTGCTCGAAATGCTGTAATGATGCCTCATCCAATAATCAACAGGATTCATGGGAGTCTGCTAAATGAGGCAAATCATTCCAGTTTAAAAGAAAACAGGTGGGATATAAGTAGCAGGTTTGAGTGTATTGCTCTAAACTGGATTAACTGGCTCAAGGTATAGTGAACAACAGTAACCCTTTAATCCACTGTGAAGGCGGAAGCCAGAGAGAGAGAGACTTCCTGCCCAGGATCACTGCAGGAATGCCAAGTTACTGTCAGCCTCAGTCTGAGATTACTTTTCACTCAGCGTAATCACTGCACTTCAGAAGCAAATTCATATATTGCCTCTGAGACACAACCTTTGTTTTCTGGTTTTTGTCGACAACAAGACTGAATTCCTGTGCAAAAACTGCCGTTTTGCTTTCCTCCCGCTCAGGCATATCCTCAGGAATGAGGAGCTGCTGCCATGCTTCCCTCTCCTCACAGGTCCTTCCACAATCATCGGTTTACTCTGTGTCATGAGTATTCATAAACCCGCTCATATGATTGGTCAGCAGGATTCCTAACACAGATTCTTGTAGTGTTCTGTGGTTTTTATCAGGATTACATTAAATGAGATGAACCATTTGCTAAAGAAGCGATTCTACTCATCTGATATGTGTAATTACAAAGGCCACGGCAGACAGCATCAACGCAGAAGAAAGCCACTAGAAAGAGAGGCTGAGGACTATTTAAAGCACTTTGAAAGCTTTCCAAGCTTAACACTATCTCAAGAAAAGAACAAAAGAGGGCTGGTGCTCCAGCTGGGTAAATACAGTACGTTGGTTCAGAGCTCTCTGTGCTACTGTGAATACATTTTGTTCTCATTCAATCTGAACACAAGAGCCTCAAAAATGACAACTCTGCATGTTGGACTTTAAGGAGAGCTGTGGCCTTACATAACGTCCTCTGCCTTTTACCTAATCAGAGATGGCAGAAACTGAGGAGACCGGCTTCCCGGGCCACTCGATCCAGCGGGCACAGCAGTCAGTACAGTTCCAGGCACAGCTGCACCTGGCCACACATCTGGACCATCGCCCGTTTTGCAGCGTACATGCACGGGATCGAGTTGGTGGCTCAGGGAGAAGGTGGACACACCATTCTGCCAGATCTAAACCGCACTTCTATAAAGACAGATCATTTTTATTACAGTTTATATGATCGCCATAGTTCAAGCTCAGCTGCAGCTGTTTCAGTGTCTAACCTTAAAGTGTGTTACACATTTATTAAGCATCTGGGATTCATGCATAAAAAAATAATACAGATGATCTGACATTAAAGTACAGCATGAAACATTTACAATGCTTTTAACCTTTAATCTAAAGCTTGTGCAGAGCACCATCCATTTCAGTCTACTGGGCATATGGAAGCAGGACGGAGTCGATCCTCATTACCTTAAAGTGTTTTATCTTAAAGTGAAGTTCAGTTTTTATTTTGCTCTGACGAACACGTTCATGTGCCTTAAAAAACCAGCAGATACAAGGTAGTGTCAGACTAATGGGACCATTTCACCATGCACATCCCTCTCTTCACATTTCTGATGCATCTCTGCATTCACATTTGCAGCTGGATTAATAGCAGATGTGCTTGTTTAAACACTTTGACACATTTTCAGCTGTCTTTTTTCTTTAACACTGAAGCGTTCCAGAGTAAACCCAGTCAGATGGGTTTATTATCCTGCTGTTGTTGTAGCATAAAAATCTGTGATTCTAGTTGAATATTTCATCTGCAGCAGAGAGTGAATGAGGAAGTTCACATTGATGACACAAATACAACTGACATTTGGAAAGCCCCTAAAGATAGACTGACACTTTTTGAATAAGATAAGATAATATAAGATAAGAATAGATATATCCATATCATTCAGCTCCAGGTTATCCATTCACATCTCACTGAGAAGAGTTGAACTTTGATAAACCTTAGTTTTATTACACAGGGACATAACATGACATAAAATCTGGATGTCTTGATGTATTTTCTCCATTCAAAAGGAATCCCGCTTGCTGAACAGTCATGTTTATGTCAAACCGGTTAAATAAATGGCTGAGGGAACCAAATATTGACAAACTGGTCACATGCTACATATATTGCTCCCTTGAATCTCTATAATTACTGCAAATTCCCGGGACTACATGTGAGCTCTCTTTGAACTATAACGAATGCACATTGCATGGCTTTTAACCAAAGCCCGATTTGACAGTTTAACATGTTGTCTGAACAAAACTTAATGTCAGGCGTTGTGTTCCCAACATCTACTACTACTTTTAAAGTCCAGGACTTACTAAGCAATCAGTGTTTGTAATTCTTTCCGAAGCGTTCAAAAGTTTCTTTGCATTTGGATGTTTGAAGGAGCGTTATGATATTTTAAGCCTAACCTATTTCTAAGGACCAATTAGAGCAGGGTAACTGAGCATCTATCCGCATCCTATCAGTCACAGATTTGTCTCCTCAGTGCGTGGCTCCATTTCTCCCTCCCACAGCAGGGGTTTCATTTCACCATTCCTTTGCAACAGTTGGGAGGCTGTGTCTAAGCCTCGACATAGACCTAGTGGTTCTTGTGAGAGTGCGGCTCGGTCTGCCTGGATTATTGTCAAACACATTACCGCGCAGACTAATGCAGCCCTCACCCGTCCAGGCTGCCTACTCCGCTGCTGCCCATTGATCTGACTAGCAGGAAAAGAACAACTGGATTACATAATTCATGTGACTGCTCCATTTGTAGTCTGGTTCAGCCGGGGGAAAGAAGCGTGATAGATGGCGAGAGTGCCAGTGATAACTGCTGATCCTCTGTATCCCTCCCATGTTCTGCAGCCGGAACAGGACAGTTCCTCAACCTCCCACTTATTTAGCTGGAAATGAGCTCCTGACCCAGTTTTCTGGGCTGTATAGTAAAGTATTTCTTCCCTGATATCATACCACACAATGGTTGTGGAAGTATTTTCAAGCCTTGTCAATACATAAAATGAAAAAAGGTGTGAGGTTGTATTTCATAATGCAGCCTAAAAAACTTTACGGTGTGTAGTATGAGGGAGGAGAGACCCATTAGGACATAAAGCTCTAAGTTCCTGTCGGAAAAAACGGAGGTTTGCTGCGGATTTCTGCCTCAAACAGCTTTCTTACATTCCCTCCCGTGAGTGAAACTTAATCTGAGAGGAGCTGCCTCGACGGAATCTGAAACCAAATGTGATAAAAGTTCACACATTTTCTCCTCTCAAATGAAAATAACTTCAGTCTGGAATGGCCAGACGGACAGAATAAAGACAAGTAACAAGCTTACAGATGAAAAATAACATATCAAATGAGGTGAAACTCACATATCGGCTGATGAGGGTCCGAAGAGTGCTGCAATCCATCCCCATCCTGTTCCTCTTCCCTGTCCCGCACTTCTTGTTTCTCAGTCTCTCTTTAAAGCCTAACTCTCCTTTTTTGCGCTAGCTTCTTTTCATTTCTTTTCCCTTGTCCATGACTTTTCCCCCTCTCCTCTTACTAAACAAGAAAATCTTAGCCCGGCAAAGCTGCTCCCGGCGCCCCGGCGCGGCTCTACCTCCGGAGCCCGTAACAGGCTGTGTAGTTAACAGGGGGAGTGTCTTAGTGCCGCCCTGACTGCACTTTAACGCACCTCACACAGGCACCGACATGTGAGCTGCTCTTCCTCAAAGAGTTCCAGCGAACTAATGTCTGTCTCTCTCCCTCTCTCTCGTCCCACTGTCCCTGCACTAATAATCTTCTTGTCTCTCGCGGCGGCCAAAGGAGATTTTCTTTCACGTACGTCACACACAACCAGGTGGTGGCCCAGGCTGGAAGTGGGCGCATGCGCAATCGTGGGCTTTTTAAAACGTACTTGATTGCTTGTTTGAGTTAATTATAGATTAATTATAGATCTGTTTCCGTTGACGTAGGATATTGACGAACTACAAAATTGATGAAAACCTTCAGTAAATTCAATTAAATATCAGGTGTAAGAGTTTGTGAAATGAAAATTTCATGAGAACATTCATGTATCAGTTTGTGACCGACTTGTTGAATAATTGTCAGGTTAAGGTGCCCTGACAACCCAAAGGTGCTGTCCACATTGAAGGTGCTGAAACCAAGTCAGTTGGGAACAAAAGCTCAGAAATTAGATCATAACAGACGCAAAGACGACTATTTTCTTTCCTTTTCATTATTGGTAACACAATTTATGCATAATTGTACATAATTTTAACAAAAACAATTAAAAATGAGAAAGGAAATCTGACAGAAGTTTTAAATTGGTTTTAAAGTTGTTATCATATAAATGTCTGAGCAATTTTAGCAGAAATTTAAATAAATAAATTATCATCAGTCCGCTTGGGAAATTAAACCAATTAGCCCGGTGAGCTCAGATAGGGCGGAACTAAAGCGCTTGGTTTCAGGAGGGAATTATTTTCATTCATTTGTCCATTCTCTGTTTCCTGGAGACGCTTTTAGGCGGGTTTGGTTGAATCATCCCAGTAAATTAGGTCGAAATGAAAAGAAGTATTTCCTGTTTGTCCTGTCAAAATATACTCAACTAAAATACGAAAATAAATTTCTACAAACACCAACAGACTTAATTATTGCGATGAATTATACAGAAGTGGTATGGCAGTGGGAATTACGATTTTAACAAATTTCAAATTTACAACTAAATGGAGTATTTTTAAGTTTGCTTCGTAATCTGTTTCTAAAGGATGTCTCCCTTATGTCTAGCTAATCATTTAGTGTAGCTTAAAACTAAGACTATTTGCCGCTTTCTCATGCTCTCTTACCTCCTTTTTGTTTGTACTATTTATTCTTGAAGCAAATTATGAAAGTTTATGGCCTAACAAACATACCTTACCAAGAATGAAGAGCCAGGCTTAGAAGCTGCAAAGCATAGAAATGTTATATGTGGAAGTTTTTCAGAGACATTTGCCAGTTATTTCTTAAATATGGTAATAAAATGTTTCGTTGAACTTATTTTCTGTCTATTTAGTATGTGTATCATTTTTCTATTCTCCATACTTTAAAGACATCATTTCAATTTTAGTCTCATTCCTTAGACTCTCCCCTTTGTTGGATTTAGTGGACATTCTATTTCTCTTCATTGTCGAACCAGTTTTCCGTTTCATTCTGGGCAATATATTATTGTCTTAAACCCTGGGTCTCCTGGTATTGGCGTAATTACCTGTGCTTTCCCCTTTTCGTTTCTTTGCATGCATCCTCAGCTATCCCACAAACTGCACGGCGACGCTTAGTATTCGTACTTTGAAGGAATCATGAGCCTCGTCGTGCCTACGGTCTTCCTGCTTCGTGCTAGCTTGACCCAATTTGTCAAAATGGCGTTGCTCGTAGCGGGAGGCAGGAGTTAGTTCATATTCTTCTGTCGCATTTACTAATTTATCGAGCGACACACGACACGGTAGCTTCGGCCAGTATGGCAGGCCTAGATCAGAAATCGCCTAATGTCCTTCTACAGAGCCTCTGCTGCAGGATCACGGGGAAAAGCGAAGGTACATCACTTCATGCTAGCTTGTTCCGCGCAAGTGCAACACTTCAGTATACTGGGAACCCCTAAACTAACCATATTCAAAAAATCTTGGTCTTTATCGTTTTAATTCGCTTTACTCTACATATGTGTTTCAAGGACCTTCTAAATACGATGTCTGAAGGTTTGTTGGTGACTGGTTTATTCGGCCAGAGCGTTTCAAATATATAACCCTAAAGTAACGAATAATTTAATATTTGATACATGGGTCACCGGCTGTGCCCTGTGTGTTTTGCCACGAGTGGTTGTAGAAAACGGTTCAGGTTTTTCCAGCAATTGCCGCCGCTAAGCCAGAATTACTTTCGCCGAATTGCAGGGAAGTGTCACGTTTATATATTATTGACTTTATGAGAAAACATATTCAGGATAACATATCAGATTTGTTGTTTAAGAATAAAAATGTACCTATTTTTTGGTAGCAGTCGCTTCAGCTGCATTGGACAAGCAGCACGTCATGGGGCTTGGTCAGCGAGGCGGCTGGAGTTGATGCTGCACATCCCGCCGAACAGCTGTCCATAACGATCCATCGTTACACTAAACTGTAGGCTGGGTTTTCTAAAGGGGTTAGCAGCTCCCTTTAGCCTCCTCCAAGCTTGCTAGCGCCTTAGCGCTCACACCGGTGCTGTAGCTGTTGTGTTCAATGTTTGCTCGGCTACAGGATGCACATCTGTCCTGCTAGCTGGAGGCCCTGATGAGAAACAGTCCGCTCAGAGGAAGGGCTCTTTTTTAAATGAGAAAGGCGTCGACGTGATAATTCTTTTCTCTCTCTTTCGCATACCTGCAGTGTTGGATATATTGACAATCTGTAAAAGAACCACGTAAAATCCCACACATTGCCTGTTCATGATTATCATCATTTTTAAAGCAAGGATACATTGAATTCACACTTGATGAGTTGAATGTTTTATAATATGCATTTGTTGCTTTTTGATCACATAAACAGGGAAAAGGAATTGAGGGTAAATACAATGAGCTAAGCACAAGTATTTATCTTTTCTAGCTTGCTTCAAAGTGCTTTTGTCATGAGTTATTTGTTTTCCAGCTGAAGTTGCCCACCAGTTCCAGTATGCGGTGCGAGTCATTGGCAGTAACTATGCCCCCACTATTGAACGAGATGAGTTCCTGGTGTCTGAGAAGATCAAGAAAGAATGTAAGTGCTGGTTTTGCTTAATATATCCCAAAGACATCGTGCAGGTATTAGACTCAATAAAGATCATGTCATGGCCTTTATTGAGTCTCTTTACCATCAGTCTTACTGGCACACTGAGCAGCCAGTGCTCTTCATGTGGGAGGGTCGATTTTTATGCTGGTGGTAGACAAAAATATCTTTTTTGACACCATAGCAACAAATCCTATTTGATTTATATTGTAGCCAATGTCACACCATATGTGTGGGGAAACAATATTTTTTCTGTAACTTCTACAAACGGGGAGGTCTGACCTCCCAGATTTCCCTACTACTGTTCAGAAAAGGTTTCCTTTTCTCACAGAGCAGGTGTGTTTATCTGTTAAATGAGTTGATTTTGGAGACACCGCTGGCTGATTGATCTTGATGTGCTTGTAGTGCTGAAGCAGCGGAGGGAAGCAGACGCCGCTTTGTTCTCAGAGCTACACAGAAAACTTCAGACTCAGGTTGGTAAAAGCTGGAACATGTATTATTTTCTCCTTTTGACTTTGTAAGCAACATATGAAATGATGAGAATTGGACATAGAAGAAGAGTTGAGGCTTTCGGATGATAGTTAATTTGTTAAAGTGGTTTGTTTTTCTCACACTGTGGTCCTTTGGCTTGTTTTTTGGTGGTTTCCTGTTTGACAGGGTGTTCTGAAGCACCGCTGGTCAGTTCTCTACCTGCTCCTGAGTCTCTCTGAAGACCCCCGTAAACCATCTAGTCGGGTGAGTGGCACTCATCCACATTTTCACAGACTCTCTTTCCATATCTATCCACGTGACTTGTCTCAGTGCCAGGTTGTTATACACTTTGCTAAAATGCCTAATAATTCTGTCATTTTTAGGTTGGAAACTATGGCTCACTGTTTGCCCAAGCTCTACCCAAGGACGCCCACTCCACCCCATTCTACTGGACCAGACCGCAGAGCCTGGCCCTGAGTTATGGGGACAGGAGTGCCGGCTTGTCTGGGAGTGTCGGGACCAGTGGGATTTCCAGTTTAGGAGTCTACACACTGAATGGACCCACACCGACGCCACAGTCACTGCTGGCGGGGTGAGTTTGTTTATGTCTGCCCACCAGTGCACTGATTAAAGGGAAAACTTAGATTTTTCTTTTTGAAATAACAGCATATGTGTGAGGTAACTGACTCCTTACATCTTTGAATCCCTTCGAGCGTGTGAGCGGCTCTCCAAGAAAGAATTTCCTGTGTTTTCTTGACAATAAATCGGTTCTCTAAATAAGGGTTGAGTGAGGTTAGGGTGGATACAACTTATACTTTCACTGTTGCCCATGAAGCCAACGGTGTGTGTGTGTGTGTTTCAGTCAACAACCTGCAGCGGCTGGAGGTGCTCAGCCTCTGGGCTCACGGTTAGCCTGGGCTCTGCCTCTAAGCTCCTCCCCCTCCTCCGCTCCCGTCCCTCCTGCCGCTCGGCCGTCTCTCGGGCCTCCGGTTCCGTCGGTCAGAGTTGTCCGCCCTCGCCGAGACGGCGATACGACCGGTGAGTGTTGTGCACAAAGAGGAAAAAACGAATGCCTTTGTTGGGCACAGGCTCCATGTTCATCAGCATCCATCACTTTAGTTTGTGGTGCGTTTCGGTGAAGACAAAAGATCTGTTAAATACTAAAGGGACCGCGTTAAATACAACACGGATCAGGCTTTTATCTGGGACGGTGACTGATGTTTCTGCCCTCTCCGCCCCTGTGGCTGCAGGCGAGGTGAGCGAGGCCGCGCTGGTGCGGGACGTCCTCTACGTCTTCCAGGGAATTGATGGAAAGTTCATCAAGATGAACGCCCAGGATAACTGCTACAAAATAGACAGCAAGGTACCTAAACCTCTGTCCAAACCTCCAAAGGTTACCCATGGCAACAACACGAGACGATTCACTGAGGGGTCTGGTCAGAAGAGCCGAGCTCTTGGTGGAGTCTAGATGTGGATGAGGAGATTTTTGTTGCTGATTGCTTCTTAACAGATCAATGCAAAGCTCTTTGGCTCTCAGCCACATCAACCCTCTTTTTGTTTAGTCTATTCTGTGTGTTTCTTTTTATTCTCCTCTCATCCTTCTTCGTTATTTTATCAATAGAACGGCGGTAAATGGTGCTTGGTCTTGGCACCGCCAGTCTTTCTAAACATAGACTCACGGTCAATGTGCTGACATTATCCTGATGGAGAAGAAGATAAATCAGTCAAGGATAGATATATTTTTAAGGGTTTTTTGCCACTTAGCATGTCTGTAAAACTCCCCAGATAAAGCTTTTGTGAAACAGATTAATTTTTAATGCGTCATTAAGTGCAACTCCTCCCCAGCTGGACAACCGTTCGGTCGTTCGGAGACTGGGTTTACTTACAGGAGCTGTAAAATGGAAACTGGTCATTTTTCTCTCAGTGAGACTGTGATGGATGAGTCTTTTCATAAGTGCAGTAAAGATTTAATCATCATTATTAAGTCTCTGTGTGTGTGATAGCTGCTCTATGTGATGAAGGAGGTGCCAAATCTCTGTCTTCTACCAAGCTATTTTTCTACTGCTTAATTAATTTAATATGCATGTTTTTTCTGCTTTTTTGCCAGAGATGAACAGTTTTAATATATTGGTGTTGAAAGTCAGAATCGAAAGCTTGACTGTGCTGTTTTGCAAAAAAAGAAAGCCAATAAAGTCACTTCCAAACATAACTGGATGGAGCACTGGCCGTATAAAAGCATATGAATTCATGTCACTACAGAGCCGTCGGTGATCTCCTGCTGATGTGAAGCACTTGATGGATAACAATAACAAATCCTGCATGTTGTGTAGTTTAAAGAATGGCTGTTCTCTGTGCTTTGTGTAGGTGGTGCTATGCAAGTCCCTCCGGGACACCAGCAGCAGACTGGCCGAGCTCGGCTGGCTCCACAACAAAGTTAGGAAGTACACTGACGCCAGGAGCCTGGACCGGGCATTTGGACTGGTCGGACAGGTGCGTCTACATCTGCCATCCACATTGATCATCCCTGTCACCACCCTGGATGCTCATCTCTATATGTCTGTCTCTCCTGTCAGAGCTTCTGCGCCTCCCTGCACCAGGAGCTAAAGGAATACTACAGGCTCCTCTCCGTCCTCCACTCACAGGTAACCAGAGAAACCATTTTGTGGCTTTTAGCATCACCAGCCAGTGAAATCTCAGCTCTTAGTTGAAGTCAAATGACATGATAAAATCAGCCATTTTTCTCTTCCTATATATTGAGACTGTGATGATTTAAAAAAAAAAAGATAAAACAATCAGTTCTGTGCTGATGTTTCTGTTGCTGTTTTGTCTTTCAGTTACAAGTGGAGGATGATCAGGGTGTGACGGTGTGCACGGAGAGCAGTCTGACTCTGAGGCGGCTGCTGGTCTGGATGTACGACCCCAAAGTCAGGCTGAAAACATTGGCCGCCCTCGTTGACTTCTGCCAAGGTGGGTCGGGTGTGTAAGTGGGCCTGCTGCTGCGTTTGGCAGTCCAGAGAACAGGACGCCGTCATCACTGCATATGTGTTTCAGGTCGAAAGGGGGGCGAGCTCGCTTCGGCTGTTCACGCCTATGGAAAAACGGGGGACCCGCAGATGAGGGCGCTGGTTCAGCACATCCTCAGTCTGGTGTCGCACCCAATCCTCAACTTCCTCTACAGGTGGATATACGACGGCGAGTTGGAGGACACCTACCATGAGGTACGCAGACATCTATGACACCTCAGCCACCTGGACCACCCCCTCACCCCAAATGTGGTGTGTCCAAAACGTAATTAGAACTCTGAGTGCAGGCTTCCTTTAGGTCCTTTTAAAAGAAAGTCATTAAGAGTTTACTGCTCATTTCTGGAACATTGTTCTCTCCAGCTGCTCTGATGTTTGACCCCAATGAGAAGGAACATTAGCAAGAGGAGGGAGGAGAGAGCCACAGAAATAAAAGAGAGGAGAGATAGGCCAGCCTTTTAAATGAGGACTGATGAGAGGAGTGTAATGGAGACCAAGGTGATGGATGTGTCTCCTTTACTTTCTCCTGCCCTTTCTCTTTCTCCGTTTCTCTCTCACAGTATTTATGAGCCCAGCGTAGCACTTGCACTGGGTTTAAGTGCTGTGTTTAAGAGTACAAAGACTAGAGTTATTGGACCTTTTTAGGCGTAAAATTACCCAGAAGATCTCATGCACGGAGGCACACACATCCCAAAACACATAAACAGCCATTTAAGATAAAACATGGGACAAAAAAAAAGTATTTTTCTAAAGACCCGGCATTGGTTCATTAAAGCCACAATCATGCAAAAGAGCAAAAGTTTGAACACTCATTGTGTTCGTTTGAAAATCTACGATAAACTAGCTATTAATAGAAAAACTGCCCATGTAAAGAAACAGGGCCACACAATGAAGGATAGATAAAGATTAAAGGTGGTACAACATTTACTAATCTGAGAAACTTTTCCCTGGTGTTCTGAAAACTCAAACATGTTACACAGAAAAGCCGGTCAACCCAAAATTAGAAAAAGGGGTTTTTAAAGTCGCAGCATGATAAAATCCTGCACAAAATCTGTGAAGTCAAGTGATTTATCAGAAAATAAAGTGTCAAATAAAAATGTATGTTTTGTTTCCACCGTTCTGTGTCATGCCAGACATTTAGCACCTCACAAATCCATTATGGTAACTACCATAACATAAATTTAACGGTACTGTAGTTGACACTAAGATGCACATCATTAACGTCACATTATGCTAACTGAGCTCAGTCACAGAAGCACTACGGAGAACTTCTCTTCTCCTTATGATGGTAATATATCATGATGCTAAAACACTCTGTTTCTTTATTTTACGACAACAAACTTGTTTTCTTTCTTTTTAATTTCGAAAATAGAGCACATGAAATGAGTCTGCATGCATGGAATCGATAGCCTTTAGGGGCCCATCAAAAAGCCTGCTGCCTCCTCTGGAGGAAACAGTCCAAGTGAATGTGACAGAGGATGAAAACATCTGTCCATTAAACTATTTAACCACTGTGGGACCTTTTTCAATTTTGTCAAAATGTACATCCAGCAGGCTTGGCCTGATGGTTACACAGCTAAAACAGGAACTTTTCCTTGTGCGCAGTTCTTTGTAGCATCGGATCCCAACGTAAAGACGGATCGCCTGTGGCATGACAAATACTCTCTCAGGAAGTCGATGATCCCCTCCTTCATCACCATGGACCAGGCGCGAAAGGTACGAGCACAAGCTGAGAAGCAGTGAAAGCCCCCACGTGTAGCGATGACAAAGATCCTTCAACAACACATCTCTGTGTCTATCAGGTCCTGCTGATTGGCAAATCCATTAACTTCCTGCATCAGGTCTGTCACGACAGAACGCCACCAGGCAAAATCACACCAGCATCCAAACCCGCAGACTCTCCTAAAGATGGTAACCTCATCACTTTCTCATCCTCTGTTGTTCTTTTCAAACACCGATCTCATTGTCACCTGGTGGTGGGATAAGACCAAGCCGAGTAGCTGGAGTATTTCAAGATGACAAACCCAAACAGATGTTAGATAGATGCTGCAGGGACTATTCTGTTTCGTGCCCACACTGATGACAACATTGACCAATTAGGGGGCTCTTTTGTCTTTCTTCTGGTCGTATTGATGGTTATGTATTGACCTGTGTTCATGGCCTGGCAGCGATCAATGCTCTTACCGCTCACTGGCCTTGTCCTTCTCCCCGGACTGTAGAAACAAAGCGCCATACTTAGTCCTACACTATTGATTCAGTGTGTGGGGCTTCGAATGGCCACTTTGATCAGCAGCTTTTACTGATGGAGCTGAAGGGCGTGACAGGGCATGTAAAGACGGCAGCTTTCCACATGCCATGGTGGGGGATTGGTATGAGCGCAGGAGCTGAAAGCCCTCGTTTCTGCTCTCTCGTAGCCGCAGAGCTGCTGTCGGACCTGGAGGGAGCGTTTCAGGAGAAAATTGACGCGGCCTACTTTGACACCAGCAAATACCTGCTGGACGTTCTCAACCGCAACTACCTGCTGCTGGAGCACCTGCAGGCCATGAGGAGATACCTGCTGCTGGGCCAAGGAGACTTCATCAGGCACCTCATGGACCTGCTAAAGTCAGAGGCTCCCACTGGCTGCACTCACTCGCCACATCCACAAAGCACCACTAGGACAAAAAAATAAAAAATCAGACTGAGTCTGATTGTGTTTTGTTTTTTTCTCTCTCTCTCCATCAGACCCGAGTTGGCTCGTCCTGCTACCACGCTTTACCAACACAACCTGACCGGCATCCTGGAGACGGCGGTCAGGGCCACTAACGCCCAGTATGACAACGCAGAGATCTTAAAGAGGCTGGACGTTCGCCTGCTGGAGGTCCTGCCAACATCTGTGCAGCTGTTCCTTTGAACAACACATTGCTTTTGCTTCCCTCTTCATTTCATTTAGTCCTTTCCTGTCTGCAGGTGTCTCCCGGGGATACAGGCTGGGATGTCTTTAGTCTTGACTACCATGTTGATGGACCCATTGCAACGGTAAAACACACACCTACATTTACTCCTTTGTTTCCTGTTTATTTGTTGTTTTTTTTGTCCATCTAAAGGCATTTTTCTGGCTTTACCCTTCATTGCACCAGGTGTTTACAAGGGAGTGCATGGGCCACTACCTCCGTGTGTTTAATTTCCTGTGGAGGGCCAAGAGGATGGAATACACTCTGACTGACATCTGGAAAGGACAGATGTGTAACGCAAAGCTGCTTAAAACCATGCCTGGTAGGTGCACACAGGCACATATAGATGAAACCAATTTGATTTTACATTCTACATCCATGTAAATGTCTTATCTTTGTATAAGAGGGCTGATAATTCAAATTGATGACCAGACAATACTGTTAAGTAGCATGAATAGTTTTTTTTTCATTCGTCCAAAATATGATTTAAATCATGACCCCTAAAAATCCTGTCCTCTTTCCTACTTCAGTTCAAAGTTTTTCTTAAAGCTGAGTGTGCAGTCATGTTTCCCGTCCTTGTGCTTTCTACCTGCAGAACTGTCTGGCGTGCTGCATCAGTGTCACATACTGGCCTCAGAGATGGTCCACTTCATCCACCAAATGCAGTACTACATCACCTTTGAGGTCAGACCATTAGCAGCGCTGCCGTTATCACGGCCTGTAAAGCACCAGCAAAAAGTAGCAATTACAGAAAGAGGCAGTCCATTTTGTCTGCTGAAAGCAGCCCTGTTCGGATTTATACTGGAGCTGGCTCAGAGATGAGTGGTAGGCGGCGTCAATTCCCAGGTCAAAACTGCAAAAGAGCAGCGGACAAGCAAATGCCTTTTATACCGTCCAGATTAGATATTTATTGTCCTTTTGTTATGTTTTCGTTTTTGTGTTCATTTTGAAGTTTTTTTGATAATATAGTCATGTACAGGCAGGCACCGTTATGGTATCTTATACAACGACAATAACACTCCCAAACCTTCATCTTAAAGAGTCTGCTGCTGTGTGTTACCATGCTTGCAGGTGTTGGAGTGCTCGTGGGATGAGCTGTGGAACAAGGTGCAGCAGGCCCAGGACCTGGACCACATCATCGCTGCCCACGACGTCTTCCTGGACACCATCATCTCCAGATGCCTCCTGGACAATAACAGCAGGGTAACAAACTTTTTATAATATGAATTAACTTGTTTGATTTCCGATTTTCAACACAATCTTCCTTCACCCGTGTTTTTATCATCCGGCCAGTCTCTTCTGAACCAGCTGAGGGCCATATTTGACCAGATCATCGAGTTCCAGAGCGCCCAGGACTCCCTCTACCGCTCAGCACTGGAGGAGCTCACCTTCAGGCTGCAGTACGAGGAGATGAAGCGGCAGAGAGAGGAGGAGGTAAGGAGGAGAAGGTGGCGTGTAAGGCCACAGGCGGTGTGCCACACCACCCCGCCTGAACGAGAGGTCTGCTGATTCAGGGCGAGTGGGGGGTGACCGCTGAGCAGGAAGCAGAGGAGAAGAGGAGAATTAAGGAGTTCCAGGATACTATACCAAAGATGCGCTCCCAGCTTCGAATCCTCACCCACTTCTATCAGGTACCGACGTGAACCGCTTGATGAAGCAGGCGCTGAGCTTCTCCTGCTGAAAACCTACTTCTGTTTTCTCTCCTTGTGCATCGTCTCTCAGAGCATTGTCCAGCAGTTCCTGGTGCTGCTGATGACCAGTCCAGATGAGAGCCTGCGCTTCCTGAGTTTCAGACTGGACTTCAATGAGCACTACAGGTTGGTCTGTCAAAGCTCCAACACGCACCGGCATCCCAAAGCTGGACGGATGTTTCCATTAAACTTGGGTTAAAGATCCAAATGACTCCACAGTCATGAACTGAGAGAACATTTTCAACGACAGACATTTTTTTGCAACAGGCATCATGTTAAGTTAGTCTCAGATCTCATAAGGGAACGCTCTCGGGCAAAAAGATATCAGGTCAAATTGTGGAAACCTGAGTAGGAAAAAAAGAAAGTGCAACATCCCTATCCAGAGAAATTAATGATGAACATCAGCAATATTTGCTCAAATGATCTTCTCTTTTTCTTAACCAACGGACAGAGGAGCCGAAAGCCAGGTGAGGCTGAAGGGCTTGTGGTAAAAAACACGTGTTGAACGTCTTAGATAGAAATTATCAAAAGCTGTCTTGTACAGTTTGGCCCACCTCATAGAGCCAGTTGCATTTTGGGAAAGTAGTATAGCTGTTTGCTTTTCCACATTCACAATGTACGGCTTTTCTAAACGTGCTCAAATCCCTGTTCTGCAGGGCCAGAGAGCCCAGGCTGCGGGCCTCGCTAGGCGCCACCCGGGGGCGACGGCTGTCAAACATCTGAGCTGAGCACAGAGCAGACGGACCAGGCGCAGGGTGGGACCTCACACAGACCAGCCCAACAGCAAACTTTACGCGTCCAGGTGATGTCATGCCTTGGAGGAACGATAGGACAACGCTCCAGCGTCGCCACGTCGACGGTTGCCAAGTGATGACATCACATCAGATGGCTCAAGGGGAGTGGGCTGAGCTGGATCCGCGAAAGAACCGAGTCCCAAACATTTAAAAGCCTTGCAGAAGCGCAGAGGGGTGGAACTAGAGCTGAGAGGTCGGCCCGCAGCGAGAATCCAGCAAAGTGGGAACTAACTTTAGGGGAAAGTGTCCGTGTGAGCGGCAGGAGGCAACACGCCCAGCTCGCTGAGTCACACAGGGCCAACCTACATGGCATGCCTTATTCATGAGAGAAAAACACAGCTTTTTCTTCAGTGTGGGTGCCAAATCTACCATCAACACACCTACTGTTTGTACATAGAGTGTATGTGGACGGACGCGAGAGTTTTTTCACATCAGCACCTCCATCGTTCACTCGGGTTAGATCGATAAATGTGTGTTTCTTTTCAATTTTGTACTCGTAGAACTTATTAAAATGATTAGTTGTAATAATTTTTGCTACCATCATTCAACAAGTGAGTTTCTAAGCTGGAGTTTGTCATTAAGTTAAGTTGAGAGAAAACGCACATACATCAGAACTGTGATTCACCTGCCGTCAGTGTTAGTGGATCAGTCTGTCGGTCTAACCCTGGTCCTCCTTAAAATTCAGGGTTCTTGTGTTTTTTATTTAGTTTGAAAGGTCAGCTCGATCACAATCACACACACATCACACAGGTCTGTGTGAAGCATCAGGATAGAACTACTCACACAGGCAAAAAGCAGGCTTCATTTACACCAGACATATAATATTTCTTTCATTTTCATTCATCCTTTTGCAACCGTAGGCCTTCAAAATGAAATCCGACTTCACACAAACAAGACGACTCTGTTAGGAATGTCGTTCAGGGTCAACCCAACCTATTTCTCAGTTTCCCCAATTAGTTTGCAGCAGGCTTTTCTGTCTGTCATTTTAGAGAAAACGGTCCTCACAACCACAACAACCTCACTCGTCTCTGCATAAACCACAGGAACTATGAATACTCAGATGTTTCTCCAAAAGGAAAAAAAAATGTAAATATTTCTACATGAAAGTCCACATGTAAATGATTATTTGTCAGAAATGTTTACCTGGACTTTTTATTTTCTATATGAAGTGAGCCTATTTAGAAGTTCTAAAGTGTAGATGGTGTATTTAAGTGAGGTTTACATGCTGGCGGGATACTGTATTTAAAGGCTGTATTTGGCAACATTTCAGAATGGAAATATAACATTTAGTGATTTAAAAGTCTAAAGTAAACTTTCCTCCCTGTTCTGCTCCACTTAGGTCACTAGAACAGCTGTCGCGTTGAAGCCGACATGATGGCTGCAGATACACATCAAAACAGCAAAAGCATCCATTACGTTCTTGAAGTTGTGCCCAAATTTGAGCACTGAAGTGAAAGTTTTCCATCATTAGACGATCAGCAGTGTTAACTGCTTGAGTTGCCTCATCCCTTCAAAGTGAAATTCCTTTTTAATCGCTCACATGAGAAGACTGATGTTTGTGAGGCTAGAAGCCTCATTATGATAATCAGACCCGTCTCGAATGTTAATCTCACCTTGCAGGAGTCCCAGTACAACAGGGATGTTAAAACTATTAAGAGAAATTGTATTAACTTCCTCTTATTTTCAGTAGTTGATAAAATGGTATTAGAAACGCAGGCTTAAAGAATGGATGATAAATTGGTAACTGTTTTAGCGTCAGCTGATCAACAGCCGTCCTCCAACATGGACTCCGGCTAAAGCTTATTCTCATAGATGTGTCTGCTGTGATGTTCCAGGTTTGAATCTTCACTTGCATTTTCATTGTCAGTGAGACAATTGGTGCTGTGTTTGGTCTGTAGGCCACTTAACTCCCTTCTGACAATGAATTTCGTCTCCAAAGTGTAGAGAAATCGACATGCGATCACTTTAACATGGACCTGAACCTGGGTCAGCACACCGCCCGTTTCCATCTCTATTGTACCACATAATATATATATATGAAAGGTGGGGATGCCAACCATCCCAGTTCTTTAATAAAATGTTTGTTTTGTATGAATCTGTGTTTTTGTTTGACTCTCTGTTCTATCCTGATTTCGGGGTTTCTCTGCTTGCTCTTTCTTCCACCCCGTTGCAGTTTCCAGAAGTTCAAGTTTTTTCTATGAACATTACCAGCTTGGACCAGACAGACACATTTTACTAACAACCCAGACTTGTGCTCTGATGTGAAGTTTGCCATTAGTTCTAAGCTGGTTTCACCTGGAGTCCTTGAGCAGTTTCTGAAAAGATGTTAATATTATTCTTGCATTAAAAAAGGAGTCAAAAGAAACGGACTGCCTGAAAACCGGCTCACTTTGTACTGCAGTCTAAACTATCCAAAAGAGCCTCTAGAGGGAGCTACAGCTTCTCTTTTCCAGCTTCCTTAGGCCTTCTCTCTCATCCTGACTTTTGATGCCTTGGTTTGTTGTTCTGTCTGAAAACATCACAGCTGAGTCACCTAAAGAAGTGTGTGCTCACAGAGACAAACTTTACTGCTCGCATGTCCTCTTCCTTACTGCAACGTTTCATATATATTTTCATTTCTCTGTTGAAAACTGATTCTTTCATCAGGTGGCTGACAGTCTTTGGATTCTTTGCCGTTACTTGGGTGAAAACATGTGATTACCACGGCGCTATGTCTTCAGCACCGTACAAAGGAACCTGTCATCTGTCTGGATGATAACACTTTCAGAAAAATTGTCTATGCAGGAGGCCCGACTGGGCCTTACCGGCTTGAATCTTCACTTTTTCTCCTCCCTCTCTGTCCTTCATATCTTTGTCTGAATAGGATGTATCTACCAGTATGGAGGGGTTTGTCAGTGAAGTGGTCGACGTTGAAATGGGATCTGATATCTCAGGACATTTCTTCCAGCCTTCCCAAAGCCTCTGGGGTTTTTCTCACAGACAAAAATGGACTTCCACTGCTGACCTTTTTATCGACCGGGACCTCCTGACAAACTGACCTGGTATCAGTTCAATTCTTCCACAACAGTAGTTTTACAGTATGTCCGTACACTCCTGGTTCCCCAGCCTCGGCTGAGTGCTCCTTTGATAATAATCATTCGAAATAAGTTTTATTATATTCAAACGATGCTATTTTTTCCACAATGCACATACTGTTGTTGTAATACATCTGAACAAAGTTAACTATCCATGTTTCTAAAGCCCTGCCACATGCAAAGCCAAACTAAAAAGACACTGTATCGGCTCGTCTCATTTTCAGACACATGGCTGATGTTAGAATCTGACAGTGAAATTTGAAACCAAATAACCGAATAAATGACAGCACAGTGAGCCAATATTTAATCTGAACTGATCTTTTTGTGGAGCTCCCAAATAGTTCTGACTTAGAATTCTTCTGACAAAGAGGAGAAAACAGCTTCACCTAATTGCAACACATAAAAATAAATGTTTGGATCAATTTTTCCAGCACAGCAACCATCATCTAACCCTGCTTGACTCAGTGAATAAAAGGGAACAGACCAACTGCAATTTAGTCACATCCCTTTCTGATTTAGCCTTACTGAAAATTCATGAATGCAAGGTGAAAAATCGTCTGTCAGCCTGTTTAAACACACTGAAAGCCGAGCTGGTTCAGCTCCCTGTGACTGACTCAAGGCTCCAGACTTCCACCATTCGACCTTCCAACTGTGTTTTTAGGGGAAATGTAGAAAAACAGAGTGTGTCTGTGTGTGTCGTCAGGCCGTGAGCGGACAGTTGACATTTACTGGCATTTCTGGCAGCAGGTGTATTTGAGAGAATCTTATCAAAAGATAAATTCTCGTCTCTCCTTTTCATCCCCTTCGTCTGTGGCGGCTGCCAGCTGGACTCGTGGGTGTCAGTTTGAGGTAAACAGAACTACCCCCATGCAGAAAGCGCAGACACAACCAGCGCACCAGCTGCAGTGTTCCAGCTCTCCCTTTCACAGGCCACATTTCCAAATAGGTTCCTCGTATCTGAGACCTCCACCTTCCACGTTCACAGTTTGGTTTAACAAGAGTCTTGAGGACAGAAGGCGGAATTAATTGGCCATTTGCATTTGTGGGATTTTAATTAGGCTGATTGGAGCAGAGTTGTCGGATGGTTCTGCCCAGACACAGAAAAAGGTGTGAAATGTACTCTCAGCCGTGGATGCAGTGATTTTCTGAAACATTCATCTTTCAAGCAGGTTCAGGAGGTAACAGTTCTTCTGATTATGGCTGTTTATTTATGAGAACGAACAAACTCAAAATAGCTTTGCTTCATTTGGTTATGATGCCAAGATACATGTTTTAAGTTAAACCAAAGTGTCCCAAACAGAGAGCAGGGACTCATTAAAAGACCTGTCTGCAACCTAGACCTTCTGCTGACAGAAAACCCCTAAATCTCAGCAAGGACTCAGGACGGCAGAGCAGCAAAAACACGTTCTTCTCTCTGAGCTTCAACAACTGAACTGCCCTGATGTTTACAGACTGTTGTTAAAAGAAAAACCTCAAACTTAGCGATAAGCCTAGTCATATTCCTACTCTGTAGATATCTTGCTGCCATCAAATTCAGACTAACATTTTTTTAATTGTGAAGTTTTTCACTTTAATGATCTGTTTTGATATTGCCTAGTGGTTTTGAACACCCAAATTTCTTTAAAGGATTAAAATTTAACAACTTGACTGAGTATGAAGCTTTTCTTTTAATTCTCATTCTGAAATTGCATCTTAAACAGAACATTTTCTCTCAGTTCTTTCAAAGTAACAACTAATTACTGACAGCATATTATGAACACATGAGGGAATCATAACGTCTCAAGTCTTTTAGAAAAGATTAAGATAAAGCATTTAGGGGATACGTTTTACTCAACTGCTTCTGCTTTAAGATTAAAGCAGTTGAGTAAAACAAGATAGAAACAAGAGATGGTGGCTTGATAAATCTTAAAAACAGGAGGGGAGGTTTAAGCCTTTCAGAAAAAGTGTCACCAGCACATATAAGACAAGGTTTGTGGCTTCCACATCTCCCTCCTCAGGCAGATGAGCTTACTTCAGACCAGCTCGGTGTTGCAACAGGGTTACAGTCTTTCCTCTCTCACCTCTGTGCTGACTCCGCCACACTATTTAACAGCTTTGCTATGAATTTCTCCATTTTAAATTATAAGCAAGCATCACATTCATACATTAGTCTCAACCTCTCAACTGTCATAGGTGCCAGAATTGTGTTAATTCAAAGGCCAGCAAATATGGCTGGAAAAACAGGTACACAAGACAGAAAAGATCTCTTTTCTTTTAATATTAAAACCACAATATATTCTGCCATCGTACTGTAAAAACCTTATCCTCACATTGTAATTAAAGTGGTCGTTGGATGGACAGACATGCCTGAAGTAGAAGGCGTGATATTCAGCATGGGGTATGAACAACATGCCAACACTTTTGAATGATTTTCAGTTATGAAAAATGGTCCACAAGACATCAGGGTAGCTCATCAGCATGCTGCAGAGAGACATGACAGTGCAGTCTGGGCTTAAAGCTGTCAAGCTTCACAGCCAAAATGTACAGTAAGCTCAGTTTTACACTTCCATGGAGGAACCCTGACAATCTGGTTTCTTTAAACAGCTGAAGCGACCGATATTTCAGGTTGTTCTTTTGCCATAGTTAAATGTTCACATATCTGAGTTATGGGGACATATTGCATGCATGAATCACATTTTTCAGTGTTGCCATCCCATTATGCACGGGGAGGAATCCCGTTCAAACTTATTTGCAGACGGGCACACATGGAATGGAAAAATGTACTTAACTTACCAAAGTATGGAGAAACATGGAGTCGAAAGGCTTGAGAGGGAGGCGTGGTGGATGTTTCATAGATTAACCCGAAAGTCATCCAAATATGTTGATGTGGATCCTTCTCTATACGTGGCCTGTAGTCAGTGGGGAAGGACACGCTGAAGTAGACAGACCAGGGTCTCACTCAGGGACTGCATATGAATGGAAATGACAGTCAAAATCTCAGGTACAAAAACACATGATTTTTACCAGGTATGGTAGTAGGTGTCGGTTTACGCTGATGTCCTGCATGGCACAAAGAGGGTCAGTTCATCTGACTGAGGAACACTTTTAAATATCATCCTTTGACTGAAATTCAGGATGTTCACTGAACAATGACGTCTTCAGGCCTCAACTGTCTTGTCTTTCACTCAAAAATCCTTTAAAGTACTTAAAATGCGAAAGGCAAAAAAAATGTCAAATATATCTGTTATTTCTGTTCGATTCAAAGAATGATATAGTTAGCAGTTTTTAGTGCGTTCTAATTTGTGGAGCCATTTGGCATGTAGACTCAATGCATGTCATCCTCACTACCTCAGATTTGTACTTTCATCCAACAGGGGGAGCATCTGTGACATTCCCACTCAAGTATGCCTGTGGTTTTGAGTGTGTGTACATGTGGTAATGACTTGATGCAGTGGACTAATCATTTTCTGAACTCAATGGGTGTACCACCCTCCAAAAGGTCATGAATTATGCCGTGAGGTAGAGTGGGGTCAGTGATGGAAGGAGATCATTTGTCTCATGAGTCTGATTCTGTACAGGAGTCAGTCATGTGTGTCAGTGCAACATCCTCTGCTCCCTCTGATACAGTTCAGAGGTAATTACTCATACCTGAAAAACAGCGGCTATCCATTCAAATACAAATCGTATAAAACGGCTGAGATTTACTGCTGAACCCACAGAAGACCGGGACAAACAAACAGGCGGCATGCCATCAAACTGGTGTCCTTTCACACAATGAGAGTCAGGCACAAAAGCTTCAGATAATTACTCAACTACGATGGTCAAGTGGATTCATGAACACGTTAGAGAACGAGAGAGAAAGAATAGTTAATTGGAACTCTGGCATTCATTGTCATGCACAAGACTTCCATTGTCAGTCATGAGGCCTGACGGGAGAAGCTGTCGGCAGACTGGAAGTGCCACCATCTCATCTTCTGACAGACAGCAAAGGCAACAGGAGACTCACACAGAGGGGTGTTGTTTGAAATGGGTAGATTTTCATATCTGAGAAAGTTAAGGTAAGCATGAGTGTTACACCATGTTTGCCTCCCCACCATCTAATCTACTAGTTATCTAGTAGAATGAAATAACAAATCTCTCATGCTGTTAAATCATTGGGATAAGTCACTAAGTCCTTTGTTTCAAACCTTGTTCTAACATTGAAAATGGCTTTGTAATCCACTGACCTCATCATTCCTTTGCCTTTCACTGCCAAAAGAAGGAGGCAAAGCAGCCACTTTGTTTAATGGCTGATAAACAAAACTGATAAACTGTAACTTTGGTCTTCTGATTCCACACAACATTAATTCTGAACAAAAAAAACACTCTTCATTCTCTTTTCTAAATGCACACATGCCCCAGTGTTCAGCATGTGCTCTCCAGATAGTTTCAGATCACAGATCATTCATGTCTCACATGCTGCCTCATGAACATTGAACATTGTCGTTATTTGGCTAAACTAAAGCAAAGTGTGTCAAAACACAAGCAAACCTGATGTTTCTTCTGAGACGTGATCAGACTTGCACTTTGTGTATTGTTGTACTGTACAGTTTTGCGTCAGTTCAGTGAGCTTTGTGGACACTTTGTCCACAGCTCTCTTCAGGTCTCAGCACAGCATTTCAGTCAGCTTAAGCTCTGGACTTTGCTAAATCTGCTCTATTATTTTCAGCCATCCAGTTACACATTTGTTTGTCGTTGTCCTGTTGCATGACGCAGTTTCAGCCCAGTAGTTTCCAGGCATTTGGAAATTGCCGCAATGCCCTTTAAATATTGATGGATAAAAGCAACCATTTAAGGGCTTTCAGGCTTGATTTAGAACACACACACGATCATCATTTCATCGTCATTCCCTAACCCCGTTTGAATTTTAGCACTTAGATATTTTAGTCTTTCCTGTGGAAACCAAAATCTTGGAATTAGTTTTGACACACATTGCTTTTTCTATTGTAGTTTGGAGTCGTTTTCCTGATGTCACATTGATTCAGTAACAAAAACGCCTAAAAACTCTCTCCTCTTGGTCAGACTGACACACAAAAGCACCAAATTATCTTATTGTCGAAAGCATACAAAAATGTGAACCAGAGCAGGTTAAAGAGTTTATTTCTTTTTTCTTCTTTACAATTCAGAGTCCATGCATCAACAGTTACCAGTGCACACACACAAACAATTACCTGCTGTGAATGGCTAGAATGGCTGGGTGGCGTCTGCACCCACGGGGGAAGTTTCTGATAGGCCCAGTGTGTTTTACACCATGATTAACCAACAAAACTGATGCACTGAAAAAAAAAATCCTCCCTGAAGGGGGTTAACAAACAAAGGGTTGTGTGGTTAAAAAGCTAAAAGGAGGTTTGGTTTACCTTTTTTAAAGCAAATTTAAACATGCATTCATTTTCTTTTCTTCCCCAGCCTTTGAGACACACTCATGTGCACAAATGGCAATAAAAAGTCATATTCTGTTGCTACTTTGCATGGCCTTCAAACCCACCAACCAACTGCACAGCTAAGAAAAACGCTTTATTTTTTCTTGCTGTCTGTGCAGCATTCAGGCATTGATCTCTTCGTCTGGCTGACTGTCTTCACTCTCTGCTCCAGCCCCCACCACCCCCTGTCCACACCCACAAAGAGGTAGATGAAAATAAAGCAGCCTATTCTCAGAAATATCCAAAGGAAGTACTCTCTCTTTCTCTCTCCATCTCCCTGGAACCATTGAGCTGTGGCTTCAAAGCTGTTCTCTAAAAATGAGGGATAACAAAACACTTTTTTTCCAACAAAAGCACAGTTCGAATTCCACAGGGCATGTCAGAGTAGATATGTGAATGAACCAACATGACTGGGTACCTCTGGGATGTTTTGGACCAAGCTGTAGCCTGCTCGTCTTTGCAGTTCATGCAGTGGATGTCATCGGGTCAGAAGAGATGGCAGTGAGAGAGTCTTATTAGTTCGACCCTCATTTTGAAAAGTCCTTAGGTTGCAGTTAAGTTCTTTTTGCATGCAGCGCACTGCAACATATAAAGACGTAATAAAACAAAAATTACCTGTGCTCCACTGTCCCCCTTATGGTGGCCTGTCCAAACAAACTGAACCTGAGTGCTGACCCCTCCTCGTTCAGCCGTCTGTCTCCTGTTACAATTACAGCTGTGTACCAACAGCAGGAGTCCCAGCGAGCCAATGGCATTTAACTGGCAAATGTCTTGGACTTGTGGTGGTGGTGAGGGTTAGTTTATTAAGTGCTGCTCAAAATAAATATAATACGTGTAAGTGATCACAAGGAAAAGTGGAGGCTGACAACCCAAAATCAAACGAGGGGGTCGTGGAAAACACAGGCTCTAAAGAGCTGCACCAAAGCAGTAAAAACAAACGGGACCAAGAAAAGACTGACTTGGGGTAAAAAAGAAAACAAGTAGAATCCCAAGATAATTGAGCAGAGAGCAAACAACCAGCACACAATAATCTGGCAACGCACGGGGCGAAGCGGTGGGATGTGTACTGTGGGAGAAACGAACAAACGAGCTGCAGGTGAGACAATCAGTGATGGAAGCCAGGTGTGACATACAAATACGAAAGGCTGTAAACACTGAGAAATTAAATGACTAAAAGTAACTTAATAAACCAAGAGACTCCGAACGTCCCCGACGGTGACATTTGGGTGTCAGTTCTGTATTCTACTTTCTTCTAGATGTCAATTAGGTTTTCTCTCCCTTTTAACTTCCCTGTTTCATTTCAGCTTTCCACACTCTCATCATTACAAAATCAGAATTAACTTGGCTTTTAGTGTGTGCTGAAATATTAATTAACTTAAGGAAATAAATGCAATTGAAGACACAGGAGTTTAACCACTTACACACACATGTTCTAGATGTTTTGGATTTAGTTATTAAGTGTGCCATGAATGAGATTCATCAACGACTTCACAGTCTTCAAAGCACCCTAAGTTGAATGTGTGTAATACTCCCATTAGTAAGTTAAGAGCTGATGAGCAGTTCAAAAACAGATTTGAATATTCCTAATTTTAGAAGGATATCTGTGTGTGTTTTTCAGAAGAGCCAGCCAGGGAAATCCCCTTCAAATGAAATGCAATATTTATGAATTCTGATATTGAAAGCTTCTGCAGCTTTAATATTGAACCTGCTGAGCTGTCCTTCAAGATCTTTTATTAATCTACTCTGCCTTCTCTCTGTTCTCCCCATCTGCCCATCGAACAATGTTACTTACACGCAGATAGCCCAGCATAAAGCTGATGTGTTGTCTTGTCTTTTTAAAGGACATTTCCTCCCTTTTCTTGGTAATGACACATAGTTTGTGCTACGAGGTCCTGCAGCATAAATACGCCCCCGTGATCTCCGACACGAATACACTTTAACCCAGCCCTGTTGCATTTGGCACCCAAACTGGCCTGTGATACCAGGCTTCCACAAAACATTTTCATCACTTTTTCAAATCCTTTCCAGTACATTTGTTATTCAAATGTAACTGTTATTATAACTGGCTTCAGATCTGGAAGAAATTCTATTTCTTCATGGTGAGATTTGAATGTTTTGCTGATTTCAAAATCGATTGAATTTGAATTTCTTGGCATTGTGGAGATTGAGGAGAGGAGAAAAGGAATGACAGCCAGAGGCTAGTGAAGTTGAGCGAGGAAAATTACCTCCACTTAGTCTGCAGCAAAACCCTCCACTTTTGCAACAGCCTTTTTTCTTAAAAACGGTGCTTCCCGGTAGGATCCGTCTCCTGCTGGAGTGGCAGCATTCATCCTGGTGAAAATGTTCGATGCCTGCAAGGTGCACTGTAATGACAGGGGTGTTCATGGTCGCTTGTGCCTCAACCAGCCACTAAAGGGGGGTCGGAACTCGGGGCTGCTGCCCTTACTCTCACCCACATGCAAACTGTTGTCTCTCTGCACCCACTCACCTCCCACAAGGTTTCAGAGTTCTGCTTCCACTTGAAGGCTTGAGCAGATGTCCTTTCCATAAAGATGTCAGACCTAAAGGGAAAATATGAGTTGCAGATTTCCTTTTGAATCCCGTTCACGGGTTATAGTTGTTGCTGGTGTTTGAATCAGTAGGCGTACAGTTCCAAAGATTTGTGTCCACAATTAGCAGCAACACACAAATAAATCTCTTTACTCATGGAAATTGAGCTCATTTGATAAATAGACACTGTTTTTCAACACAGTAGATATATCAGCTGCCTTTGTACCATTTAGCCTCCTGACTTTTTAGAGGAAAATAATCTAGACTAATTTTACCTCAACATTGGGTCCTGACAGCACTTTAACACCATGCTCACTTTTTGTTGTTTTTTTCTAAAACCGAAGTTTGGACTGTGCACTGGTCAAGCTCAACATGATGGCGCTCCACAGAGATGAGAAGTGATGCTTGAAGTGGATGTGATTGCTGTGAAAATCTCCCTATGACTCACTGCTTTATGAGCATGTGTTAGTGTCAGTAGCAGCATGGTCAGAGTGTGTGTGGAGAAGCCCAATTTGTGGGGACTGAATGTGTAAAAATATCAGTGATACGAAGCAGTTGTGTGTTATGATATATTGTGTGTGTGCCGATTATTTGGGGCATGCTGGCATAAAGGAAACATCTCATCTCTAATAGCATTCTGTGCCACAGCATAGAGTAAATTAATGTTGAAAAGTGTCTATTCGGAGTCACATTTATCTTTTATAGCAGAGGTCACACTCAGTCTACAGTCCCCTTTTGTTTGCTTCAATATGGAATAATAATTTTCATTATCTCTCTGTGCTCTGCCGATTTTTACGTCTGTTTTTCTCAGTCCGCTGCTCGTAATTTGCATGACAGTTGAAAACAATATTGCCAAAGCAGCCAGACAAAGGCTGTCTGCGTCTGTAATTTTGTTCTCTTTTCTCTCTTTCAGAGCCTGTCAAATAATGAAATGTGTCAATGTCCTGAAAGTGTGTCAGAGACTATGTTTCCAAGCTTCTATCCAGGGTAAAATCAGGAAAGGATTTCATCATGAGCACAATGCTGTGACGCCATATGAAAAATGTCACACACAGGAGCTGAAAACATCAATCAATTTTCATGTTTGGCAATGTTTGATATAAAAACTATGCAGAATTCTGACTTATCTAGGCGTATTTAGTTGCTTTGATTCACATGTTTAAAACATTTAGTCACCTCAGTGGACTGAAGGAAAAGCTTCTTGGGAAAATGTCACTGGTGGCTCCAGGTGAGACTGAGGTGAAACAAACTGACATACAGTCAGCCTCTAAAGTAATGTTTGTCCCTTATTTGATGGCTGTATATATCAACTTTTTGAAGTTTTTCAGGATAAAACAATTGCCTGCAGTGCTCCAAAGCAACACGTTGTGTGCAGTAAAAGTAAATGAAACTGGAGAGGCTCCTGGCTTTTCACCCGAAACACGAAGCTCAGAAACAATTCATTCACCATGAGCAACACCCTGAAACCTTAATAATTACAAGTATTTGCATGTACTGCAATGTAGTTTTGAATCTTATTTGCAATTATGAATTATCTATAAGGATAGAGTAGCTGCCAAATACAATCAAACTGGTGCCTCGTTTTCAGCCATTTTCAGGGCAGCTTATGCACACATGACTCATACATGAACTACCCTCCATTTTATTTCCTTCCCTCCAAGAACTCTTCATCCCAACATCATTACAGAGGTAGTTTGACAATCTCCCTCCCTGTGATGTTTTATAGGTTGTCATGGCAGCCAACAAGTATCTGTGGCGCCAGGCAGAAGTGGCTCTGATTGGTTAATCAGTATTCAGACTGTGTTCACTGGGCTGAGTGTTACTCTGTCAATTTCTATGTGTGCATTTATTCAGTTTTGTCATTTCGTTGGGATCATTTTCTGTGTAAACATCAACCTTTTCAGAACCAGCAATGGGCATCGAGTCAGGCCCAGATGTTTTCAATGTTACTTCTAATGGAAATGGATGTCAAATGTGTATGGAGACCAGGTTAATACATGGTTTAGACATGGATTGTTCATAGTTAATTTAATGGGGTTTGGATATGGCTTTTTATAATTACAGCAATTTAAATCAAGATGTATCCTTCAAGAGCCTCTGACTACACAATAATTGAAACTTTTTAACCACTTACCTTCTTCTTCTTTTTTTGTTTTTGTGAAGGGGGTTAGGGGCAGAAGGAGGCATGTGGTGAAAGAAGCCAATATGACAGGAGAGGAAGAAAATGTGAGAGGTTGGAGAAACCGAGAAAGAAATAGAGTCAAACAGGAAGAAGTGAAGAATGAGTGACAGCAGCTCTGTGACAGGTGTCTGCCTGACAAAACTAACCTCTGAGCTTCACCCTGAATTCTTAGTTTGAAGAAGTTAGATCCTGGACGTGGTTTCGGAGCCTAGGGAGTGGGAGTGGGGGAGGTGTCAATCAAATGGAAGTCAGTCAAATGGAAACTAAAGAGTGGAAATTTGAGTGACTGCAGCATCCTGGTTTCCATTTGGGGGGGGGGTACTGCCTTTCATGATGATATTGTGCAAAAACGTCTTGGGGAGTGAAGGGAAGTAGTCCCACACGGCCCTCTTGTTTCACTTGATGCAATGTTTCACGAGACGGCGGCAGTGAGGGACAGTGCTGCTTGAAATGCACATGATTACTATGAAAGCCATCCGTTGTGCGTATGGGCATAAATGTGTGTAACCTGGAGTGCCTGTTGTCTTTGATGATAATGAGACAGACAGAAACAGGCTCTCAAGCAGCCTCTCAATGCCACCTGAAACCCTGCTGGTGCATGAGCAGACTGCCTCTGTGTGTCTGTGTGCTCGTGGCTGTGGATTTGTGGCAGACAGGAGACCAGAAATCCTGACTGGATACCCTTTTAATGAAATCAATCAAAAAAGGCAGGAAATGGAAGCATTTTGTGTTATGTGATAACAAAATGTCATTCTGCCACAATTGGCTGCTTTTTAATGAGAGCTGAGTGTAGGGCGATATCGCTTTGTGAATAATTCAGCTTCAGTTATAGCTGAGAGCCAGAGGGATCCAATTGGCAGATTGTGGTGAAGCCAAAATGAAATGTTCCCTTTTTATCCATTCAGATATTTATTTCAGTACTGATGAAACTTTGTCAGCATGAATGTTAATGCGCTCCGAAAACACGAGAACACATTCACAAATGCAAAATGATTCAGTTTGTTTTAGTAAATCATCATCGACATACATGGATTTTGTCTGTCGTTCTATGCCAAGGAAATGAAGCATAAATACTTGAATGCTCATAGAGGACTGTGTATCCCCTTTTACAGATGCCATATGTTCAGGGTCAACATCCAGGTCAGGACCCAGACGTTGGACTTTTTCCAGGATCCTCTCATGAAAAAGGCTAAATCGAGGAAAAAGCTGGCATCACACACTTACCAGCGATAACCAGACAGATATCCTGGAGCTTCATATAGTCCATCATGATAAAGCCAAGAGCCAGCAGCTGTGGAATGTGGCAACGCTTTCTGCTGAGTCAGCAGATAATACTCTTTAGCCATTGGAACCTTGATACAGTTTGTGCATTTTCAGTCTGAGATGTAGGATTTGAGAAATTATAAGTGAGACATGTGTGATTACCATAGACACAACGGTAAGCACCAAACCAGAAAACAAAGAGTTAACTGTAACATATATGCACAGAGCATGTACAAAAGCTCCTCAGCAAACAAAGCTGCACAAAATCATGTCATTTCTGAACCTGATGTTGTTCTTCCATCACGGGGCCTGTGTTTTTTTTCACAGCCTTTCTTCTCCTACCTTTTTTTTCAAGTGAACAGCCAGAAATAGAAATCAAGGTGTGAATCATGTTTAATTGTCGAAAGACGGGGATGTATTTGACCTTACGCAGCGTTCTCATCCTCATGTCAGAAGCTCCCAGGCTGATGGTACCATCTGTGTTTACTCACCTATTGCATCCTCTTCTTGGCAACCTGGTTATTTATGGTCACCTATTCTGAAAACAATATTGCATTAACAAACACCTAAAATCAACCATAAAGAAAGAAAGAGTTAAAAGATTAATCAGAGGGAGCATCGATAGTTTGCCAAAATATAAACTTTTCCCCAAAATGTTTAAATCATTGTTTATGCCCACATAAATATTTTATCAAAAGGTCCACTCGGTAACTATTTCATCAGTTTCAGCCACACAAACGTGAAACAAACACAAATGAGAAGCTGTATCTATTCTTACAATCTCTCTACTCATATCGGACTGGTCTAATTGGCTTTATCTGCAGCACAATGAATCAAACAGTGCAGGGCAAACTATCAAAGACAAAATGAAATTTATGCAGATATTTGAGCTTCCGACCTCAATAAAAAAAAATACATGCAAGTCTGTATTGGTAGAAATTCAGAATAAAGAATAGCAGAAATACATGAAAATCTTCACAATGTTTGCCAACGTTAATAAAGAATAAAACTTAAATCGGAGAGATTTTGCTTGAGAGTAGTTTCTCTTGGGTCTCCATGTTCCCCTCCTCACTAATTAAATACTGTTTCTCTTCAGAGAACACTTCATTTATATTACATTTACATATGCAAATTTTAATCACATCCGGCTAATTACGGGATTTGCTGGTTCACCTGTCATTTAGAGGAGGCCAGATGATGCTGTGTGGGTGCCTGATGAGTGTTTCTTCCTGTCTGTCAAGCTGCCAATCTGCCTCTCCATCTGTATATTCTGCTAGATACTGGAGCTTTTTAATGCTGCTTCCATCTTGCTCTGCTCTGTGGAAGCTGACTGATGATGTTCCTCTCTGTCTTAAAGGGGGGATTTGCAGGAAGGCAAAGGTAGGGGGTCCCCCGAGGATCCTGGTTTGTGGCTTGTTTGTTTGCAGTAATTTGATTAAGAATAAATTTGTTCCAAATTTAAGTTCTCGCACATCCTGCTCTTGTCTCTGTTCTTGTGCACACCAGACGTGCCGTTTTGCAAAATGAAAAAGGACATTTTGATCACTGACATCCATGTTAGTCTAATGAAAATGAAAGATGAATTGCGTCGGCAGCAGCTGGTGTTCAACAACATCCTTCAGGTTTCGCAAACAGACTTACCTGTTTCTAAACCTCTGAATGGCTCCCCTCATTTCCAGCTTGTTCAGAGATTCAAAAAGACAATCCTTCCATATAAACAACACAGACTGGTGGTCCCGGTGTCACAAAACAATTTTTAACACCACAACTCATCCAATTGGGCTCTCAGGTCAGCAGAAAACTGAAAGGGACTTTAATGAAGGGGGAGTCAGTTGTGTGATTCAGTCAGGCAAATGTTAGACTGCTTTCTCCTTCTGCAGGAAGCAGAGGCAGAGCGGGGCAGAGGGGTTATTTGTTTGAATGTGTTTGTCTACTCTGTCTGACTCACTGATCTTTTACCTCACCAAGGTTTGTGCACCTTAGAAGCTAAATCACAACCACAACCAACCACAGCTATGAAATATCAGCAGCTTAATTGCAGTGGTGCTGTCCTTGGCACTGAGGCAGCAAATTTTCATTGTCTTTCTTCTGGTTTCTAAGATACTCTCTAATGTGAATGGTATACATCCGTATTTCTGCAGTTGATAGAGTCCATTACTGGGTTAAATAAACAAGTCCACCCATTCTTCCTTTCTATAAATTCTTTATTCAATATTTTTTTTTTCTGTGTGTATACAATGGATTGGACACAAACTGTACAGTGCAGACAAACTGTTTGCATAATATATATGTAAAGGTAACTGTACATTTACTGACAGACATAGTATTCTCCTTTAAGTTTGGCACCAGTTATTTGGCTTTTGGCTCATAGCTGACATGGTTTAAAGGGGGAGGATACAACACTTTAGCCCATTTCATCAGAATTCTGTATTCATGTCATTTTGAAATTCTTAACATGTGTATCAGCTTTCAGAACACCTGTTTCCACAAGCCATGCAGCAAGACTGTCATACCCTGTATCACGGACAACATCTGGATATGTAACATACAGGGAGGTTGTTGGAAATACAATCCCATTGGATGGAGGGAAGTCTTAAGAAAACTAAATCAGGCAGGTGCTTGGTAACAAAGCCAGGAGTTTTTGGGGCCACAAGAACTCTTTTCAATTAAAGTCTTTTCAAAGCACAATTAAACACCCACTCCATAATCTTTCTCTTTAACTGGAAAGACCTTTTAAATGATTACCTTACCTTAAAAGGTTGTGTGACTCAGTGTGCCCTCACCATTGATCAGGCTGTACAATGAGAAGCAGGTTTTACCATGCTCCTACATATAAGCAGCATCCGAAATAGCATCCTCAATTCTAATCCATGTTAAAATAAGACACTGAGGACTATTGCTCTTGCTTCTGCATGCATTTTTAAATATAATTTTCATATCTCCACTTATTAACCACAGAATTAAATGCAGATGCTGTGCTGTCAGTATTTTCTATTAGACATGCATTAGTACAACAATGTTAATATCATATCATTTTATCCTATTCCTCCTTTGCATTGTAATTGCAATGATGTTTCGCATTTCAAAATATATCCTTGCACATTTTTGCCTTTACTACTGAGAACCAGTGCATTAATGACTTTGTAAAACAATTAGCACATCGCTTTCCTTTGCAGACCAAAACCAGGAATGAGCCAAATGCAAAGTTTCACTGGTGCTTTGCTGCAGATGTTTCATCAGGGTTGTTTTGTTTTCCTACATCATCATGCATTGGCTCCCTAATCATCTTTCCTCTTTTAATAAACATGCAACAAGTGGTAAACCGTCCAAACAGAGTCACGGAGGAGCAGAAAAGAGTTGTGAAAGAGAAGAGAGGAGGTGGGAATAGGTTCTCTGGCTGCATGATTACACAATGAGCAGAGAGTGAAACCTAGCATAGTTCCAGTGAACAGAAGATTGGGGATCAAAGGATAATTGAAAAGTAAAATAGGATGAGGACTGCGTCTGCCTTGAGAGGTTGTGTGTGTGTGTGTGTGTGTGTGTGTGTGTGTGTG
>CAJRST010015557.1:3460949-3507815 GCA_907169785.1 Menidia menidia | reverse complement strand
TGTGTGTGTGTGTGTGTGTGTGTGTGTGTGTGTGTGTGTGGATGAAAAGTGCTTGGAGAAAGAAACAGCTGGGAGGGGAAAGCTGTCTCGTTTCAGATTCAGATGTAATAAGGCAGCTTTTTGAAAGGGGAATAAAGCACAGGAAAAAAAAAAAAAGAAGGAAAACCTGAGGGAGACAAGCTACATCATGAGTGCTAACCATTACATGTCCCTGTGGCTCCAAAGTGCACCTGCACTGCAGTGGTCAGGTCACCAGAGCTCTTTTTTTGTCTCATTATGCCTCGTATAGCATCCATTTTGTGCCTCCTGACTTCTGATTCCAGAGCCACAGGTCATGCAGGGCAAACTAAGGCGGCTACATGTGTTCCTGCCATGAGAGCACACGGGTATGTGGAAATTAAAAGTGAACCTGATTGTTGTGATTGCTCACTTCTAATTAAATCAGCCGCTCTGCCCTCATACCGGGCTCACTGCAAGATATCTCATAATTGTAGTCTTGGAACCTGGCTAATCACCAGTGGAAAGAAATCTCTCAGGAGACACCAAGAATAATTGTGTCGTCGTTGTTTGAAGCAGGAGCTGTGATCACAAGCCCGGAAACGCTGTTGTAGAGTTGTCTTTGGTCAGCAGCCGGGAAACCGGGCTGTTTTTCTCTGTCCTCTATCATCATCCTCTATTTCCCACAGATCTTTAAAAACTTTTTCACATGATGGGAACCCACTGTGATTCTCCATGATTGGAGAAAGATTTGGTTGCTTTGCTAAGCAGAAGCATCACTGTCTGTGGAGAGTTCCTGATAAGTTTCTGCTTGGACACGGCTGAGACAACAATAGTTACACCAGAATTAACAATGGATCTTCACACACCTGATTGTCAGGGCTGATGTCATACTTTTTTTGTCCCAACAGTTAGCAAATAAATGTACTGACTCAGCATTTGTTTGACAAGAGACAAGCACGACACCAGACGTCTTCCACGTCAACTTCATCCCATGTTACATCAGACTGAACAGAGCTAGACCACTGTGAGAGTAGAAAAACCCATGAAGTGTTTAACACAAATCCACAGCCGCCTGGATCTCACGTCTTGACCCTGGGCTCAGGATGAGAGGCACTCACAATGCGGATCGTTTTTCACTATTTATCTCATGATCCAACAGCAATAACACACATGTCGTGTTCTTGTAGAGTGGTAGAGCATCAAGATCACAGTTTGGTGAGAGCATATGTTTTTGTTTTTTTAATTTCTTTGTAATATTTCAGGAGTTAAAGGCCAAAAGGTAACATCTACAACAACGGTACATCAATCTGAATTCCACTAAGTACTTCTGTGTGCTGGTCAGCTACACACATATTTGTACAAGAACACACGAAATGGCAAATGAGATCAAGGGGGACGAGAAAAAGTTGTGTATCTTCAGGAGAAATCTTGTAGATCTGAATTAGAAACCTAGTTTTTAACATCCTGTCATGTGCTGCACAGATGGAGACCTGTTGCTGAAGCTGGGGACTCTGCAGATTTGGGCTGGCACTCGTTTGATGTTGCACATGAATCCCACAGCCTTGATTTTTGCCAGCCTGCTTTGTCTTGTTGCTCCTTTGTAGTTGTGGCAACATCAGAGGAGGTCATTAATCTTGAGCAAACGGGACAGTGTTTCAAACATCTGATTAAAATTCAAAGGAGTTGTTTAGCCCAAAATTGGGATTCAGAGAAAGAGAGATGCACAGTGTCTGTTCCTCACCGCTTAAAAGCAGATGCACTGTTATCCTGAGCCTAACTGAAAGAAGTTACTTTTTGTCTTTTTGCCTTTTTGTGACCGACACTAAATTAATGTGGGATCACAGAACAAATTTGTGCCTAATGTTGTGGTCAGAGAAAGATGACTAAACAGATTGTTGCCATGTTGGCACTCACAGTGAGAGGGTGGCATAACATTGACGATTACCTACCTTGTAATTTGCACAAACACTTATATTTCATGACTGATTAATTGGAATCAATGAATACAACAGAAAACCCATTAGTTAGGCTCTAACGTTACAGGGTTCATGGCCATCGTACAGGCCAATTCAAAGCCACTATGTGTAAATGCCCTTAAATATACAAATTGAGAAGAAACAAAAAACACTTTATATAAATGTTAGTTCATTTTGACCTATTTGTATTCTACCTTTATGTTTATGTAGATAGCATTAAATTATTCTTCAATTCCAGCCACCTTATTGAGTATCTGCATCAGAGGGTTTATCCTTAAACTTCTTTCAAACAGATTAATTAAATTGCTGTCACAGGCTCAATAAGTTCAGGCGATCAAATTCGCATGGAGGGTAAAAAGTGGGAAAATCTCATAAAGTGACTTGTGCTGAGAAATGCTGTTTTTTTTTCCATTCAACAAAACAGAAAACTGTGCAGCAAGAAGTTGCAACTTGCTCCATGTTGAGAAACTACTCGTGAAATCTTCCTTCAGAGGCATCGAGGCAGTAACAGTCTCAAAATGTCATAATGAATGTTGACCTGCATCATAAGACTGAGTATCTCAGAGAAGCAGAAGCCAACCCCAGCCCTAACATTAGAATGACACACACTGACTAGATTGTGTTCACCTCCAACAATCCAACTGAGCCACTTCGCTGCATAAACAAGTCTCAGTCTACAGAAATACTTCTTCCCCGGAACACTTGCAGAGCTTGGGCTGTCTACTTAATAAGCAGAAAAATAATGCAATGAAGAAATGAACCAAAGTTCAGGGAAACTCAGTGAAACAGTGCAGATATGTGAGCATATAAAGCAGAGGACTAACGCTAACCCGCCTCATTTTCACCTGTTTCTTTTACCAGAATGTGCCAGACATGACTCAGGGCTCTGCCGACCACAAGATTTAAGCCCTCCCTCCCTTGCTGGCTTCATCTAATCATGCCTTTATTGTGGATGAATTTCCACCAATCAAAATGCAGAGTTTGCCTATTTCTGCACAATTTGACTTTATCTTTTTTAGTAAAGCCACCTAATATATAATATCCATTTTTGGTTTCACATGTAAGCAGTTAGATCCAGTTACACCTTGTTTGCAACTTAAAAATAACTCAGTAGGACTGTTCTGGACTGTTGGCCCCAGCTTCAGAGAGCACTACTTATTTCCTCATCATTTTGAACCTTAATTTCATTTACTGTATGTGTGTTTTTCAGAGTTTATGTTTAGGTGACGGGTAAAAGACTCTTTTTTTGTGTGATGTACCTAAAGAAGACATTTCTCTCTGCATTAAACTGGTTTTAGAAAGACAGAGCCGCTTCATTTCAATGAATGATCCTCAGTAACAAATTTGGATTGCACTCAACCTACTTAGGCCCATGGTTTACACGAGCTGTGAGGGCAATTTTTCAAAGCATCACCGGCTTGTCCAGTCAGAGATGACTGAACTAACAGCTTTAACAGCTCTTTTCCTGCTGACTAGAACCCTCATTCCTATAATTGTTTTCAAGTAATTGGGAAGGCATCAAGACCAAAAAAGGCTCTCGTGACTGAGAACACCATTTGATCACACTAAACCCTGCTCCACTGCATCTGCTACTCTGTGTAAACACTGACTGCTACAGCACCATGCTGCTTGCCCACAGCAGGCCTCAGATTCTCTCCTTGTTGCTACAAATGGGAAATTTGTGGAAATCTTGCTACTTCTCTCGGTCCATCGACTGATCTTTTTCTCCCCTGAGCTACACACGTGTAAGCTATGTGACAATCATATGACTCACAAACGAAAGAGGAAAGGGCTGAAATTGGGAGTGCAGGTGTAGAAGAACATAGCTTTTGCAGAATAATCAACTAGAGAAGGGAATGTCATGCTTGTCATGTCAAAACCTGACTTGTCATTTATAAAATATATAGTGTGCAATCCAAATGAGGGAGAGGCCAGTGGGTGTGTTTACCTGCCCTTCCAATTTTTTCAATTTAAGTTTAGTCCAGAACATCCTGTTCCAAATGTTAATTGATGGATGACTGAGCTTACTCTGAATAATCAGCGTTTGGTGTTTAAAGCAGTCTCTTCACCCAAGGTTTGCTGATGCTTTTAATCTACCGCAAGATCGAATCCAAGTAGTCGATTTTAAGAGGAGACTGTGTGCATGTGTGTCTGTGCTGATAAGCAAGCAAGCATACCTGAAAACAGAGGACGGTGAAATCAGGTGAGCAGCAAGGGGCCTCATTCTTACAGATTGTCACATAAAAATAAATGAGTATGTGTGAGTATGACTTTTTTTCATTTTTTTGTTTGTCATATATAGTGTTTGAAGTCCCTCTGTCTCGCGACGAAAGTAGGCCACCATCCCAGTCCAGAAACCTGTCCGATAGCAGCACGGCTTTACTATCTTTTCCCGCCACCTCCTGCACAGCAGTCCGTCCAGCACAGCCCCAGAGCGCTGTCCATTTGGGAGGGGTGAACGGGGCGTGCGGCCCCACTGCTGTCCAGTCAGAACTTGCCGCTGTTGTTTGTTTTGTTACCTGTTGTTGCAGTTTTGTGTTTGAGAGCGCAGCAGTGGGGCGACTCGGTGGCTTTTCCTGGCCTCGGCTCAGCCTGGGGGGGGTTGAACTGAGGGGTGGGGTTATGTCGCCTCCTTGTCTGGTTTGCTGACTGGTTTGCCGCCATTCAAGACCACAGGCTCACAGGTTGTGCTTTTGGAAGGCGGGCCCCCTGCGAGCTTAGGCACCGCCTCTCCTACGTCATGCAACGATGGCTCCCGGTACATGGCAACTGCGAGGACACATCAGTGTTCGTTAGACCAAGCTAAAAGAAAGAAGAGCAAAGTTTTTAAAAGAAACATGGACTTTTCATTTTACCTTCTATGGGTTTAGGCAGGAAGTGTGCAGCTGGTTTGGTCTTCTTGACCCTGTTTCCTTTCATAGCCTGTCCCTCTTTATTTAAGCCTAAAAACCATGCGCGGCCCGACTCCTTCTGTCTGTACAGCATGGAGCTGTAGATCACATAGTAGTTCTCAAACACTGACTCCTTAAACTTGCACTCAGCTGTAAACAGTTCCTGAGGAGACAAATGCACAAAAATTCAGATTTTAGTTTATGTGTAAATAAACGTTTTTCAGCGCCCTTTGACCTTATTCTTTTCAGAAAACACACATCACTGCTTCAGTGCTTCAGAGACACTCATGCTGTCACCCATACTGAACTGTCACTGGCTTTTGCACATTTCTGCTATAATAGACAGGTTGGTCCATCTCATCGCTGGCATGTAGAACCGTTTCTCAGTTTTCCAGCAAGCATCTGAAACGTGGAATAATCTGCCCACAGAACACATGTCCTCTGTGTGTCCATCTGATGCGAGCTTGTGTTCAGAAAAACTTAAAGGCAAAGCTGATTTTTGGCTTTCTCTTTGCGTAGAATAGGTTACACAGCAGCAGACAGTTTATTGAAGTCAATGTCTAATGAGGATTTTATAGTCACTTGTTGATTTCTCATTCCTTATAAATGAGAGGATGACAATATAGAGGATAATTGTTTTCACCCTTCTCAGGGGTTTACATGAACCATTTTCATTTAAGCAATTCCTAATAAGGAGTGTAAACATAGTAAGTTCTCCTGTCTTGTATCTGAAACAGAAAAAAATTTATGGAAAACAGACACCACCTGCAGAGACAGAGGAGAAGAGCTACACATAACCGTTGAAGTTATTCTCCCAGCCACATTTTCCCAACCCAAACAAAAACTTTATGTTTCCAATTCCAACAACACAAAAAAATCTCATCTTCCCACATCATCGAAGCTGTTAAGTGTCAAAACTCTTTTCTATGGGTGCTGTCGCTTCCAGCCCAACATATTTCAGCACACAGACGAGGTGTTGTCCTTATTAGCAGAAAAATCCCCACTTCCTTGTGTCTGCATGTACCCCCCAAAGAGAAGATATTCTTCTTTTAGGGGGTCAGGCACCAAACCTTCCAACAAAGAAGTTGTTACATTATTCATATTTGCAATTTCAGGCAGTAAATTATATATTGATAATTATGTGAGGACAGACCTCCTTCAGGTGATGATGACAGTCTGTTTACAAAGTTTACTCACATTACTTGAATCAGTATGTAGAGGTGGGAAAGGTAATTCTCAGCAAACCATCTCAAACCTTAAAATTCCTCCATTCGTGTTTATGGAGCAGTGGAAATGTTGGGATACTGCTGAACATCCACAAGCTACACAGTGTCATTTGTCATTGTCATGTGATTTAAATATACATGATGGCGATGCATGCCAAACACCTGAGCAGCCACGCTGGCTGACTCAGACACCCTGCTCTGCATGAACTGTATTTCCATGGAGGCTTTTTCATTTTCAGTGATATGAGGGATGTTTGGAGCAATGTGTGGAGACCTTCTAATGGAAAAAACTAAAGAAGCTTTGCAGCCTATGCCTCGGCCAAACGTATGAGCAAAATTGCACTTCCTCTCAAACATAAGAGGTTCAAATGGTCCATTTCTTTCATGCACAAATGTTTTAGCATGCTGCTTTTCCATCGTAATATTGCATGTTTCTTTTTTCCAAATTACTTAAAATATTTTTTTCCAATGCAGTAACAGTAATTTGGTCCTCTGCTGCAAGTTGATTGGATGCTTTAAGAAATGACAGGATCCTACAGTTACATGATATTAAAATGGAGTTGAATAAGAATGAGAAATGGCATGTACTACTGGAGATTAAGAGTTTGCCCATCAGAAAACCAAATGGCAGGATAAAGGAGGCTTTAAAGCTTTGCAGACATGACTGGAATTGGTGACTTTTAAAGATAATTCCACTTTAATATGTGGTGCTTTTTTGACATCAAACAACAGAGCCATCATTCCTACAAAGATACTGAGCTTTACATCTTTGACAAACCGCACCGCGCTGACTATAAAATGTCGGTCAAGGCATCTGGTCTCATTTCTCCCTGTACAACAAACGCCTCCCTGTCGTGAGGCATCAATAAAAAAAAATGTATTTAGCAAAACCATGATGTGCAAAATGAGAAGAAATAAAATAAGTAGAGTTAACAACCAGCTTCCCACATGGCTGAGATTCCTACTGCCAACCCCAAACAATCGCTCCCAAGGTCCCCCGACCCTAGATTGGGGAAGTGTTTGTCTAGACTGCCTCTTATTGGTTCTTTTGGGCCTCCTGCCAGAGCTACAGACACATTGTCATTCAGCTCAGGTCTGTCGGTCCGAGTCTCATAGCAACATGAGGAAGAGAGGCGACACTGTAGCCGTGGCAACCAACCAGCACTGAGAGGGAGGGCTCAGGATGTGTGTGTCTGTGTGTCTGAGGGGAGGACTCTGAGAGAGAGAGATACACATACACACGTATGCAAAGGCATAAAGGCTCGCATTGGTAATATGAACCAACAATAATGTGCCATATCCCATGCTCCACCACATCCACTCATGCCAGCATAGAAGTGACACGCTTATTAAAGGTTTAGGCAGCTGCGAGGGATCACACAAAGGTGCACACACTAACACACACTTGTGGCTCTAGGGGATGAATGGAGGGAGGTGTGGAGACATGAAATGCGACTAAATTATTGGTTGGCAGCAAAACAAGACAGCTGATAATGAATGAACGCTCTATTTATTGGCAATTTCAGTGACACACACACAAACAGATGAGCATACCTCCACAAATCAAATGTTCTCCTTCAGTAAGTGCAGTTTTGATCGGTATCAACAGAAGGGTTGCTGTCTGTGGAGCTTGATATTTTTCATTCTGGTATTAAATTAACTCATATATATTTAATCCTGACCTGCAACCCTGAATTCATTATTCATTCATGGAGAAGGATGGTCTTAGATGGTGTGCAAAGCAGTGAGAGATTATTATCAATGCTGGTCAGTGAGGCCATACATCATTTAATATAATTTTTCAAATAAAAAAACGATGTCTTGTCTGAAGCCGCATTATTTATTCTAAGGTGAACTCAGACGATATAAGTGACCTGTTAGAATAAGCGGCGATGAAAACCTCCCAGTCTTACAGGTGAGTCATTTTAACCGTACGGCCCGCCCTGAATGAGTTTCTGTCGTCATTTCTGAAGAGCTATGTTCACAAGATGCCCACAGAAAGAAGACAGGGAGGAATGAAAGAAAGAAATGGAGGGCTGGTTGTGTGGAGGGGTGAGAAATTGGGACATGAAGGAAAGGGGAGAGAGAATAAATCACCAAGTGAAAAGGATGACGCCTCCTGATTGGAAAAACAGCAGGGGATTCTCTGCCGCCCTCCCTCCCTCCTTCCCTCATTCCCTTATCTTTGTATTTCTCTCATCGCCCCCCCACCACCACCACCACTCTGTCCTTTCTCTGCACAGATTTAGTGCACTCGCTGCACACATGCATGGACATAATCTTTTGAATAACACTTGCATAAACACATGTGCACCATACCTAACTATTTAGCGACCAACCCCAAGCAGCAGAGGAGCCCATTAGCATGCTCCAAAGCAGCCTAAATGGATACAGACAGCATGCTGTCCCTGGTCAATTAAAGACCTAAAAATAAAGAATTCAAAAACGGGGTGGGAAAAGCAATCTCAAGTCTTGGCACAGCACAGCAGCAGTAACAAAACTTGGCAGCCGGCTGCCCATGGCTGGCCACTACAGGAACTTTGCAGTGGAAGGATATTTACAGTCCAACAATTATTTGTTGGGAGAAATCACTGCTCTTATTTACTTTCTGTGGCCTTATTGAGAAAATTCCCAAACCCCCTAATCCACAGACAATCAAGACTATGTGTTACTGAAGAGAGCTGAATGAGCAGCTCTCAAGTTGACCCTGAGACCCGCTGATCAGGATGGCTTTGGAGTGCTCTCACTTCAAGATTTCCTCACGGGCAGCCTGACTGATTGGCTGAGGGCAGCCAGACTTCTCGTTGACCAGTTGCTGCTTCCTGCTGTGCAACAGCTGACTTGCACTTCCATAAATACGCCACAACACAGTAAGACATGCCATCAGCTTGGGCCGCGTGTGTTTTCTCCTCCAGGCGGTTGACAGCCTGACTGCTGAATCTGAATCACAAAAAAACGCTTCTAATGAAATCCATTTTCTCTCATTTTGAAGGGATTACTTTTTAGCCATCAAAATGAATGAAAACAGTGAAACCACTTCATGATTACCCCACAGCAGTCACTTCTTCAGAAGGGAACACGCCAAAGCCATCTCAACCACTGCTCTGATGCAAGTAAATAAACAGTTAGCACAACTGAGGGAAACAATCCTAGGGGTGATACGAGCTGATAAGTCTATGACAGAGCAAGCAGCCAAATCTGACCATAAGGTGTAAATCCGACTCATCAGTGAAGTTGGCCGACATGCTTATTCTATGTTTAGGTAGTAGAAGGAAGTGGACACTAAACATCCAACAAGTCCCTATTTCTAAATGACTGCCCTATAAAGAGGCCAATTTGTTTGTCCCCGGATGTAATATTATTGTAACTGATACTTTCAAACTTTAAAAGAGACTGAAAACTGCAGATAAGACTTAATTTGGTTTTGGCACATTGCTGAGTTAGTGACTGAGAAGTAACAAGTGCGGCTGAAGTAGAATCCCACATCCCAGATCATGTTTTTCACCAATCTTTCTAATGGGGTCCAAATGTTTTTAGTTGATTATTTTCTAAAAAAACAGATGAGTTGTTCTGCATGAAATCAGAACAAAATAATACCATAATATAATAATTAAAACACAACCAAGACAGATTGCTCAGCTAATTAGTTTATTATGTAATTTTGTTAGAACTATCGTAAAAAGGTCATTTCAATAAGCATAAAAATAGGGACACATTGTTTCTATGTGTTCCACATCTTTGGAGGCGCTACTGCTCTCCTTGTCGCAAAGCTTAATGCGACCAAACTTAAGGATGTTATTCCCATCCCCGTGTGTATGTGTATGCATTTTGCGTGAGTCGGTTTGTGTGCACTGCTCAGTGAGTGGGTGTGTTTGTTTCCAACACCAGTTATTATCACAGCACTAATTACCCAGGGGGATTGTGGGTAAACAAATCATCCTAAAGAAAAGAAGCCCACAGAGAAGCAGGAAGAGGAGGAGTGGAAAAAAAACGTGTTGGCATAAGAAAACAAGTGAAGAACGCGTGCGGTCTGAGAGGAGACTTAAAAGCGTGCCCTGCTGCAGACTCCAGCTCCAGCAGAAACCTGGCCACGGAAACACTGCTGAGCTCTGCATGTCATCAGCTCCACGGTGTTCCTCAAAAAAACTCCAGATCTGCACACCTGATTCAGTCGCAACATGAGGAAAATGTCTGCGGCCACATTTAGTCAGGTTTATGTCAGATTATGTCCAAAGAAAGGATCACAAGCTAAATGCCGTGGCTGTAATATCTTACCCCCTCGAACACTGGACTCTGCTTATGACAAGAAGCTAAATGAAATGTCTGATGACACCATAATTAAATTCTGAGCATGAGCAACTTAGACTAAACACCACAGGGCAGCAGTCCATCGAGCCAAGTGCGCTATTTCACAGTGTGTACGTTTATGATCTATATCCACGACTACATTTAATAGTTGCTCCCTTTGAACACATTCCACCACTCCTTGTTATCCTCACAACTCCACTCCACCCTACAATCCAATTAAGATCAGAGTGAGGTAACTGATAAACCACAGACTGAGCCAAAATAAACCCAAATAAGAAATTATACAGAGTTTGTTTCAAAATGTCTGGTTTCTTGAAACACCAGATTGCAAAGAGAAGACAGAGCTGCTTTAGTGGATGTGTCACACGTCTGAGTGGATCAGAACAGATACACCGCCTATCATGATGCAGTGGAGAAAACGTGTAATCATGGAAATGACACCGAATTTAGTCATTATAAATAAATTGTAAATATCTTAAGAAAAATTTATTTGATTCAATTCAATTTGGATGTTGTTGGGCTTCATATTTGTTCATATAGTTCAATAGGTCCTCCTGATAGCTGCTTCTGTATGTCTGTATCTCTTTGGTTTACACTGTTTATTAATAGATAAGTACAACTCAGATTTAACTACTGTGCATCTTTCAGGAGAAATTGCCACCACGTCTTATTTTTCTGCATTGGATTTCTTTTCCTAATATATTTTGAAAAGAAATATGTGAAATCCAGGTAGCGATTCATGAGTTTCTGAGTAATTCATGATCGGCTCTTGTTCCACAGATTTAAAGAAAGCCTAAGACGCAAAACTTGCCTGATGCGTGGCAGTGTAAGAACAGTTCATTTAACCTGTCGCCTGCCTGTTTAATCTTTTCTTTTAGCTTTAGTAAAATCAGAGTTTGTGCTTCTGTGTTTGTGTTTCTGCGCAATGACACTGGCTGAATGGTCACCAGTGTTTAATATGTTGGTCAAAATGCTTCAGCCTCCTATTTAAGGTGTGAAATCTGTTTTTTTGGTACTTAACTGTCACGATTCACAGAGGGGACTCTTTGAGAAAGCTCAACAGTAACTAATTCATTCTCTAGTTACCAGAAAATGTGTGTGTGTGTGTGTGTCATGACTCACATGGCTAACATTCATTCTCTGCCACTCCTCTCCCTTCTCATCTCTTTGGCTGTAGACATCAGAGTGCTCACTCAGCCTGAGTGCTGCACTGCCTGTGTTATGAATGGAAAGACACGCCTACGTACACAGACGTGCGGCAGTCACACATGCAGGCACAGACATACAGACCACACACCCCCATGTTTGTCGAAAACATCCTGTTCCAAGAAAACATGCGGCAGCCCAGACAGGCTGGAGCTGTGCGGAGACGGGAGGAGACACATCCACAGGGTGGAAAAGGTTGTGAGCTTCGAACAGCATCCTTGATAATATGGAGCTGAAACAGTGAGCTAATGAAATGATAAGTTGCCTAACAGATGAATGCTCTGCAACCATGTCCATACAATCGATTCACTAATTTCAACAAATGGGCACATTTTTTTGCTTTTCTGTGTCACAGCAGAGTAAAACATGCCTTTGGATTCAGGGCTTTTGGTTATCAGACAAAGCTTCTGAACACTGGGCTCTGGACAAATCAAAGCACATTTCAGTACATTTTTAGTGTATAAAAAAATCATTAATGGTTGATGACACCATTTATTATCACAGCTCAGGCATGAAATGTACCTGCACAAAAGAAAACAAACACAGACTGATTAGGAATAATTCAAAATAGATCAGGGTAATTCTAATGACCTCTAATAAAAATATTAACATTAGGCATACCTAAAAAATCTTTCAGACAAACCAAAAACCCAAAGTTTATTGCATCCAAAAAAAAAAAAAAAAAAGAAGGCTGAGAACTTGTGACTTCATCTAACTTAAAATGATAATTGTCCATCACTGCTCCACAAAAGGAGCTCAGGCTATGATTCTAAATGTTTATCCTGTGAAATGAATGTGTTGGATGCGTATTGTTGTTGCATATTGATATTAATCCACTTAATTTTTAAGATGCCATTCTGTAAGTGTTAAAAGCCCTCTGAGCCAACAGTTACTACAAAAAATGGTTCAAAAGTAAAACATTTAACAGCATGCCATGGTGATTTTTTGGCTCATATTCTGTGAGATGCAGGCTGCAAAAGGTGTTAATTCTCACAAGTACATTCTAGAAATATGTTTTTAAAAGCAGGTTCTACATGCTGGGCATGTCAGAAAGTGAAAAACAGTCAACATTTCTGTAAGGCTCCTATCATTCCAACTTAACATCTTTAAAGAAAGAAAGATCTGCTTAAAGAAAGAAAGAAAATCTGCCAAGTATCGTAATATGCAAGTAGTGCTGTAGAGAAAAGGGTGACAGCAAAAACCAGAAGAACAGCAATCATGACGAAGAGAGAAATCGACCCGCTGAAGTCTGAAAACAAGAATACATTTCCATTACTAATGTGGACCATCAGCACAATTACTACACTACCAGATCAAAAAAATAAAGATAAAAATAAGAGTTGCACACCATAATTTCACCTATCATTTGATAATCGGGCGGCACGGTGGTGTGGTGGTTAGCACTGTCGCCTCCCAGCAAGAGGGTTCTGGGTTCGAATCCCGGGGGAACCAGGACCTTTCTGGATGGAGTTTGCATGTTCTCCCTGTGTCTGCGTGGGTTCTCTCCGGGTTCTCCGGCTTCCTCCCACAGTCCAAAAACCTGCATGTTAGGTTGATTGGAGATTGGGGAAATTGCCCTTAGGAGTGAATGTGAGTGTGAGTGGTTGTTTGTCCTTGTATGTCTTGTGTGTGGCCCTGCGATGGACTGGCGGACTGTCCAGGGTGTACCCTGCCTCTCGCCCGTTGACCACTGGGATAGGCTCCAGTTCCCCCCCGCGACCCCATGAGGGAATAAGCGGTATTGATAATGGATGGATGGATGGATGGATCATTTGATAATCTTCTGCTATGCCACAATCCAGAGTTTCATTGATTTTTCTGCCAGATCTTGTGTGGATGATGGGAATCGGACCTCTGCCTGAAGCCTTCTGCAGCACATCCCAGAGCCTCTCAGTGGGGTTCAGCTCCGGACTCTGTGGAGTTGATCCATGTGTGGAAATGATGAGTCAGGCCTCCTGAACCACTACTTCGCAGCGTGAGCCTCATGAATCCTGCTTTGTCACCGTGCCATCAGGGGACAATAAACACACTGACGGAGCACCGTGCTCATTCAGTATTTTCAGGTAGTCGGCTGACCTCGCTCTTTGGGCTCGTAATGTTGCTGAACCTTGTACTGCCCCCCCACAGGCTATACAGGATGCACTAGGCATGATGGGTAATCACTTCCTCTCCCTCTCTGCTTATGTATAAACACATTTAGGGTGTTACCGCCGGATTTGAGTCATTCTCTCTCAAACAGGTCTCAAACAGCAAGACAAGTGTGTGTTCATTATGTAACTATTGTCTTTCAAATGCTATTGTCACCAGGAGAGGCTGCAGGAAATCATTTTAATTCCCGTTTATCCCTCCAGTAATAATGTTGTCTCTCCTCTCTCAGATATTACTTGAACACTGGCAGGAGAAGTAGTAACAGCAGGAGCAGCGGTAATCGGGGTGTGTTACAGGACATGTGCAATGACTTTGCTGAAAAACTCAATTTCCTCTTTCACCTCTCAGCCGACATCTTCACACCTACACCCACTCAGCAACCCTGACGCACACACCAACACAAGCATACCAACGTGTGCCTCGCGCACACTCTCGCCACTCGCTCTCATTCACACGCGCCGTCCTAAACTCATCAGCACTTTTTTCCCCACTTTCCTCAGCATGCTTCATAATTATCACATAGCAGCTCATTGCGCACTGTGCCATCTGTTAGGTGGAGAGCACGCACACCAAAACCCAACCCATCCACAGCCACCGCGCGCTGCCAGATGCTGGAGATCTGGGATTAATAAAAGCTACCATGTATAACTGCGTTTGAAGCATATCATTAACAATTTCCAATAAGAGGATAAAGAACTGCTGTGGGAGCAGAGCAGCAAGAATTCAAGACAAAATGCTTCAAAGAGGACGTAAAACATGGTGACATGTTCAACATTTTCATTTTGGATGAAAAGGTAGGTCAGAAGCAAGTTTTGCTTGTTATTTAAATTCTAATCTATTACACATTACAAACTGAATGAAGAAAAACAAAAGTCACATGTTGATAGGAACAAAAAGCTGCACCTAGGGCAGATCTTCATTTATTCAGTGTCTTAAATTCTGCAACATTTGGACATGAAAAGTATCAGTCCTGACTGTAAATAAGAAAGTATCTAAATATATCAACTGGATTGATCTTTAACCTGGTTGTCGGTGAGAACGTTGTGTGAATCCAAACAAAATTGAGAAGAAATTTCACTGCTTGCTCTGAACATTAGATAACATTTTATTCCGTTTCCTACATCATGCTGCACGCTGTAATAATTACAGGGCAGAATGTGTTTGCAACAGGAACGAGAAGCTTTTTGTTTGTGCTCGCACATGTTGGATCATTTAGCTCAGGTCGTTTGGGTAGGCTTACTGCTTCACAGCTCATCAAAAGCAAGTGATCTACATCTGCAGAAATGAAAGACGGGCTCCAGCTTCAAGAGGACACGCTGACTGTTACCAAACACGGCATTTTCCAAAGGGGGAGGATATGTTGTTCCAGTGCTCTATCTTAAACATGTTACAGAAAAGCCTGCTGACAAGCGCACCATGTTTCTCGGAAGGTAAAGGCACTGGAGTCTGATTTCTATCGACATCCTGTCACCTCCACCACAGCGAGCTTGGGTGGAGGGAAAACTCATACAAAATGTGTGCAGAAAAAAGAAAAAAAAAAGCACTTCATATGATGTGAATTTAAAAATGAATAAGGGTGAATCTTTTTGGTTCAAAACAAGAGAAAAGAAACTGTAGTTGTGATGGCTCCCTAGTAATCTTTAATGAGTATCTCTACAGGCTGGTGACACCATCCTTACCTGCCAGGACCTTTGCAGCAGCCAATTAAACATCAAGCGGCGCTGACATCGGGATAAATTAGACCTGCTGTTTATAATTTATGCATTCGTTATCATGGACCTGCCCGCACATCAGTCCCAGAGCTGGAACATGATCAAACATCCTCACTTTCCCTTTATGCAGCTTCAGAGGGGACTTCTACAGTGTGTGTAGGGGGGGACTCCCCTTCTTCAATTATTTATAGGAAGCCCTCATGCATCTGTGACTTTCTGCGACAGGCTGAGAAAGCGCAGCCGAGCGGCACAGAGCCGCCTTCTTCCTCTTCCCAATTACTCTTCTCTCTTCCTCTTATCCCCTTGTCAACAACCATTTTTCTCTGTTGTTTTCTGCTCCGTCTACAACTTTATTTTAACCCCATTGTCTGCCTACTTTTACTACTTACCCAACGCCAACTTTGCCTCTCCGCTACACTGCATTCTTACACTGTTCTCCATCTTTTTCCTCCTGTCTTTTATCTTTCAGTCATGCTCCTCGTTGTCTTCTCATTACTCTACATTTTTAAATCTGCCCCCTTTCCCCTCTCCTATTCTGTCCTCACCTTTATTTCTCTCCCTTTGAATCCACTCCTTTCACTTCCTCTCCCCTCCAAACCACCTCTTTTTTCTTGTCCCCTCAGTGACCTCTCCTCTCCACTTTCTGTCTCCTCTGTTCTTCGCCACCAGAAAAAGAAGCGATGAGGATGGAGGATGTGTCAGAAGAGGGGACATCTGTGGAGGAGTGTGAACTCCCTCTGAAGAGTCAGCATTGAAATAATTCATATTCTTCTCAAACATCTCCATGTGTTACTCTGCCTACTCTCTCTGTTCTTTTCCGCTCCACTCGCTCTTCACCTCTTCTTCTTTTATCACTCTTCGTCATTGTCCACACGGTCACGGCATTCATTTGATTATTCAGACTAGTTTATTACATAAAGCACATTCATTTGACTTTTAATCCTTTTTTGTGATTTGCACTTGTTTAATTTCTTGTCATTTATTTTTACAGAATAGTTCACTGTTTAAAAAGAGTTGGGGGGGGGTTTCTGTAGAAGGACCGGTATGTTTCACTGACATCATTGGTCAGAGCTCTGCAAATTTCTTGAACAACAAGGATTGCACATTTCTTTAACATCTCTAAATTACACTGCCCGTGTTCTTTTCAGTGTACTGTCCTTCACACAAACACGGTGCGTTCAAATACAGCGGACTCAGGCTCAGCAGCATAATGAATCCTTCTGGAATTTGTCATGAGAACAGGTCCTTTTATCTTGGTTTTATCTCGATAAGCTTAAATAAAATAACAGAAAAATCAACAACAATGCAAGAATTTGAATTAGGATTAAAAGTAATTAGTCATCCTTGATTGTGATGTTTGGTGGTCTTCTTCATCTCCGACAGTAAATATTTTCTCATTTTGAACTAAAAATTAGATAAAAACAAGCAACTTGAGTCTTTTATCATGTGTTTCACTATTATTTTGGCTTATTAATTAGTGAAATATCCAACAGGGAACATAAGAATTTTTAATAATCAAACACACAGTTGCAGGCCTTCTTTTATAAACCACTGCATCTGCTTTGAAGAAGTAAGACATTCTTTAAATATAGTAGTTCACAGATTTATCTTTCTGAGGCCCTTTTAGCCAACTGATTACCCCTGTGTATAGAGTGAGACTGGTATTTCCATTTGTCACTAATTAAAATCCCTGAAGGGATTGCAGCACATGAAACCAAACACCTGAAAAAAGTCCTCCAATTTGAGGACCCCACATCTTTTTTTAAAAAGGAAAAAGTGATATTTGAAGACACGGGCGTCTCGTGGACATCGACTCTGAGCAGTTTGTGGGTTCAGCCTCCACATGTGTGCCTGTATGTGTGTGTGTGTGCTCACCGAGGAATAGAGGTGCCCCTCCCCGTTCATGGCGATGTAGAGACCTGTCTTCACTGATTGGATGGCCACGACTCTCAGACCCACAGGAATTAAGTTAAACAGAGCTGAGGATGAAAAAAAACTTCAACTAAGTTATTTGAAAATATCATAAACTCTGAGATTTAAATAGTCATTTTCTCTATTTCAGCATTATAAAACAGATTTTAATTGACTCCACAAAGCCTAAAATCTCCCTTTCAAATGAATGATGTAGTTAGCCAAGTCTGCATAATCCAAACCGGACCACTTTTTCCACAAGAAAAAAAAAACAGATTCAGAAAACCTTGGTTCAGCATATTGGAATCAGAGATATTACAGCTTTTGACATTTCAATACTTGCCCTTTGCTGTAAGTTGTTTGAAGACACAGACCGACTCTCAGCTCCTTGAGGTCAGGTCTAAAGAGCGCTGATGGTAAAAGGGTTAGACAGCCGATCGCCTCGGGCTGCCATTTGAAAAGACAGTCGCTGTGCCATTACCTTCAACCATTTTCAGGACTGTTTTATTTTGGGGAGTTTAGTTCTTTTAATTTTTCTCCTTTTGAAGGAAAGCAGAAGCCAAATTTGTAAAAGAAATGATACACGGAATTGAGTTAAAAACATTAGCTGATGATTTGTTGAACAAAGAACACCGGTTTGTGGTTAAAAAAAGGAACAGACTTTATCACCACAATAGAAACGTGTCCTCAAAGTTTGTGTATATGTCAATAAAGTTTGATAGTTTCTGTGAGAGACATTTTATCCCAAGACAAATGCTTTAGCATGAATGATTTTTCAAACTTTAGATTTGTTTGCCAACTGGGAAACAGACGTGGACGCTGTGACTTCAGCTAGACTAAACGGGTGAGTTCTCTCACCGAGGTCATCTGAAATGATGTCCCTTTAACCCGGAACCCTCGGATCAATCTTATTGATTTACCTGCTGAGAGCCAAGCTGTTTTGAAAAAAAAAAAGTCGCACCTGAATTAGAAAAAAAACAGTGGCCTGAATGGCCAGCTCTGTCATTAAGCAGACCATTTTTATATGAACAGATACTATATGAGCAGAGTGTATAAAGTCTGAACCAGGACCTCCAGCTTCTGTTTGACAGTCTAAAAGGACGATTTTCAGTTATAAAAAAAAGACCATAGATTGTTTTTGTTACTATTTATATCATTATTCATTCTCATTTATGCTGTTCACTGTGTCTTAAATCATGAGTCATTCTTTGTCTTTCCATTACCTTGAATAAAAAATAAATACATTTAAAAAACTGTCTACAGATGCAATATGTCCTTCCAGTTACTCCCAGGTTGCTCCATCACATTATCAAAGCAGCTCAGAACACACTAATTAATATCAGCATTTGGACACGCCCGTCACATTTACGCAGCCACTCTCCATTTAAGCCAACAGAGTTGGTTACAGAATGATGAAATGATTAGTATGTCCTGCACACTGGGCCTTTAAGACAAGAGGATGGAGCTCAAGAGCGATGCTCCCCATAATTAGATGAACCACCTCATTTTGAGGACCAATATCTACATAATTATTTTTAAAAAGACCAACAACAAACTCATTAGTGAATTTAGTAAATTATAAGATAATGACTCTACCCAAACCCTTTGATGTCTGTCTGCACTTCGCTCTTCAAACAGCATCTGTAATTTTTGCAAATGACTACGACTGAACTAAAGTCAAGTTTAACGTCACTTCACCTTGTTTAAACATGTCGGCTGCTCAGTTTACAGAAATTGCAACAAGCATGATTATAACGACTGAGAAATGGGAAAGCACAACAAAGAATAAGGAGATTGTAAAAAGGAGGGCATTCAAGAATGTTTGCATATATTTTTATTAGATTTTTATATGAGTTTTGTGCATTGTGATCTGCTTTCATTTGGGAAAGGTTGCACTCCTTTATTGTTTTTCCTCTTTTATGCTGCAGTCTGGTTCCTGACTCGCTTTTTCCGTCTCATTTTGTGGAGGTTTTCAACAGTCATTGATGACGTAATCATCTTGGGCCTCAGCGGCTTCTTTCTGATTAGTTGCTGCAGACTCAAGCTCCAACTTAAAAATGTTCATGCAATGTACTCACATCTAAGATTTGTGACTCCTGAGTATTGTGCTGTGCCAAAAACAATGTCCCAAATATTCTGCATGATGAACCAATTTCACTTTAACTATTTATATTGGAGCAGCTTCTCTTTTTTTTTTTTACTATTTTCAACCAGTAAACACATTATTTTCAGAAAATCTTTAGAATAAAGTTTACTTTCTCACTAAAAGAGGTCAATGAAGTAATGACTGAAGCACAGATTTAAAAAAGATGTAATTTGATGTGTTTTTAACAGTCTCTTAAAGAATTAAACATAAAGAAAAGAAATGTGAAAGAAATTTGATGTGTTCTTGAAGTGAAAGAATTTTTTTAATTACAGAAAATTTGGATTTTAGAAGAGGAACTGCAACAGTATATCTATGAAAAAGCACTCCTAATAAACCATATTTAAAATTCTACACAGTATTAATTCTAATTCATGCAGCCAGCAGATTATAGGTGATAGAAGAATTAAATGGTGTGGTAAATGTACTCTGTACCCATTTTATCTGTGCAGGGTCACGGTGGGTTGGAAGCAACCCAAGCTGACACAGGGCAGAGGAGGGGTATGAACATGGCAACACATTTTAGCTTCTGGAAAGTCTATTCAGTGAGAGGGAATTTAAAACAGTGAGAGTAGATGTGTCAAAGAAAAATAAATTACAGTAAATGCATAAAATATAATTAGGCTGAGTGCAGATACCAGCCAGATCACTGATTGGCTTTGGTTTCGTCTGCGGTTTATTTTCATATAAAATTTGAAGAAAACACTAAAAATACCACTCAACGAAATTATCTGTCCATCTCAGCTCCCTCCAGGGGGCTGTGGTGGGTGCAGAGGTTCACTAAACTGAGCCTTAAGACAAACTAATCTGATCAGCCATGTCCGGCTTTCAGCTCAACAGGTGGGCTGAAAAACTAAAGTCTCCCTGATGGAGTCATGATAAGCACAGTGTGCTTATCATGACTCACCATCCTTCATGGCCTCCTTCATGTATTCCCTCACTCAGTAAATGTCAACAGCTAAGAACCAGTCAGTCAGATCAGTGACTCAATGTTTTACCCGAACAAAACATTTATTTGTTCCATGTAATTTAAAAAAAAATCTTAACATTTTCAGTTTGGCTACTGCAGATATAATTAGTTTAAATTTGGGAGTACCGTATTTTGTTGCAGCACTCAAAGATGATTGGATTTCATTGTGTCCCTAAAAAAAAAAAGAAGTGACGCAACCTTCTTCACATCAGCTAAGTACTAAGGCACTCACATGGCATCACTGAAAACCATTAGGCCTTGAGACAGCTTTTCAAAGAAAATCTGTAAGTCTCCTCACAGTTTACTTTCTCTCCTCTCAGTCTTTCTTCTTACAGCACTTGTTGCTGAGCCTCATACTGTCCAGCAACATGCATGCAGCTGAGCCTCTGATGCTTTTGAATTCACAATCTTTTGAAGCACAAGTTACTGAGTTAAATGACTATTTCTGAGACTGGGTTTCAGCAGACCGAAAGCGCTTCACGGGGCCGCGATAACAAAAAGCACGTCCATACACATCAGATTTTCAGTGTGCCTACTCACAGGAGTTGGTGCTGTCATCTTTGGTCCCATCCAGACTTCCATCCTGGCCCATCTGGAGATAGAAGCCCTGTCTGCAGAACAACCTGGTCACTATGCCCTTCAGCTGTGGTTCTACACGCCACAAAAGCACACACAAAAGACAGAAAACAGAACAGTGATCCAAATGATCATGTTGGATTATTCTTTAGCTTTTGCAGCTCCTCCATCTCGAACTTCAATGATACAGAATTTCTAATTAGTTTAGAACTTTGTAATTCATGCACAATATCATCCTCAGTTCCTGTGCACGTCTTAAGGGGCAGTTTTGTGAAATAACAGTTTTTACGAAGCACAATGTGACCACATGTAACCTCTGACATCCTGAGGGATTTCCTTTGGGGAATTTAGCCAAGCATGTCCAATCCATTACAGGAACCCTGGACTAATCCTCCCTTCGTGCTCATTGTTCCACTTCAATAATTGATCAATTATTTCAGAGGCTTTGATGGTAAAATGCAATCTTACCGTAGTTTTGGATGAACTCTCATGCAGAGCTGCTCTTATAACTACCATCATTCATTGATTCTTGATCTGAAAACATTTCCGAATACGTTTCGATGAAATGGCTCTCCTGTGTAATCGTTTCTTAGTGTCTTAGTGATCCAGTGACGTACAAGATGTATGATAAACTGATGTTTAACATTTGCACCTTTCATTTTTAAAAAAAATAGACTCCCTGTCATGTGGCAGCAAACCTTTAAAAAAAAAAAAGGGGGGAAGAGGGGGGGGGGGGGGGGGGGGGGGGGCTGAGCACCCGACAGTAGGACTATCAGGATGAGATGTGAAAACAGTACTGAGCTAAACAAAAGGCGCTACTAAGGCTTCAAACTAACTGTCAGGGAAAATTCACGAGAGGATCGAACAGAAACAATCACAAATGGAGTCTTCTCTACTAAATAATAATAAGAAAGCTAAGAGAGTGGTGACATCAATGTTTTCATATCTTTATTTTCTCCAGCCTTTCAAAAAATGTTCCTTTGGGCATCGACTGCTTTTCACCCAATTTTTATGTTTTTGTTGAAGATAATTGACGGTGTTTCATCATTTTCAGAATTAAAAAAAACCCCACCGGATCCAAAATGAGACAGCAGATGAACAGGATCTGAAGGTCATAATAGGAATAAAATCTAGTTAAGATCTCCCACAAAAACTGAGAAATGCATCAGGACCTTCGACTGAATCATCCACTGTTTGCAGGAGAATTAATCCTGAAGACGTTTTAAAAGAAACTAAATGAAAGCTTGTCTAAAAAGGTCCAGACTTGATTGTCAGGCTTAATATAATTCTGCAAACTTTGTTCTTCCCTTATACGCTGCTGATAGACATTTTAAAAACATTTCTGATGTGAAACACTGCAGCAGCCTTTTCAGTGTAAAGACTACCTGCTTCTTTTCACGCCGCTGCATCCCTTTAACATTTTAGAGCTCATGCATGACTATGACATTCATAAATACTAATTAAAGCAACAGCTGGTTTCATTTTGATCGATTTGTAATGACTGGACTGCAGATGTTTGTATCATTATGGATCAGATGCCATGCCAACGCAGATTTTTTTCTTTTAATTACTTAACACTGTGCTCTGGGCTATTTCATGCTGCTGCAATTAAACAGAAGTCCCATTTGCCACTTGCTGTTTGGCTCTCAAATCATGCAATCCGACCAGAAATTAAATTGCAAAATGGCAGACAGAAGTACAGCAAGTAGAATTAGTCATTACTCCCTGTACCTACACATGTTGCCAGTGGTTAGTAAACCTGGCCACACACATCCATCCACAGCTGCACTGACACACCCACAATCCCTCCATGAGACACACACCAGTGAGTGTGCAGTTCTAATAAGGCCGGGGAATCCCTTCAGCGGGGGAGACATGGTGTGAATCTGTGAAGGTATACCCTAATTCACAGAGACAGAAAAAAGCTCAGACTGACCCAGTTTTAAGAGCATGAGCACATGAGAGACAACGGCCGGGGCGTTTTCCGCCTCTGAAGGATCCATCTTGTGCAGAGGGGAAGTGGAAGCAGAGGAGCTGTGAAGCCTAAACGCAGCGGCTGAACCGTACGAGTCGGCCGTGGCAGACAGCAGCTGCATCCCTCCACCCCCACCGCAGAATAATGACGGAATGACGACAAAGTCTATGAATCAGCACGGTTCAGAACAACTGCACTCTGCTGCTGCTGCTACAGCAAAGATGAACGATCACGTTGTGAAGAACTTTTCCCTGATGGCTGAGGCGCTTTGCGTTGATCTAAATCAAACACGACCAGCATCATTCAAACTGTCCCTCCACTGTCCCTCTATCCAGGCCTGTGTGACAGTGTTTCAGGAAGAAGACCGACTGGTGGCCTTCTTTTTCTAGTTTGACATAAAAAGTGAGTGAAGAAAGTTTGTAAAATTGTATTTCTGAAATATAATTAAACCTGAGGAACAAAAAATCATGCCCTTTGGACCCATGTGTCCCTGATATAAGAGGAGAAAGTGCAGTGCTAAAAAGAAGTTTCCCCAAATCCAGTCAATCAATGACAAATCATACGGAAATCATTCCAACAGAATAATTGTTTTTGTTTTTTAAAGGAGTGAAAATGTTGGATTTTATGCCAAAGAAATATTGATTTTATTTTTAAATGTTTACTCTTGATTCTTACATTCTACAGAAATTTTCAGGATTAACAGTAACCAACACAATGGATAACCAAGTCTGTAAAAACAAAGAAATAAAGTAAAAATAGCTGAAAAATGTTAAGTACAACAACAGCATGATAGGAAAACCATGAAAACACCAACGAGGAGACCTTCGGAGGCTTTAACTGCCAGCAATTATGGATCCGCTATCCTCCAAAGGAGTGTCCTTCTGCATTTATTCATCATCTCCCTTTGCGTCTGTTCCTCTGCCTGCGTGCCCATTTTCTCCCCCAGAACCAGCACAGACGTTCCGACAGTCATCAAGGTGATATTCCCACTCTTCCCAGAGCTTCCATGTCCCGTCTGTTACTAGGGAAATTCCCATTCTGGAGTTGCCATGGCAACAGTCTCGTGATTCCAGACTGTTCCAAAGAAAGGGTATTCCCCCATCCACACACACACACACACACACACACACACACACTCGCATACAAATAATTGTATTTTTCCCATTTGGTGATGAGATTCAGCCAGTCAGTCCATCATTCTGTCATGTGGATTTGAAGTGTCATATTGTCTTTTAATTCGCTTCAGTCCGAGTCCACACGCAGAGCTAAAGACCATGTATAATACCACTGTAAGTGAGGCACTCAAGAGGTTTTCTTTTCCGCGCACACACACAGACACACGCAGCACTTCACCCCACAAAAGCACCAAAATGAGGAATTCATGTGCAGAAAATGAATGCACTTATTTCATCCTCATTCACAACAGCTTGAAGTCATTACAGGAACATGTAGTACTGAAAAGGACCGATTCATATGCATGTGCAGTGCCGTGTTTAAACAAAAAGAGAAATTCTTAACCTGAATTCATCCCCCAAGATGTCATCATCCAGTGCCTTGGCTTTTGTAGAAGGCGTTTAGTAAAAAAGAAAAAACTCTGCTGTCATCTATTGATCATGCTCATCACAGTGCATCCACCAGAAAGCCCCCAGAACAGCCTGTACAGACAACCGGTTTGTCACAGACATATGGAAAACAGAGCTATAGAACCTCATTTCTCTGGATTACATTAATCACTAATAATGGTGTAGATTTTAAAAAATCTCTTTAAAAAAATACTCATCCCAATATCAGCATGCGCATTATGAATACTGCATAAGGGTTTTTAAGGAGAGCTGCATTTCACTTCATGCAACTCTCCACCATGCACAGAAGAAGAAAAACAGACCTCATTACTACAGCCAAGATTATAAGTATTTGTTTAAAGGAGTTTCATGACATCACTGCAACATCCAACCATGATTCTGCATGTTTTCTATACATCCAATGCTGGCTGTTTCATCTTTAGAACGCCATTTTATCAAGACCAATTCCCGCTTTCTACCCAGAGTCAGCCTGGTGTTGTGACACGGAAACAGAGCAGCCGGGCTGTCATTTTGTTGGCCTCTGACTCATGTTCCTCCAGGAGGTGTGCAGATGTTCCGAGGTCAGCTGGGAGAAACAGTCCCAGGTAAATACCAGGTGAGATTGTTACCTCTGGGGGATTTGCAGCTTTAAAAAAACTTTCATTTTTGCATTTTTAAAAACATTATGTCTTATTTTATCTTTGGTGTCCTTAACAGACCTCTTGATAAGTGTGATGGGCACCTAATGAAGGGAGGCAGTGACTATTTCAATACCCTCTGACTCCTCTGTGGTGGATTCTCATTTGAGCTTTTCCACACTCACAGTCACTAAGCAGGGTTTAAAATCCCGGCTGTGGCTGTAAAGAGCTCTTCAGTTCAGCACCCTTCCCAGCCACAGAAGCTAACCAGCAGTTAACCTCATGCTCCTCGTTAAACGCGGCTCAAAAACAAGACACACGGTGACTTGAACTTAGCGAGTGTGCCACAGATGCGATGCTCACTTTTACATCATCTTTTGGAGCTCAACTGTCAGAGAGAAACCTGAATAAAGTCTTGACTTCAGATCAAGGCTTTGTGCGAAGCTGCATACAGCCAGATGTCAAAGTGCTTATCATATTTTGACATGTTTTCACCAACTAAGGAGAAGAGGTTCAAGGAGATTCAGAGATTAGAATGAGTTGTTTGTGTGAAATTTTCTTTGTTTCAAACCTTTGTTTCAAAGAGAAATGTTCTGTGGCAGACTGACTTTAACTGAAGCAAAACATTTTTTTAAATGCCACAGCAGTGCAAATTTAATTGTTTTATATTGTCTGTAAATTTGTGTGCATGTGCATGCCTAAATTAATTACAAAGCAACTGCACAAACCAACTAAGACCAAAGTTAATCACCTCAGGCTGCAGGAGACAGTCACTACTGTTTACATATTAATTGCAGATGAAAATGACTATTTGTTGCAATAGGTTCCTTCTCCATTTTCCTCTTGCAAATAAATGGATAGATAAGACATACGCTTCAACGGGACAATCTCCCTTCATCTGTATGTGAGAAGAGACATCAGACGATGGTGCCCACTACAGAGGCTCAGTCAGTCCGTTTCAACTCACCATTTGTGTGACGCACAATCTAAGGAAGCTGCTCATCCTTTCTATGATAATATTATTCTATTGATATATATATATATGTATGTATACATGTTGCATGCATAAATGTATAAAGGCAGAAGTGAGAGTGAATAAATCTGTCTGTATCCTTAAAATCCTGCCATATGAATGTGTCACAGCTTAAGCGAGGAGATGTAATATCAGAGGACCTCTCCCAGCTGACTCAGCCATCAGGAATTTCTTAAAGCTGCAAAATACCTTTTCAATCAAAGCTATCGAACAACATTTGGGGTGGGGGTTGGGGGGGTCTTGTTATTTTTTAATTAGACCACAAGGTCTTTTCGTGCCATAATCAATTTCTTCCGAGCAAAAGTTGGGTGTTGTTTTGGATCAAATCTTCCCACACAATTTAAATGCTTTATTGCCTCAGATGTTTTTATTAAGTGATCCTGATTCTTTACCAAAAAAAAGTGGACCAGATGGAGTTTCTGTAAATCAGAACTGCAATAATGTGTTTTAAGGGATAAACAAGGTGGCTGTGTCCCAATGTCAGATGAACTCAATCTCATCAGTATGCTAATTTTGCACTGAACTCCATCTTTGAACAAGTAATGAAGGTTTCAGATCAGTTGGAGTCAGGTCTGCGAATCTCTCCTTCACAAAACCTCTGGAAGACAGTAGGGGATGTTGGCAAATCCCTCTCTTTCACATACACACACAGAAACACATGCACAGCACAGAAAATGTCTATGATGCCAAGCTTCCACCACCAGCCCTCACAGCTGAGAACAGACGAGGGAGAGCTGGGAGGAGAAGGCAGGGAAAGAAAGATGGAGAGGAGGAAAAAAGTCAAATGAAACTAGACAGAGGGATGAAAACATGTGAGATTGGAAGGGAGGATCGAGGGGAAGAGGATCAGACGGAGCAGAAATGGGAATTTGGTAAAGGAGGCACGAAGGTGACAAATATATAGAGACAGTGCTGGAGAGGAGAAGAAAGGAGAGGAAGCCAATGTCTGCTCAAAAAAACGAGGGAAACGATGGAGAGAGGAAAAGACCTAAGGTAGGAAGAGGATTAGAATGGAGGGAAAGGAGGGTGGTAATGGGAGGAGAGAGGATAAAGGTTGAGAAAGGGAGAAAAGGGGAAATGAGAGGAACGGATGCTAAATAGGAAATGAAGATGAGAGGGCCGGGAGGAAGGTGAGAGCCAGGATGGAACAAAGAGTAGGCGGAGAAGAGAGCGAAAGCCAAGAAGCTGGAATGAGGTGTGGATGTGGAAAGGTAAAATGCAAAAATGTATGAATAGAAAAACATATGTGGGAATATTGGAATAGGGAAAAATAAGGGAGCATCTGGACACATGCTCCAAAATTTCTGTCAGTCACCAGACCAAACCAGTAAAAACCAACTCATATCAACATGACTCCTCACGTTTGCCTCGCCTCCGTCTCTCCTCCCCTCATTTCCTGGAGCCCCCTTCCCTCCTTTCATCCCCTCCATCCCCTCCATCTTCAGACACACCATCACCTGCTGGTTCCTCGCACAATCAATTGATTACAACAGCACTTATCTCTCTGCTGTTGAATGCTTTCTATAGCACACAATCACAACATTCTCATTAATCTGCATTCACTCCTACAGTACATGCAATCATGTCTCTTTGCTCTGATGGCAAGATCCATCCAGTGATTTAACAATGATGTTAATTTTGGTTTTGAGAGGGACTTGAGATATAAATGGTGGAACACTTTTTTTTCCATTGGAAAAGAACATTGGCATCTGGTTTTACTCCAAAAGGAAAATGGGGAGAATGTGTAGAAGGAAAAGATTAGATCCTTTTATTGTGTTTTTAACTGATATTTTTCTTGCTCATAAGTCTGGGCACTTATGAGCTGAAAATTAGAGTGTGATGTAGAGATCCACAGAGGTAGACACAAGAGGGGGAGAGACTAGACGGACCAATCTGTGGCTTCAATAATAGATGTACCTGGAAACTACTGAACCATAGGGCACTACAAGGCGTGTGAGCGCGTCACCACAGAGAGGAAAGACAGCACGAGCCTGTCAGTCTTTGTTCGTGCATGTGCGTGTGCGTGAGTGTGCCTGCAACAGCCAGGGCGTGAATTCAAATAGCCTGCGTTAACGGTTAGCTGTGCGTAAAAGTACGCGTTTTTGCACGTTTGACGCGCGCGCCTGTGTGTATCAACAGATCTGCTCGCTTGCAACTGAAAGTGAATGCATGTGCATCTGAGCCCCCCGGTTTGCCCCCACACCTTGCCTCCGTAGCCTCCTCTTCTTCAGGCCAAATATCCGGACTTTGGAGAAGATGTCGACCAGGTTCCCGTTGCACAGCCCCTGCTTCTTACCGGGGCTCTTCCGCCGCCGGTGAGTGGTCGGTCGGTGGGCGTGCTGCTCCCTGGCTTGTCGCTTCTGGCGGATCAACCCGCTGGCGATAGCCGCTGCCATGTCTCCGCCGAAAGAGCCGATTCAAAAACAGCCCCGTCTCCGTCCCTGTCTCCAGTCTCTTCAGTGTCCACCGGAGGGGACGGAGCGCAGACAAAACCAGACACAAGCCTCCAATCTGCGCCGTTCCGGCTACACCAGTCCCATACCTCAGCCACAACACAGGAAAGTCCAAAACAAACACTTCACGTTACAACATATTGGCTGTTATCGCTCTTCTTCGGGCCATAGATGGGAACGCACAGAGGTGTACCTGTCCGTCACGTTTCACCGGTCTGCTGTCAGTCAGACAACAGCAGCTGTCAGTGAACGGCTTCTCCGGCCGGAGCCCAAAGCCCGTCTGTCAGCGCGCGTCCCCATGGCCAACAGGCCACAGACGAGCACCTCGGCAAAATGCTGAAATGTCTCGGAAAGCAGGAACGTCCTCAATAAAAAACGCCCGTGTGTATTCCGCTGAGTGAAGCGCGAGGCGCGCGTGCCACTGCGAGCCGCTCCAGCTGTGTGAAACAGTCGCGGACCAGGCGGAGCATCACCGGAAAACCGCTGCTTTGTTTTCAAAATCAAAGCTGAAGGCGCACCGGTCGAAACCGTCATGACTCCCCTCCGTCCAGCCTCTGGAGGGGCGACCTGTTGCTGCCTACAACATGCTGCATTACAACAGCTCTAAAACCGATCATTTAGTTTTTCTTCAACTATAACGCAGGCAATTCTAAATCATGTCGTTTTGAGCAATATGTTTTAGTTTCTACTCAGCTTATATGTAAGGCCTGACCGGGCTTAACCATGAACCTTTTAAATGACATTTTTTCGACAATTCATTAGAAAACTTGACACTTTTTTGCTCATATAGACAGGATAACATTTCAGTATTAGTGGAATGACGTTTGTTTAATATTTTCATTTTCATCTCAAGTTTATTACTTTGAAAGAAATACCCAGATATTCCAGTGATGTTGTTTCAGGCGATTGATGCGCGACGCGTCGAACCACAGCTGCCAGAACCACGCGCAGCACTCAGACGCGCACTAGAAAACAACCGGTTATTCCCAGCTGTGTGTGTCATCTAAGCGGAGGAATATTCCTTCTGCTGTCCACATGACGTCCTGGCCGTCAGGGAAATTGTTGCAGAAATATTGTCTCTTACACTAAAGGGCTATGGCCTGGTTTGAATTGCAATCACCAAAGATGTAACATGAACAAAATTAGGCAAAAGCAAACCCAATAATGGAGCAAAATAACTGAAAGTCGTTTTGTTTTTTCAAAAGATGTATGACCAAACCATGCCAAAATTGAACAAAAAAAAACCTTTAAGCAATAAAAAAAAACCTCATATACCAAAAAGAAATGAGGGAACAAGGAAAACATTTTTTTTAATTAACAAGCACAAATGGTAAATCTTTTTGGATTTAGATCTTTCTAACATTTGCAGACGTACCACAATGGAGAGAAAGTATCAAATGAAAATCACACCCATTGTCGTGCTTTGGCTTGAAATAGGACAAACAATGGATCTTCATGTATGAGAGAGCATTGTTTCATAATGTATCCACAAAGGTCGAGCAGGCAGCGAACCCGGCTCTGCTCATTCCCTCCCCTGACACGTTCCCACCGTCTGTATTCCACTCAGGAAGAGCTGTCTGAATGAAGGGTTTAAAAATGCAAGAGGTGGGCTCAGTTGATGGGCTGATTAGCTGTGGCGCAGCCTCACATGTCTGGCTTCTCAGCTGCACGCGTGCCTATATCCTTTAGGTCCAGGTTTCCAGCTGTAAGCCAATACCTGATGATTGTGCTCACATATGAAGTGACAGCATGTAGGGCAGTAACTCGTTTACTTCCAGTTTTTTAGCTTACTGTTACTAATGTGCCATAATATCATGCAATTGGACAACTAGGATTTTGAAAAGGGTTGTTGTGAGTCAATCTGTTTGTGAATCTGAATTATTTTTTCATTATTATTGTCCATTTTGCTGCATTTTGGCTATCCATCTATATGATAAAACAACAAAACAGCCAAACCAGGACCAGAACCCAGTTGGACACAAAGAAACAATAAATGATTAATTTACTTTTTGCTGGCAATGCAAAATGACCCAAACCTTTAAGGAATCTGTGTCCTTACGATAAATAAATCAAGTTAGCGTTAAACATGCAGGAACCAATGATAATCTTATCAGCGAGTAAGACAATTTATCAGATTCTCGGCTAAGCTGTGTGGTTAATACACAATTAAATAGATATGTCCACAATCCTGTGCAATTTTCCCATTTAGATTCATGAAAAATTACTGATTAATTCCCTGCTTGTGCACTGATATCCCCATCACCAAAAAAGATACAACCTTATCTTTTGCACAAAAAATACTGGATTTCATGCTCCCAAAGGGCCAAACCACCAGTGCCATTCCCAAATGTCAACTTTGCATACGAGCTTCCTCACAGTCCAGTAGGTTGATTGTCATCCAGAATGCAAATTACTACCTTTTCCCTGCAGGGGCAAGGCCTTGATCCCGATGAAAATAGCAGTTTTAACCCGAAACTTGTAGCATAAATCATAGTGGATAACCCATTGTAGGTTATGGAGAAGCAATCCTTCAACTCCCAAATTTGTTGACCATCGTTGAATCTAGATCATGTACATTAAGTTTCAAATAATTGTTTGTTTTTTTTATTCTGTTTGGAGTTGTCATGCCTGTGAATTTTTGCAGGCATCCAAAAATTTGACATGAGGGCAACAGATATAACGGATGTAAAAACCCTATGAGGAGATGCTGTGAGAAGCCATGAACAGAGAATTAGTTTAAAAAAAATGAATGCATGTCTAGACCCATTTCCACAAGGTGGCAGCAAAGCATGTCAGAGAATCAACTGAGCAGCGTTCAGCCTGAAGAGATGAACAGGTAAGCTGCACGTTATCACACTGAGGAAGCCCCCTGCCATTCAGTTCATTCATACAGAAGGAAAGCCAGTCAGATCGGAGTCCAAATGACAGTACAAACACCTAAAATGCCATTTTAAAAAATAATTCTGAGTTGTGCTTTTAAACAGAAAACAATCCATTATGTCTTTGTATTCACTTATTGGCACGTTGTAATTCAGATTTTCAACTCAAACATATCGACAAAGTGTTCTGCATATTCTGTCCTGTTTCAGCAACAACATCTGGAATCTTTGAGAGGATCCCAGCTTTTTTTCTCCTTCACAGCAGCAATTCACATCAACATTTAAATAAATCTCTCTTGTTTTCCTTGCAGACGGCAAAATAACAGGAAGCACAAAGATCAACCTTTCAGTGCAGACTTGTGCATGTTAGAAGGGGATGTGTAAACATTTTTATCCAGGTCAGCCCATGTGGAGAAGTTATGAATAAATCAAGGCTACATTTACATTAAAATTCAGCTCTTTAGTTGCTTTTTATAACATCCCAGAAAGAAGAGACACAGCTCTTAAACTTCAAAAGGAAAATTCGTTGCACTCCTTTTCCCCCGATCCACTCATCTCACTATTCCTCCCCTCAAAAGAAAAACCTCTGCCCATCCCCAATCTTCATGCTTCAGGGCCTGTGTTTTGAAGGGAAACAGACAAAAATGCAGAAACCACAAGACCGCACAAAAAACACTGAAATATGCAGTTCTGTGCACAATTGAACAGAAGCGCCTGGATCCCGCAGTCATAACTCTCTCACGCATATCTATTGGATTATAATTTAAAAAAAAATTCTGCAGAGAGGCAATCGTGCCCCCTACAGACACCGAAGAGGAACAGCCCTCTCCACTCAGTTTTCCATCGACTCTCTTTCTCTTTCACTGAACCCTCACAATAACAACAAACTAACATCTTTGTATTATAACTCATTATTCTTCCTAAATGTTTCCAATTCTTGAGTTTATAAAAATTTCAATTTGAACTAAAAAATAGACCAGTTGTGGTTAAATCTTTTATCAGGTAACAAGTTAAACTTATCTGGACATGTTAATATAGACAACAATGAGTAATGAATCAAAGACAATCAGTAATAGCAATTGACTTTTTGGTTACTGCAGAAAAATTAAACTAAGCCAGTACTAATCAGGTCTAAAATGTTTTTTCTATTTGATATTCAATTATATCAATAACCATCAAAGATATAGATGTTGCAGCATCTATGTGCGGAGACGTTTCATTTTTTACAATAAATTCAATCTGCCTGTTATATGTTTTCAATCTGAAAAAGTGAAAATGTGAAACAGAGACTTCGTACCTGAGAGCTGACCAGCCTGCAGACATCCTGCAGACATCCTGCAGAGAGCTGCAGTAGCAGAAATTAGTCAGGAGGGGGCCAACTGGCCTCGTGTTTGAATTTACGCTCAATAGCAGGTGTTGATAACACAGAACTTATCATAGAGATTTCACAAAAGATAATGAATCAATCATCTGTTCAGAGCTGTAAGAAGCAAAGTTAGGGTTCATTTCTGTCAATGCTGGGTGAAGTTTTAAGATACTCAAATCCATCTGTGGTCTAACAATGTGTCCGACTTCACATGAGACGTCCTGCTTAGATCAGAGCTCATGGAAAAAGAACAAAACTCATTATGTAGGGGTCTAATGCTTCTGGGGGTGTATCAGAATGTAAATTCTGATATCAAAGATTGACAAAAACAGTTTTCACAGCAAGTTTTCACATTGCACTGAGGACAAACTTCTGCTTCTGTTTCTGTGATTTTAAAGCTAAAATGTGGGGGGAAAAGAGATGCTAAAATATTCAACAATCTTTTATAATTCATGTCCTTCATTAGAAAAAATGTAAAAATCAGGTCACCATTTCCGTTATTTGAAAAACAGAAATTTCAACCTGGAATGCCCAAAAACTTGCATACCACAGTGTAGTTTGTGGGTTTGTTTGCCATTTTAGGGTTTAATGCTCTAAACAGGTTTCTGGACTGTTTCCAACAGCTACTGCTTATCAGCTTATCCAGGATGGATCAACATGGAAATCCTTTGAAATCTTTCCCTGAAGAACACAATTTTCTTATGGTTCATATGGTTTCCTGATGCATTAATTGTTTGACAGACAGCCGTGGCCCATCGTAATCTTTCCTCGAATCTCCTTTCGTCTTTGTATGGTTTGTCTTCTCAGTAATGTCTAAACTTTGACACAAACGAAAAAAAGCTGCTGAGGAAGTTAGTTCAGTTTTGGCGGTTAATGAAATTGTAATATAACCGTAAGTTTAGACATGATTTTATGAATGAAGCCCCACCAACTGCCAGCAGCCATCTGGGAGAGAGATTAGTTTCTTTACTTTAAACATTTCCGAACGCTCAGATAAATGTGACATTCACTGGTCATTATTGAATGAGTAGCAGTTTATGTCAGCAGGTGTCAGCAGAGTCGAAGAGAAAGATTTGGAAATGAGGGGATGATGAAGCGAAGGGGGGAGCAGGAGCTGCCTGCAGGGAGGCGACAGATGTGGGGGGGTGTTCCCCAGACAGGGGTGTGAGGATAGCCACGCTGAAGTGAGCAGCATGAGTCATAATTCACGCTCAGACGCCCGCCCACACACACCAACACACACGGACGCAGAGACACAGAGACGGGGAAGTCCACTGTTACCGTGGTAACGAGTGACTAGTGACGCAGGTGGGTCTCCGAAAGAGGGGAGTGAACACCTGCTGAATGCTGAGAGGATGGCGTGCTCGCAGACACACATCTGGCTCCAGCTGCACACGGCTGGGCCTGGCTGCTCATTTTCTGTCTCCCACAGAAAAAGACACTACATTCAAGTTAAAATGACCATCACAGCAAACTCTGGGTCTGTCTTTTCCTCTTCTCTAGACATTTCTATTCTTTATTTCCTTCCCTCCCCTCTTCTTTCATCCACCCCTCATCTATCTTACTAACATCACTAAGTCAGCAGGGAGGATGACGGAGGGAATGGAGAGGCTGAATTATTCATTCAACCCCCCCCCCCCTTACCATCTCTTCTTCCATCTCTGTCTGCTGTGTCTTGCATCTTTGATACTCCTCCCCCTGCGTGTGCATGTTATTCCTTTCCCTTTCTGGTCCTAATCTATTCAGGAGAGACGGTAAATACAAGATATCTGAAAATGAGAATTCTAAAGTTTGGGATGTTTGGAAGATGAGGCAGTCCTTGTAACCAATCAAGTTAAGATTTTGGAGTTGTTCTGTCTCTTCACCATGAGCTCAACAGCAAGGAGAGTCAAGCAGTCAGCAAACTGTGACAACACAGCTGGCTGAGAAGTTGTTGCAAAGCAAATAAAAGGTTTGCTTGAGGTGAAGTAGACAGAAGTATACACAAGTAGTGATATTAATGAAAGAAAGTAAAGATATCAAAATATCAAAAACCACAAGGACTAAATGGCACCTCTGGACTCCCCACACACCACAGCTCAGGCTCCCTCCTCCCAAAGAGTTCAAAGAAAAAAGGCTTAAAAGAATAGAATAGGTCACTTTTATCTCTGCCGCCCTAACTTTGTGTGGGATGAGACCATTAGAAAATTAGAGGGAGGAACTCAGGCCAGATGACAAAACACTGCCAACATACAACTGAATCAACAGCAAACAGAGCAGTCCAGTGCAAAGCTGACCATAACATGACTGAACCAACCAGGCTGACCAATGTCAGATAAATCAAATAGATCTGTCAATACTAATTTACCCCCCCCCCTTTACTTTCCAACATGATGTGTTACAGTGCCCTGGGTCAAAATCTGAATGTTTCCTCAGTAGCTGCACACTTCTGATCTCATCTACAGCCCAGTGCCGGCCCACAGCTCCTCCTCTTTAATGAGCGAGGACAGTGATTTTTCTCCTGTCCTCCCAGCCGTTTCTGCTACCGACCTCCGGCCTTTCTGTTCTAATCACATCTCAGGAAGGTTATTCTTTGCAACTGTGTCATTGTGAGCAATGCTGTCATTACGGGGGCCTTCGCAACCTGTGGCGAGGGGGAACGGGCAGTGGGCAGCAGGTGGAGGACAAAAATGAGGTGTTATGACCACTGAACCAAAACAGGATGTGCTGCAGGAGCACAAAAAGCAATCCAGCAGAAATCCAAAAACAGCTCAGGAGGGTAGGCACAAGCGCTAAACAGGGAGCACATGCTGAGAAAGTTGGCTGAAACTTAGCAGAAACAAACAAAGGAATAGGCTGTAACCAAACAAAAAACTAAACAGAGCAAAAAGAGGCAGAGAAACAGAATCGGAAGATAAAACCAAGAATAGTTTACAGGGTGGTGATGAGCCAAGATCTGTTTTACTAAAGACATGTGTGGAAAGTAACATGGGGCTTTTTTAAAAGTGAGATCAACTGCTTAACGAGGTCTGTTGAGCCAAAATGATCATAGAGTCTTCAACTTCAATGACTGACATCACACTGAAGGTACTCGCGAGAGACTGACCAGGTCAGATTGTCAATTAACCGGACAGAAAAGTATGGTTTGCATTTGTTTTTATTTTGCTGCAATTTTAAACTCTCCCAAGAGAGACAGAGCAAAACACAAAAATACATCCAGAGAGCGTAGGTAGATAAAACAACATGACATAGACAGTCAGAGATAAACAAAGGAGACGTTTTCAGAACCACCCACATTCATGCACATGGGGCAGCAGTTAAGCCATTGTTTAAAAAAAAAAATTTCTTAAGAAACATCCATTTAAATGTTAAAAAGTTGGGTTGGGTCTAAAATGTTAAAAAGAAACAAATAAAGACAGACTGTATTTAAAAAAAAAAAAAAGGAATTTTCATTCAATTTGAACTTTAGCCGTAAATGTCAGTGGACTTAAACAAAGGCAGCATTCTTTAGGCTGAAAATTGTTAAACTCATATTTGTGTAGCCAGCGTCAACACCAAAAAAAGACCTGTGACTAATCTGTTAGAGCCACAGTGCTGCATTAAAAGAGATGCTTTGATAGAAGTGTGTGCGACTCTGCACAGTAATCCTAACATGAAGAGTTCAGCAACATGGTGCATTATGGGATTCTATTCAGCCTAAAAAGCTATAAAAATGGGATTTCATCCAACCTAAACAGCACAATATGACCATCATCCCCTTTCATAGATATAAGGCACATTTCTGAGAGGATGAAAAAATAAATTCACAAAGCACCACCTCATCTGTTTGCCTCTTACACACACACACACACACAAACACACACCGACATGCCACAGGCAGCTCCATAAAAGGCCTCCAGACAGACGTCAGACATCAGACACCCCACTTATCAAATTCTACACGAGACATTTTATGTAGCATGTCAGTTTGTTATGCGTCTTCTCAGGCTAAATTTACTAGGTGTGCAAGGATCAAAGAGTTAAAGGAGGTCATCAGGGAAGCATTGGAGCTCTTTCCCTCAGTATCTGATTTAACAGTTCTGATCTTCCAGGTCATGGCACTCAGTTCAGACAAAGATAGAGAATGTCGACAGCCCAGAAAACACAGTCAGGTGACACTTTCTGGAAGATTTCTCCACAAATGCCAGAGAACACGCAAGCAGGGTGAAACCTGGTATTTAATGAACTGTATAATTGAGCTCTGAGGTTATTTTACGTGCCTACAGCAGACATACACATCAGACGGCCCTGACCCAAGCAGAATGAGCTCACCTTCAGTTCAAATCTACATTTACTGCCAGTTTTACAAATAAAGACAAATGAAGAATGTGTCCTCATGGTTAAACAGGAGTGGCTTATCTGGCCAGTTCAAAAGCACCAGACGCTCGCTTGGTGAAATAAATAATAGTGATAAAAATAAAAAAAAATATTACAAACACAATCTGTGATTTCTGGATCGGGAGAAGGCTAGGTTTATATAGGCACATTACACAGCCAGACGTTTAATGTCGAAGATGTAACAGAAGCTGTGATTTTTAAGCTGCATCTTCATGTTTACTGCAAAAAATTATGTAACAATATAATAAAAATGTAAATACTCGAATAGCAACTGTATGATTTGTATTATTGTTTTGTGAGGAACTAATTTCCAACTTAAAAAACACTAAATGCTCACATCTGTCATAGTTGCAGGGAATCTTACCTGCCTCAGCTTTGCCCAGAGCAACCTTGATTCTCCTCTCTGCTACCTTCAGGATAAACTCAAAGTCCATGACACACACACACAATTGCAAGACGAGCTCCCATTGCCCTCCTTTGAGAAACCCCTCTTAAATCTCCAGGCCTCCCCCAGTGGGGCCTCAGATGTGAGCGCACATCAACACATGCACACAGATACGGCAATTATGTCATGCCAGGCTGTCAACAGGCGAAAGGTTAACACAGACAAGGCTAGACTACCAGCCAGCTCAAGAGTGTGTGAGTGAGAGCGAGAACAAAGGAGCAGAAAGCACAGATACGGAGAAGAGGCACTAAGAAAAGCTACAGAAAGAAAGCACCTTTAAAATATGAGCCGGGCAGTTTTTGTATTTACATTGTTGCCCATTTTAAAAGGTTACATGTCTGAAACTATGTTTGTATGAAAGGCTTTCAGCATTTTCTTTAGTTTCAGGCGTCAGTTCAACAGCAGTCAAACCAAGTTAACGTGTTTTAGTGCAGCCAGTCTGCCACAGGCCTGAGTTACTGGGGCCAAGGAAATCCAGAGAGCTCTATATAGAGAAAGTTAAAGGCCAAGTGAAGAATCAATGAATGCCACAGTGTGCTTAAAAGAGCCAGTGGCAAATTGACCGGCAGATGGGTGAGCATTCAAGGGTAAGCAGGATTTCCAGGACTGAAAATGGAAAATGGACAGGAGGTAAGAGCTTGAGCAGGTTTCAAACGCTGGGAGAAGTCCGATTTGAAACTGGATTGGCAGCTGGTGGTTGTTCCAGCAAGGATCCTCAAGAGATAACACTGTTAAACAAGATGCCTAGATTAGCCTGGAGACTGGAAACAGGAAATGCTCAGATCCAGCCCTGTAGTCAGTGATCCTGCTCTGAAAAGGAGACCACCGGCAGGTGTAGTTCAGCCACGCCCACATCCAGGGAGAGCTGACCATACACACACACTGGGGGGGGGGCAGAAAGGTAAAGGGGGGGGACTGAGTTTCCGTCAAGTCTGTTATCATTCAGTCTGTGAAAACACTTCTCTGCGGAGCCTTTGATGCCCTGCTGCTCTCCAAGTGCACTTGGGGAAATAACACTCAGCACCCTCTCCTGAAATACATGCACCCACCCACACACACACACACACACACACACACCTCATTTGGAAAATTGTGGAGCTCTTGCCCCTGAACATACAGTACTTACACCACAACGGTGATGCCTATTGAGAATTTTGAGTTTAGAGTTTTCTTTTAACCATTCGTTGGACCATACAGTGACTCCTTTTAGTTAACTTGACATCGGTACTGTCTTCTAAATCAGGGAACTAAAAACAGCCAATTAGTACTAGATACTCATCCAATATTTATAAGTAGTACAGACATTTTTATATTTAATATAAAGCTTTCTGCTTTGCAACAACTATTATCACAATTGGTCACAATAAAAACACCCTCATTAAGTATATTACATCATTCCATAGCTATTCTCGCCTGGCACAGACAGCAAAAGCGTTTTTTCCCCAAAAGAAACAGAAAACGTTCCCTAAAAAACGGAAACATCTGAAGAAACAAGCTGCAAATAAAACTATGGACATTGCTTTTGACTGGAAAGCTTCCCTGATATCTTGCTTTGAACTTTAGTTAAGTTAAAAATACGTTTTTACTACCAATATTTAAAAAATAAAGAATTGGCGAAAATGATTAAATAAACAATTTGATCTAAACCTCACGCAGCAGTCAAAGCTTTGTGGAACTGGGGCTGTGCTCACAATTTAACAAGGCACCATCAATGACAAGTCTTATGCACAAAGACCAACAAAAACCTGTGTGTGTACCCCTTCAGGCAACAAATAAATACCAGCCTTTTTTTTTTTAAAACACAATACAGAAGATTAAAGTGACTGTACTTTTTCCTTGCGCAGTGTGACGTACGTGATGAGTTCAGGGAAAGAGCAGAGCAGGCCAGCAAAGTCATCCATCTTTCTGCAGACTCGGTGTGTTTGGACAATGAGGCCATGAACTAATGAGCTCACTCACACACACATCTGAACCAAACCCTCGGGGGGACTTCAGAGGACAGATGTCACTGTGGCTGCCACCGTTTTGTCAACTCATCCTCTTTTAACAAAGATTGACAGAAAGGAAAACACGCACAAATTTGATTTCTTGCCAGCTTGAAGAAAACTTGAGTGCCGACTGATCCCAGAACCTGCATTCTAACGACAGGTCTCTGCATGGGTAGACTTAACGGTGTGGAAACTAAAGATAAAACAATCAGATGCTATATTTAAACTCCTCAAATATTCTGTGTGTTTGTCTGAAGCTAACCTGAGGTGGCACAAACTGCACTGCTGCCCTCTGAAGTTTAAATAAAATATAAAGCATGATGCCCTAATGGCAATTCTCTGAAGAGTGCAGGCAGGCGAGTGTGTGTGTGTGTGTGCGCAGGCAACATGTGCTATATAAAAGGTGAATGTTTCTATCTGGGCCACACCACCTGGGAAAAGCCATTGAGTAACACTGTGCCTTGCTGCTTTAAACATGAATGAAACTGGTGGCGAAAGTGGTGAGAGTCCCATTGACAATTTATTTTCTGGTGTTTCTGACATACAATGATTCAAAACAACAGGACCAAATCACTGACCACCTTTGGAGGAACACTACTTGCCACCATCAAGACAAGCTGCTGAACCAGCCTCGTCCCAGTGTGAGGCTGGCAGCGACTGCTGGGGGGGAAAAAGCACGACTTTCTGTTGAGGATGCTGGTGAGAGGTTGTGTCTTTCTGAGGTGGTGTGTGTTTGTGTGCGGGGGTGGGTGAGATAACATTTCATCAGTTCATCTGCAAACATGACAGAAGTCATACAAGAGCCAAGCTTTTGAGCAACTGTTTACAGTCAGTCCAACAAACTGTGGTCGGCATGGCGACAGATATCAATAGATACATGAATGAATAACAAAAGAAGGCGATGACTTAAGCAGTCCCAATGAGTCGAGATAATTGTGTGATTAATCTCTCCTTTGCAGAGGACCTTTCCTCTCAGGCTGTGGGTAAAGGTTACTGCAGTTAAACAATCGGCACAGTAACACCTTCCTCAGTTAAACACGGCACAGCTTATCAACGGCTCACCAAAAGCCCATTAAACTGTATCTCAAAACAGTCCATTCACCTCAAAAACGCATGTATGGTTTAGTTACATTGTTCAAACTAACTTCTGTGCATTAAAGTGCAGCACACGTCTTCCCTCAAACCAAATATGTCTTACCTTAAGCCGGTTCCTCAACTAATAAAAGCCATAAAACTTTTCACACACAATTAATACAGTCCAGAGGAAAAATGTTAAAGATATTTACATGACACCCTGGAATTTGCTCTCTGGTGTTTTGGCATGAAAAGAAAATAGTTTTAAAGCCATAAAAACTGCCCAGTAGCATCTTTCCAACAGGTCCTTCCACCTTTATCAACGATTTTTCTCTTAATCGAGAAGACTCATCATTTATCTGGTGCTGAGCACAAGACACCTTTTTTTAAAATGGCTTATTTTTCATTATACATTTAGAGACCTGACAAAGGGCTAGGCAATTTATAATTTTGCCATCCAAACAAGTAAAAGTCCAAAATGCTTAAAGCCTGTTTTACTTAAGTCATTTCAAATGCTGCAACACAAAGGCTGTGAAAACCGGTAGCTGTCCGTGGTGCTGAAATGTTTTGCTCACCCGCCCTTTTCACACACCTGCTCCAAAGCACAGCTCCTTGAAAACATTCACAACAAGATAAATATGACAGTCTGAAAGTCAAGGACGAAAATAAAACCCCATTTAAGGCTGAGCTCATCATGCATCCAGTACAGCCACAGCATGTTTTCATTGTTCTGTTATTTATTGCTTTCACTTATTAGCTTGTCACTTAAGTCTCTCTGATGAAGAATTATGTACAAATGTGAGTGTCTGCATAATATAAACTATGTTTGTCTTTTGGTTTTTCGTGGTTTGGAGGACACAGCGAGCAAAGCTTATGAAAACTCTCAGCGGGGCATCTTTCTGCATCGTGTGTCTCGGCTTCCCTTTGATTGTGATCCTGTCTGAGACTTAGAGGCATTACAAGTTTTGTTCTTGGTGCCAAATGATATAAGGGCAGATTATAACAACAGTTTAAGAGAAGACAGAAGAGTGCAGATATCTTATCTGGTGACATGTTTGTCAGGAGTCTTCTGGCAGAACTAACTGAACTGAACGGGCAGTGCTGTCTGTCCTCTCTGGGGAGAGTTGCTTGGACCTGTTGGTGGCTTAAAACTTCCATTGCAGATGTTGCCTCCAGCTGTGTCATGCTTGCTGTATAGGGTAAGAAGCAGCTCAAGAGGGGGAAAGTTGTGATTAAAACTGAGGTAAAAGGTGGCCCACTGAAGCTCCGCTGGGTGGTGTCATGCTCAGACTTCAGCCACCGGAGAAGATTTGTTTGTTTTCACCACACTGTGTCTGAAATGTCCGCAGCTGTGGCAGACAAACACTTGAGGACCATCTTCCCTCTTCCCCACAGCAGGTACGGCCACAGATGACATCTTAAGCAGACCACGTGCTGCTCAATCACGCAGGTTACTGAGGCCAGAGCAGGTCTGCATGCTGCATTAGACTTGGTTTCTGCAGCATCCCCTCCGCACACAGCACATAGTGCCACTCCACTCAGGATCTGTGCTCATAAGTTACCCCCCCATCCCGTCCTTCCCCTCCCTGTAGTGCTCCCACTTGCTGCACAGCTGCGATTGCAGAGAAACACCAGCAACCAGTCGAACAGTGCAGTCTCAAGAGGCAACACACACACACACACATAACCCCCAATAAAGTGTTTTCTATCCCCTCCGCACGCGCATGTAAGCACGCAGAAAAACCCCCCCAGAGGCGCACTCAAACTCACCAGTTGGGTTCTTGTTTTTCTTGAGGCTCCTGCCACAAAGACACTGCAGCATATGCGATCCTTTGCTGAAAATGTTGTTCCAAATAAACCGCATGGATTTGGCTGAGACGGGGAAGGAGGAGGAGGAGGAAGAACGGGGGGTGGAGGAAGATGAGGTGGGGGGCGAGAGGCGCTCCGGATGCGGCAGCCTAAAATTCACCCACCGCATGGGGGCTGATCCACCCCCCTGTTTGCATGCCAGCAGAGCCGGCCAGCTGTTGGGCTCAGTCCGGTGGTGCTTCGCCCCCCCAACCTGCACCATAGACAGGAGCAGGAGCAGGAACAGGAAGCCCGGCTCCTCGCCCGCTTTGCCCACCAGCTCCGAGACCACCAACCGCACGTATTCCGCGTCGACGTCGTCCGCGTGCGGCAGGAAGAGAGCAACCGCTGCGGCGCCGCTCTCCTCGGGCTCAGAGTCGCGCTGCCCCGGCGGCCGGTGGTCTTCAGCCGTGGAGGGGCGGTCACTGCTGCTGCCGCCGCCCGCCCGCCGCGGCCAGAAACCCCCCCGAGCGCTCCTCTCCGAATGGCGTCGTGTGGCGCGCGGCGCGGGGCGCGGAGCGGCGGCGGCGGCCGGCGGGCATGCGGCGGCGGCGCTAGCGGGGAGTCGGCGGTACGCGGCAGCTGGCGGCTTCTGCACAAAAAACCATTGCATATTAGTGAAGGATCGCAGGGGGTCGATGCGTCCGTCCGTCCGGGAGGAAGGGTGGGAAGGAGGGGGGGGGTGCGGGGAACTACCAGCTGTCCGTCAGCAAGTCGGTGGCATCACTCTACCCGCTCAGCAGGAAAGTGCTGCAGCAGGGGGGCTCCTTTCCAAACACACACACTGTACACACTGGCTGGATGAAAATCCCTTTTTTTTTCCAGCAGCTCTGCTATTGGTCTCTGGCCAGTGTGTGCGCACGCAGCGCCGGACCGGGCAGGTGAATCACTGCAAGGAATCTCAGCACCGTCCAGCCTTACGTTTTCCTCTGGAAGGAGTCCTTATGAATATTTGATCCGCGCTCCGGCCTTCACTTCTCAATAATCCATAAGCTCCAATGCGCCAAGATCCTGCTGCTGTCTGCCTGTCTGCTCTTCCTCTCTGTTCTCCCCTCCTCCTACTCTTCCTCACCTTGGCAGTGAAGAGAAGCTGCTGGAATGTGGCTCGGCAGCCTTGACAAGTCCAGAAACTACGTGGGAAAGACGCAGCACGCCGGGTGAACGCCTCGTGGCTGTCCAGCTGTGTTGTCCGGCCTCTGGCTCTTCTGCAGGAGCTCATGAGACGGCCGTCCGGCGGTTTGGTGCTGGAGGTGAATTGACTGTCGATATCGAACAGCCACTCAAGTGAAAGCAGTCCCGTAAAAAACATTAAGAATTTGTTCCGCCCTGCAACTTCAAAATAATAGATTGATGGCTCAGTCTGTCCTTTCAAACGTTTAGGAAGTACTTTCGCACGTTCCAGTCTCCCAGCCTCCTATTTTCTCAAATGAAACTGCCCTATACTCTTCGTGCCTCACCATTTCTCCTGTGTTCTTATCTGAAAATAAGTATTATACTCCTAAAGTATGAGTTGAAATATTTATGACATACTTTTCAATAATTGTTGTTAAGAAATAAAATATTGGATGCAAAAATGTTTCTTTTGCCATCCTAAATGAGAGTAGGTATGACTTATGAAAACTTTAAAGAAGGCTGATCAAGATCCTGACTTTATATGTGAGACCAGGTGATAAACTAGGCCTTCTTTGTCTTTTGTACAGTAGCTGTGAGCAGAAAACTCTGAAAAAAGCGTTTATTCTGAAGATAAAATAAACAGCTTCCGGTTTTCTCGACCTGTTTGCTGCAGTCCTGTTAAAAAAAGTAGCTTCCAGTTAATGCAAGCACGTGCTTCTCACTCCTTCTTATCAGACCGGCAACGTTTTGGAAAGGGGGGGGGGGGGAATGAGAGTACCAAACTATGTGAAACAGTTTCCTTTTCCAGCCTCCACAAAACTGCTTCTGCACCAAACTGCACAATCTGACAGCATAAGCTACATATGCAGGCACCTGTTGCTTGAGTCCTTTGACACGTGCCTTTTTCTGGCATTTGGTTTACAGGCATGAACCACAACAAGCAGCACTTAGAATTACGCCCATGAAGCTGCTGCTATGGGTTTTGGAATGTGATGTTTTGTGGAGTCAAAAGCTACATCATGCATATCGATGGATTATCAATGGTCTACTCTTGGCAGGAAACTGCCAGAAGAAGCTGAACTTAGTGCTGCAGTGGCTGGTTTGGTTTTTGTTTTCCATCTAAGCTGGAGCTGGCGCTGTCCAGAGTGCTGAATCCCCACAGACTGCTCATAGCAGGCCAGAGGAAGCTGGTCAGTGGAGACCTCAGTGACCTCACTGCATGTCCCTTAGCTAACCACGTCTTAAAGTGGGGAGATGGTCCACTTTAAATCACAATCTTAACAGTTTTGGGCAAAAGAAAAACATTACAAAAAAAGCAACTGCTTCATATCAGAGCTGAATACGAAGCTTTAAAAAACAGGAACATCTCCAACTAAGTTTTCCTTCAGCGGTACTCGTGATGGAGTCAGTGGAGGGTTGGTTGGCCACCATTTAAAATTAGGAATCCCCCACCCCAACAGTTTGATACATCAGGAGGCAACCAACTACTTAAAGTGCTGTTTGTCACTGGCTCTCAGCCTGAAAACACACCACTCAGAAAGCGCTCTCACTTCAGAGATCATCTCTTATGTGGCACATGCACCACATCCAACTCAGTCTGCAGCAGCAGCAGCAGCTGCTCACCCCGTTACAGTGAGGAGGGTTTGCATCACCTCTCCAGTCCACTTTCCCGTGTTTGATCTCTTCCTCATCCAGTGTCACTGCAGGCAGAGTGTGTGCTCTGCACTCAAACCGACACTGTACACGTGCATGCAGCCCTCTCACTCCTTAAAGCTGAAGCAGCTTTCTTATAGTTTACTCTGACAGCAATCAATACTTGATCTTTTTAGAGTACAAGTTGTGGCCGAGATGTAAAAAAGCATTTGACAGTTGTCCGTTAGGAAGAGACACACGAGCTCACCATGTTGAGGACTCATTGTGGAGCAAAGCTGATTTTTTCCCACCTAATATAACTGATCTAAAATAAATGCATACAATTTTAAAAGAATCATTTGCTCCATCAGTACAGGCAAACCGTGCTGGTCCAGGTTAAGGCTCCCACCTTGTTGGCCTGCATGTGGACAAGGCTGGTGCTCACAATTCTGATGGTGGATTTACAAAAATGGGCCCATGTCAGAAGACATTGCTGTCACGACATGACGCTAGATGATCAATGTGTTTATCGCCCCCCCCCCCCCCCCCCCAATTTAAAAATTAAAGAAGTAAAAACCTCCAAGAAACAAATGTTTTTGAGATGTCCATTTACAAACCAATCAGCATTACTAAGAGCTTGATTTTGACTGCCTTTATTAGAAAATACATCTATAAATAAATACTCGGAAGGTAAAAAAATTGGATGGGATTAACATGAATTGCCACCCAGAGTAAAATAAAGTCTACCTGCTGCTAAATCAGACCAGCTGCATCTGGGCCGCGGCTCTGAAGAGCCAAACCCACGTGGCAGTACTCCCCCTAGTGGACATATGTGCTAACTGCACCTGTGTGGTGGCGTGCACCACATCGGTTTTCAGTTCGTGGGACGTTATTAACTTCCATGGCCCTTCTAGTTCAGTGTATATGCTTTCTAGAGCTAAAACTAATTTGTTTTCATTGCAACCATAACCCTTGTGCCCGGCAAATGCTGTGTAATGAAGACCTGAAGTTATGACACCACCATGAACACCCAATCGTGTTTTCTGTCCATGGCTCTGGGAGAACATGGGCCGTTCTGGTAAAGCACAGACATTCAGGAAAGCTTTAAACAGGCCCCCCGTGGAAAATTAAAAATACATTAAAGTGCAACCTCCAAACAACAACTATAAACCATGAAAATTCGATGGTACTCAAACTCTACAAGCACAAAGGTATGTCCTACTTTAAGTTGCTTCATTTGTTGGAGCCTATTCATTTGTCTTGTTTTCGAGATAATTGCATGAAGTTACAAACTTAATATTTTGCAGTTTTGAAGGGAGATTGTCGTCATTGAAAGCTTTGGGATGAATGGAGCTTCGTTCCTAGAATGATTATTTGTTTAGAGCCTCCATGTTGCATTGGAACCGTAACCAAGTGATGTTTCAGTTTGGAATTATT
>CAJRST010015557.1:3365916-3450949 GCA_907169785.1 Menidia menidia | reverse complement strand
ACCATCAGCCTCGGTGCTCCAGGGGCATCGGGGTGCACCGGTTGGGGGCGCGCCTCCCTCCTGAAAGATGAGTCCAGAGGTTTCAACATCAGTTCTGATTTGTCGTTGTCCGCACGTTTTATGGGTTCCCCTGCTTCAATTAACTTGATTAGCATATTTGCAGGTTTTAAATGTGCTAAACGATCGTTAGAATATATTGATTGAATCTAAATCACGTGTTTAGGTCGGGAAACATCTCAAACCTGCAGGACAGCAGCCATTGAAGTCTGCCTTTGGACATCCCTAGTTTATTTTTTCGAACTATTTTAGGCGAATGCTTGAATTCAAATTCAAATGGCCCTTTCGAATCAAGGGTTTACTCTGTTGATTTTGAACGGCCATAGTTGCAGGTTGCCTTGGTTACATAGATACAACCTTCAAGCCATAACATCACTTGGTTACAGGATGTAAAAATGATCCTTAAAGTTTGGAATGCAGTGCTTCCAAAGTGTGGCCATCACAGTCTTACAGAGACATCAGCAGACAGATACGACCCGAGTTAACGCCGTCCATTAAACTGCCCACTACTGCCCACTAAAGCCTCCAGTTCCACAGACATGTATGTGTTGTTCCCCGGATGACCGCATGGGGGCAGTGTTTAGTTTAAGCAGTGATTACTGTGTCCGGGATGTTAAGACAAGAGAAGAAAACAATCTCGTCTTTCGCTTCCGTTGACAACACTTGGCAACGCTTTTCACCAAGGTAAAAAGTCCCGGCTGTCCTGTGTTTTGCAGAAATTGGATAGTTTCTTCTGATTTTTCTAACACGTCAAACTGTCGCTGCGCTTTGTGTCTCCATCTGTTCACAGCTGAGTCGTTGTTATGGAGCGATGCTTTAGGTAGGAGAAGCCCAAGAAAGCGCCAAAATAAGCTCATAGTCCCCCACCTGGCTTAAGCTTGACCCGTTGTTTTACACAGCTTACAGTTTACATTTGTTTGATTTTCTTTTACGTTTATTTGGTGGCGCGGTTCGATGACGAGTGTCGTATTTTGGCTGCTTCTGACGCGGAGGAGGCGACGCTGAGCAGTTCCAGACTTCCTTGCTTTTTAAATCCAGGAGATTTGTGATGGCAAAATGAATCACTGGCTTTCTTTTTTAAAGAATGGCACTGTTGCCACAGCTTTCTTTGGTAGAATGCCTATATAGGCATTACTTTTGCAGCTGCTGCAGGGAGTAAGGAAGTAATGAAGTCAGCAGCTGTAAAGGATACATATATTGCTTTTACTTTAATTTAGTGTTAAGCTGAGCCAGAAAATGAAGCCTTTATAGTTCCATAATAATAGATTACCTCTGCGATCTATTATTGTGTGCTTTGACTGCATGCTAACTGCTGATAGTCAAGGTAACCTGGGGTGATTCTGGTCAGAGATCTTCAGAAAGACAAAACTTTGACTATTTTTTCCTGACAGAAAGTGCTTTCAGAAAAGAAAATGAGTTAAAAATAATGACCCTATGATGTAGTTTTACCAATAACTTATTTTCTCGTCTTGGTTTTGATGTGAAGTGTCAGCAGGGATGGTCCTGCCTCTTGCTCCTCACCTCCACCATCATCACCTCCTACTCCTCACTTCCTCTCTTCCCCTTCAACCGAGCCCGTCTCTGACCCTCCACCTCTGACTCCACCTCCTCCTCCTCGTCAACAAATAAGGAGGACTGTCCCAGGAGCCATGGTGGATGTCAGTAAGTGGCCCCTGTTCTCGCTACTGAGCACTGAGCAACAAGCCACCGTCCGACAGGCCTGCGTCTTTGGTACCACGGCTAACGAAGCCATTTACATCACACACGGAAACGAGGTGAGCTCCGCCTGCTCCATATACCGGCATCTAGGTTGATGCCTTTAAACGTTCATATGCTTGCATTCGGTATGTTTTGGTGAGTTTGTTCACTAAACAGAACTGAACTCTTCAATGAGAGCTGTGCAAACAAATGTCAGTGAGACGTTCTGTGTGAAGCGTTTGTACTTTTGTTTATAATGAAAAAATTGAGGGTACAATAGAATGCATTATTGTCTCTGTCATGTTATTCTCCTGCTTTCTTTTACTCTCACAGGTTTTTGTGTTGGGGCTGAACTGCAGTGGCTGTCTTGGTACAGGAGACAGTGCGAGCACCGTCGTTCCAAAAAAGCTGGACTTCCTGCGGGGGAAGAGGGTTTTAAGTCTCAGCTATGGCAGTGGACCGCATGTGCTGCTGTCCACAGATGGCGAGTCATTACTCCTGCTCGCTCTATCAAGCATTGCATGAGTGAATCTTTGCCTTAAGCCTGAACCCTTTGTGTCCCCTTACCATCATTATTCATTACTCAGGGGCATGATAACCACTGGCCATGAAGATGTACTTTTCAACTTGTCAGATTGACTAAATTCATCAACATGAGCCACCAAAAAATGTTAAATGCTTAAAAAACAAAAGATTGGTCTTTCAACCTGTCTTTCTAATTGATCTAATGATCTGCTTTACTGCAGATGGACAGCTGTATGCGTGGGGGCACAATGGTTACAGCCAGCTGGGGATCGGCACGACAAACCAGGGACTGTCCCCTACGTTGATCACATCTAATCTACAGAATAAGAAAGTGGTCGAGGTGGCCTGTGGCTCGCATCACTCCATGGCTCGCAGTGCGGATGGAGAGGTCAGGGCGATCGCCGAATTTTGCTCCTCTTTCTTTTTAATTAATGGGTAAATAGTTTGTAAAATAGATCTTTAGAACACCTTTACTATCCAATCTAAACATGTCAGGTTGCATTTTATGTTCGCTTGAAGTTGGCCTCTTAAATACCTCCATCAGCCATCTCCAGTCCTACTCATGTCACTGTAAGCAGCTTATTTCTAACGCGAAGGAATTAAAGCTTGTTAGGCTGAGTGTTGGGAAGGAGCAGGGAGAGCCGTGACCATTTCAAAGGTCTCTGACGGCGCTGTGCTCTGCATTAGTGTTGGTACGCACATTATCATCACTGGTACGGGCAGATGGTGAGATCCCGCCCGGGTCCAAAAGTCACTTTGGACAATGATCAGACAAGTCTCTTTAAACAATAGTCTTATCCCGTTTGTGTCAATGGTTTTTTAAATTACTACTGCTTTTGTTACAAAGGGATCATTTTTTCAATTTTAAACTTAATCTATTCTCTTATCAACCAGTTAATGCTGTAAAATGTGAAATATTTTATGTGAGAACATGACGGTGAGCCACCATAAGGGTGAAGGTAATGTGTTTATGTCACGACCAGAGAGAGGCTGAATGCACTAGAGTTGTGGCACAGACAAAAGGATCCTTTCTCACACTACACCACCGCCCTGGCCTCAGGTGTTTGCCTGGGGTTATAATAACTGTGGACAGGTGGGCTCAGGCTCCACAGCCAACCAGCCTTACCCCCGGAGGGTCACCGGCTGCCTGCAGGGCAAGACCGCAGTGGGCATCAGCAGTGGCCAGACCTCCTCCATGGCTCTGGTTGACAATGGAGAGGTAAAGGTGACATTTTTACTCTCACTGATCCCAGCTGGAAGGCTGAACTTGTTACAGTAGTCAGCGTTTCTTTTCAGGTTTACGGTTGGGGCTACAATGGAAACGGGCAGCTGGGTATTGGCAACAATGGAAACCAGCTGACTCCTTGCCGCCTTTCTGCACTTCAAGGGCTGTGCATTCAACAGGTGATGCATATTTCCACACCGTGGCTCATGACCATCGTGTGTGTTTGAACAGCTCACACCCTTTTTAACTCTCTAAGAAACACAAACCACTGCATTTCTCTCAAATGGATTAGATAAATGGGATTGATTTGGAGGCTGAGGCATCACTAACCTGATCATTTTCTGCTCTCCAGATCGTATCAGGATACGGACACTGCCTGGCGCTAACAGATGAGGGTGTGCTGTATGCATGGGGAGCCAATACCTACGGTCAGCTGGGAACTGGCAACAAGAGCAACCACCTCAGTCCTGTGAAAATCATGGCTGACAAAGACAGGTATGCTGGAAACAGGAGGCTTTTGTGTCTGGTGACAGACATGCTTCCCCCTCTTCCTGTGGAGTCTAACCCTCTTTTTCCTGCTCATTTCCTCTCTCTGTTTGTGGCATCCGGCCACTGTTCATAAGACGTTGTCATGGAGCACTAGAACCTCTTCTCTTTTATGACTGTTGGCCAGATACTGCCAGAGCAGAACAATATTTACACAATGTTCCAGTTCCTGTTTGTACAAAAACTGTATTGCCATATCTCATCCAGCAGGGTTGTAGAGGTTGCATCATGCCATTCTACACATACCTCAGCAGCCAAGACCCAAAGCGGCGAGGTATGTCTGTTTGTTTCTTTTCTTTTCACGCGTTTTCACTAACTTCATTTGAAATAGAACTCCTGCGTTAGCCCTGAGATCTTTAACTAGTTAGTTGATGGGATGAGGACTCATTAAGCTACTAATCATTGACCTGGTTGTAGTCTTCAGTGGAGGCAGAATACAAACCTTAGACCTGTTTTTTCTTCTGACGACCATGCCCGACGGAATATTTATCTTTTAGGTGTACATGTGGGGCCAGTGTCGGGGTCAGGCCATTGTTCTGCCCCACCTGACAAACTTCAGCAACACTGATGACGTCTTCGCCTGCTTCGCCACTCCCTCCGTCATGTGGCGTCTAATATCAATGGGTGAGGGACAGTGAGGCTGTCGACCCCCAGCAGAGCGAGGAGAAACCAAATGCTCAACTCTCATCAGACTTGTGACAGTGATACTGAGGACTACACTGAATGTCCTGCTTGGCTTTTTCCTAGAACAAGACGATTTCATGACAGTCACCGAAGCTCTCAGGAAGGAGTTTGACAGCCCAGAAACATCTGACCTCAAGTTCAACGTTGAAGGAAAATACATTCATGTCCACAAAGCTGTGCTGAAGATCAGGTGTGTGCGTGGTTGTACACCAACACGAGAAACTGTTCCTGTTGTACTTTAAAATGACTTCTGTTACCTCACAAGCAGAGGCAACAGAACTTTCCCTGGTAAAGTGGTCCGAAATTAAGATTGACCATTTTCTTTTTTGACGTCAATACCCAGCATTGCATAAAGATTGAGTTATGGATTTTTGTTCACGAGCAGGTGCGAGCATTTCCGCTCAATGTTTCGCTCCCAGTGGGCGGAGGACCAGCAGGAGGTGATAGAGATTGGCCAGTTCTCATACCCGGTCTACAGAGCCTTCCTGCAGTTTCTGTACACCGACACTATCGACCTGCCACCTGAGGATGCCATCGGTATTGTTCTTTTTTTTATTCCGTGGTCTGATTTTAATGAGAATAAATGGCCTGTGTCCATTTTTATGTTTCTATGTGCTGGCCGCAGGCTTGCTGGATTTGGCCACCTCCTACTGTGAAAACCGCCTGAAACGCTTGTGCCAGCAGATCATTAAGAGAGGAATCACAGTGGAAAATGCCTTCACGCTGCTGTGTGCTGCCATACGATATGATGCCGAGGTACTGTTGCAAAACTGACGTCCACAGGGTCAATATTTCCTGCTTTAACTGCTGATCAAGTACAGACGGATCGAGGGTTTGTTTTTCTAGAAAGGCTTAGTGGTAGCTCTCCAACGTGCTGCTTTACTCCTCTGGTAACATTTTGGTGACATCTTGTGTCACCACAGTGAACTGCCTGAGAAATGCAATTACATTTTCTAAGAATAACACCCACATTGAGCAGCTGACGATATAGTCTAGTTGTTACTCTTACTCTCCTTAGTTGCAATCCAACAAAGCCTGCATTTGTGGAACAGTCTGATGCAAACCCTCTTTTTAGCCAAACGTGTTTCCTGCCACTGCTAAATTTTTGTTTTCTTTTTTTGCTTGTGCAGGACCTCGAGAAGTTCTGTTTCAGGTTCTGTGTGAACCATCTGACTCAGGTGACTCAGACCGCAGCCTTTTGGCAAATCGACGGAGCAATGCTCAAAGAGTTTATTGGCAGAGCCAGCCGCTACGGAGCCTTCAAGAACTGAGTGCTCTTACTTTCTGGCAGTTTAGAAACTACAGTATATTCTGACTTTAGTGGTAAAAGGTTTTGCTACAACTTCAGCAGCAAAATGCCCCATTGTTGCACAAATGATCACATTCCCACCGAGGATCCCTCTTCTGAAATGGCCCGCGGCGTGCTGCACGGGTTCCTGAACTGCAGGTTAAGCTGCGCTGTCTGAGGTTTGAGAGTCTGCACTTTGGTCGATGTTTGTGGAGTTCCTCTGCAAAGTCATGACCCTTTTTGTCAGATGAATTCATTTGCTTTATTTGTCAATAAGTTGTATTTTTCTATAAGTTATGACATTCCTCCTTCGCTTTATTCTAAGTGGAACAGACCAAAAAGCTGAAAGGGCACTTGTCCAGCTCAGTCTGTGTTTTTGATTAAATAAAACTGACAAATGTTTCACAGTTTAGCTGATGTACACCGGCCGAGTACCACTGTACTGAAACGCACCTGCTGCTGCTTCTTTTGTAATTCCATTTTTCTGTTTGAAAGTCTTTGGGCGCTAGCATTTAAAACATCTCATTGAGCTGTTGAATCTATAAGACCTTACTGAAAGGGCACAAGAAATGTTACCGAAAAGGAGTTGCATTACATTAGGTAGCTTTTCTTTCAATTTTAAGTGTGTAAGTTGTAAAATGCACAAAATCTGTCAAACTATTGAGGTCTTTTTTTCCAGAACCTTTTACTTTCTTTAGCTTTAACTTTTTTGTGTTCTTATTTGTTTATCAATTCGATAAAATTCGAAGCACGTCTGTAGCAACATGGGAAGGTCAATTCTTTAAGTTGGGGTTGCTTTTAGTAAAATCCCTGCAGGTTTTACTTTAACTTTCTGCTCAATGGCACTGGGTGTGTTATATTTTATTGGCCAAGTGATCTGCAGATTGTGTGGTGAGGTCAGTTTCCTTTTCTCGAGTTAGGTTTCCTTTTCTCGATGCACTCTAACGCTGGAAAGTTGGACATCTGTTTATTATTAGAGCTGTGTCATTCAGGTCAGGGAGTTTGCAGTTTTTTTATTTGAAATAAAGACATGTAAATTATGGAAACAATTGTGTTCTGCACTGTATTAAGAAAATATATTTTTGTTATGCTTTTGTTTACTTAGGTATAGTTTGTGGTTAGAACATGGTTAACATATAATACAGTAGTAGTACTGCTCCTCAGCTGTTATATACCTGAAATGTCGTTTTCTTCCTTTTGTTATTGCTTATTGGGAGATTATTCCCATTAAATAAATAAAACTATACTTTCTTTACAATGGGTACAACGTTTTATCTTCAATAACTTCTTTCTACATTTGATCTCGAGTCTTTTGCCGAAGTTGCTGATCATTCATGAATAAAGAGGCACTTTTAATCATTACGAACAGCCAAGCAACTGTCAGCCAACTGGCCCCGCCCATTCGTGACGTCACAACGGATGTGTTTCCGGAAACTGTCTAAAACTGTTAAGTTGGCAGCAGTCAGCCGGGTCTGTGGCGGAAGTACCGCAACCTTTTCTAAATAAAACGTCATTGCGTGGCTGGAGCGGTACTGTTAACAGTGGCAACTTATGTTGTTGTTACCTTCTGACATCTTCGATGATTCAATAAACACAAGACATTAGTACATTTTTACATTTAGTTACCACTGGGGCAAAGACGCGGCTCATTTGAAGAGTCGAACAATTTATTTAATTTGATTTAATGTCGATTAAGTGAGAAATTCTCTCGTTGAACCTTATTTTTTCTAGAAGATTGACCGGAAATGTCTTCTTCTGTCCACCTTTACGCGAAACCGGAAAAAATATTTATTATCCTGGGGCTACGTGTATCTTCAGTTCTTATATTTGGACGCTGGGACGCTATATTTCCATTTCTGGCAAGTGGGCGGAATGGTGGACAGAGAGATTTGGGACCGGGCCGAACCGAGCCATCGCAGGCCGTGCCGGGAGTTGAGAGACAGCAGCACCCAGACTGACAGCAAAATACAAGGTGAGCCAGATCAAATCAGCCCTCTGTTTTTATCTCCGTGCTGGGGAGCCACCAAACAGCTGATGGAAGAGACAGGTGGGGGGGGGGTGGCTCTACGCAGGACATTTCTAATCATGTTTCAGCCTTGCAGTGTTGATTTATATGATTGTTAATACGCTTGCATGAATAAAGTGTAATCATTGTCATTTTTATGACCTCTGCTTACTCTAAGTGTTCTGATAAACTGAAAATGCTCTGCTTCTACTGCAGTGTTCAGACACGTTCTTCTTTAGTTGTAATAGATGGAAGCAGCTTATGCTTGCTGTTGTGGGTGAGATCCAATCCCTGCTCACCTTCACACTGTGCTGCCTCCCTTCAGCCAGCAGGAGGGGGGTGGGGGGGGCACTGACGCTGCCTCTTGTCTCTGTTGCATCTTTTCCAGGCCATGGCCCCAGGTTATCACAGGTCAATCTGTTCACTCTGCTGAGCCTGTGGATGGAGATGTTCCCTCAGGAGGACTCTGAGGAGGATGACAATAGCCAGGTCAGTATAAAGGTCACTTGGGCTGTCAGAAATGAAGAATCCACCACAGTGAACGCCATTGGGAGGTAATGGCTCTGAATCTCCCACCTTTTAGATCAGGATGGCGGGGCTGGTGGTTGTGCGGGAAGGCAAGGTTTTGGGACTCCACTGTTCAGGAGCGGAGCTCCACGCCGGGCAGGCAGCCGTCATCCAACATGGTGCCCAGCTGGAGGACTGTCAGCTCTACTTCTCCAGGAGACCCTGTGCGACATGCCTTAAAATGCTAATAAACGGTGAGGAAAGATGAAGTGACAGCAGACTTTTTTCAACCCTAAAGAAGTTAGTTATTCCCTCTAAACAGGATGAGCATGTTACTTTGTGACACTAGTATCAACCAAACCAATCAGCTCAGTGGGAGATTTTACAGCTTTCACCAATGTAATTACAGGCACTGATATGGACTTCATGACTTCATAAATCTCATTTGTGACTCATTTTACAATTCCAGATTACTGTGTGCTTCTTCAGTTTTGTTTTTAGAAAGAAATGTGATGTTCCGACTCTTGTCAAAGTAAATCCACTTTAACTTTCTCTATAGTTTCAATAGTTCATTAAAGAGGGTGCGTTACCATTTATGCTGTAATGTAATGCTGACTTGATCTGGCACTGAAATGCATCAGCAGTATGCTGAACTTTGGGGGAAACTGGGTGTCCGACATGGGACTAAAACTGAACAACATGCTCTGCTCTCATTCAGCTGGGGTCAGTCAGATCTCTTTTTGGCCCGGCGACCCCGAGGTCAGCATGCTGAGGTCCACGCTGACAAACCATTCAAACTGCCACAGCCCCCCCCACTCCATCCCAGAGGAAGCTGCACTGGACACTGTGGCCACAGAGAAGCTGAAGTCCAACAGCCGGCCTCACATCTGTGTGCAGCTGCAGCCGCTGGTGCCTGGTCTGGGGCAGTTTGTGTACGAGTCCTCCAGAGATTGTGATTTCATGGAGAAACTGCCTCATTACGACCACCGATTAACCAGAGAGGAACTCTTCAACAGGTACTCTGTTGCACCCCAAAATCTGACATGGCTGACTTCTGAAAGAAACTTTTAAAAATGACTTTCAGACCCTAACTACAACAGTTTATAATGCATGTGTTTATGAGCACTAAGTTCAACTAAAAAGGAAACCTTCTGTGTCTGCTGTACTTTTTATTTGAATCATTATGCAGTGCCACACTCTCTTTTAGAGAGATTTAGTTGAAATACACAAAGCAATTTAGTAAAACCGGTTTAAAAAAATAAATTTCACTGCATTTAAGATGAAGAGTTTTGTGTTGTTTTGCTTTCTAGAGAACGAATAAGACACCTTAGAGATTTTTCCAGACGGTTCCTGGTAGGTACATGTCAGCAGCACAAGGACATTTTGATCCAAATGGACCTGGAGAACTTCTGTGTGGAGCCCTACTTCTCCAACCTGAGACACAACATGAGGGAGCTGGTGGAGGTTCTGGCTGCCGTGGCTGCTGGCGTTCCTCAGACAAGCTATGGCTTCTACAGGTCTTTCATTTAGTCCCTACCTCCATGTGAGGCCCCGCCTTCACAGTGAGCTGTGCTTTTGATTGTGTTGTCTCTGTGGTCCAGAGAACAGCGGGCACCTTCACTGCCCCCCCACCAGGAGGGAGCGTCCCAGGAGGAGGCTCGCCACTGCATCATCCAGGCCAGGCTGCTGGCGTACAGAACAGGTCTGTCGATACATTATTACAAAGAGTAGAGCTGGAGATCATTCTGTGACGAATATCACAGAGGGGGAAAGAACGGGATCACACTTCTAGAAAAACCCACATAAGCTGACAAAAAAGCAAAGCGCAAATGTATGACTCATCGACTGCCTGATATTTCCTCTATGAAAAATCTAAGTCGATATGGAAAAGCTTTGCATGAGCATTTTGAAAAGGTTTGGATCATTTTGAGCTGCTGTTGATTGCAAGTTTTTGATTTTCCTTCCAGAGGACCCAAAGGTGGGAGTGGGTGCTGTTATCTGGGCAAAAGGAAAGTTGGTAAGCTCACCTTTTTTCCTTTCTTTTCCTCGATATGACGATTCTGACATTTATACTGCAACATTTATTCAGTAAGTTATGCAAGACTCATTGCCTCCATACTTTTGAACTGCTCTCTTGTCCCAGACCGGCAGCAGGGGAACCGGGTGTCTGTCTCTGGTGGGCTGTGGGTACAACGCTTACCCTGCAGGCTCAAAGTATGCCCAGTATCCCCAAATGGACAACAAGCAGGAGGACCGCCAGAGACGCAAATATAGATTCATTGTCCACGCGGAGCAGAACGCCCTCACCTTCAGGTCAGAACTCATTTACACGGCCAAGCTAAACACTCCAGGGCTGTATATACATTTTCCTTGTGGTGTATTCAGGACGCGGGACATCAAACCAGAGGAGGCCACCATGTTGTTTGTAACTAAATGTCCGTGTGATGAGTGCATCCCCCTGATCAGAGGAGCTGGGATCACACACATCTACACCTCAGACCAGGACAGGGACAAAGACAAGGGGGACATCTCCTATTTGAAATTCAGCAGCCTGAAGGATGTCAGCAAGTACATAGTGAGTACACTTTAAATATCATTATATGCCTTGTTTCTTGACCTTGTAATCTTGCTTTGCTCTGTTCTGATGACACATTAAAATGATCTAAATACTATCTTATATCGATTAGACTTCACAGTGTTGCTCCATCACAAAAAGTCTGACATTTATCTTTTAACAGTGGCAAACGAGCCCTCCAGTTCCCTCAGAGCCTTCTCCTCACGTTACCAGTAAGTTGACATTTGCTGTGCTCCATGTTCCGTTTAAAACGTCCAAAAATATTCAAATCTGAACATGATTTGGGTTCTGTTTATGTGGGATATCCCAGTTTGACACAGAGGCAGGCTTTTAAACATTAAATATGAAGTGGAGTGTGTATTTTCTTGAAAAAATGAATGTGACCTCCCATGTCTGTTGCAGATGGCTGTGTGGGGAAGCACAGCCTGGAGACCGAGCCGGACACTTTCAGAAACAAGAAGCTGTGCACCAACTCACCTTCTGTCAGCTGTTGATGGATGAAAAACCAGGCCCCAGAAACCCGTTTGCAGCCCAGCTGCTCCTCTCAGATTATTTCCCTAATCATCCTTTACAACCTCATCTAAAGTGCACATGGGCTAGAGACAGGACAGCTCTGGAAATGGGACACCTTGAAGGAAAGACGAATGACAACGAGGTTAACAAATAAAGCATGCTCAATAGGAAAAGGAATGAGCCAAGGTGCAACAATAATATATGCCAAGTAGTGCTGGAAATTGTGGTATGTCGATTTGTTTTATTTTTCTATTTAAATAAGGAACAGTTGAAAAAACAGTTGTCTGACTTGAAAGATGTTGCAGAATTTTTAATTTATGTATTTCACAGGCTGTTGCTGTAAAGATGTTAATACATTACTGTGTTGTTTTAATGTTAACTGGACAGAAGAAAATTGCACTCCAGGTATAAACATTTACTTCTTGGTAAGAAAGGAAATACTTACCCTCAGTTTTGATGAAGAATCTGTTGCGTTGTTTTGTAAATGCAGCCTGAAACTTTTTCTCTCCATTAGATAAACAGAAATGTGGAAGTAGCAGCTTTAGGGCAGGGTTCTATGTCCATTATGATAAAGAAGTCCCTCCCAGCTTTTGTCTTCCCTCCAGTCATCTGTTAAATCTACTTATTTTTTCTGTTGCAACAAGCTGTTAAAATAGCCTTGAACCTTCTTATCCAGAAAGAAATTTACATAATGGAGAAAAACAAGAACAAAAGCAGCCCGTAATCATGAGAAATGAGTGCACACACACATGCATTCCCATCCTTTTATTTGTAGTGAGTGTGGTACAATAGCATCAACGTCCAAAACAAATGTGTCTGCTTTCACAAAGGACTCTGGGAAGATTTTCTTGACCAAAACTGCTCATTTTAATTTGTCTGAATGTGCTATATAGATGTAAAGCTGGTTGATTTACGTCTGCATCTCATGTTATAACACTGTCACAGCTTAAAGTGTCCAAACTAGCTGGTGGTGTATTTATCTGTTAACCAAAACACAAGTGTTTTTTTTCTATTCTGCCGTTATGCCAGATGAAAAGTAAAGCAGTGTTTCGTCAGAGGATACCTGATCTTTTTTTTCCTTTGGATTTCTGTCTCATTTTTGTTTATTTAAACAATTTTCACTAACAGATTAAACTCCAATTTAAGATACTTTTAATCAAAATTTAATCTAAAGGAATCAATCTACTTCTGAATGCTGAAAGCTTTGTGAGGGAAAATCTGACAATGATTATAAAATAAATCTGCCAGAAATTCTTTGTCTTTCTCTTCAGAAAAAAGGTAGACATGCTCATATTTTAAGTTCTTAGTCAGTTTCAAATAAAAGAAGCCCTGCCTACACTGTGCTTTATCTGCACTGTTTAAGCCCATTTTCTGCTGATTTAACTACATGCGGATTTTCACAGTCCCATTTCACCAACAAGTTCTTTGATTTTGGCATCCTTCTGCCAGTTTAAGTGAGTCTGTAGTTGACATTTAACACTTCACAAGTCAAATCGGCACTACTTTGTGTTAAACTGTGGCAAAAAGTTTCAAAACATTTCAAATGACAGCGTAACTCAAATATAGTGAGTCAAGAGGTTCACCGCTTAATCAAAACAAATATGTTCTTATCCAGAGCATATTTTCATCAACATAATAATTAAGCTCCCCATAGAAAGATACGTGAATACAAACAAAAGTGAAAAGAAGGGAAGAACACACCGAAACGAAAAGGCACCTCTGAATCTCCAACTATTTCCTTCCTAACACCGACATCAGAATCAAATCGGATCAAAACGCATGTTACAGTACAGAAAGAAAAGGAGTGAAACAAAAACACAAAACGGCCATCTTTACCGCTGCTCCCCTCCAACAGCAAGGTGCCCCCGTCAATGTTCTCCCAGAATGGCACTCACTTCAGGCGTACAAACCATAAACTGTACATGGCAAGAAATTAAACTCTATACATTTATATATTCATATATATAAAAACAAACAACAAAAAAATCAAGCAGTGTGAAAACTGATCAGCTTAAAATGTTCGATCGTATCATTTTATCATACAGAAAGTGCTATCAGCCACCAGCAGAGAACCAGTGATCAGCATAGTCGGAGCTTTATGTACCGGTTGCGGCCCAGTGTCACAAATTCATTAAAAAGGCCTTTCATTTGAAGATTTTTCAAATGCGCTCACAATGAATAGTTTTGTTGGCAAATTTTGGTCAACAGTTCCTAAACGATTTCTCCCCAATGCTTACTGATTTCTTAAAACGCCACAGGTTTGATGCTCAGCTTGTTTCTGCGACTGCCCTCTGGCGTCTTGCCTCACCGATCACCTGCTCAGATTGGAGGTAAAGCGGAGAGGCGCCATGGACCCACAATGGCATTTTGGACTGCATTGACATGCTCGATTATTGGCTTTGTAGCGACAATGTAAAACGAGAGGTTTGGCTACCATTCTGCGACTGCTTGACTTTTTCAGAAGTTTTTGCCTGTGACAAAGAACAGATTTCGAGCTGAGAACACGTGTGAAAAAAAAAGAAAAGAAAAAAACAAGTTCCTTCATGATTTTCCTAATCGGCAGTTACTTCATTTTAAAGTTAAAGGTAAACTCATAAGCAGTGGCTGAAAACAGGGCCTGCAAAACCCATCAGCCACTGGACCAAAGCTTTTAAACCGCTGGTTCTCCAAACAAAGCAAATCAGCTGCCTCCAACCTTAACATTGTGGCACTACATGCTACAAATGAAGAAAAACTAAAGAAAGATCAGTGATTAAGAGCTACTCTTGCACAAGATTTAATGAACCAACGAAGAGGGAAAAAAATATGATTTTTTTTTCTTAAATAGAACAACCATTATTGTTAATATGATTTTTTTTTCTACGTCTTCCTATTGATAAAAAGTTGGGGCAAAGAGAAGGATGCTTCTCTAGGAGGCTGGCTTCTTCAGATCCCTGATCTGTTTGATTAGGTAGGTCTTCTCATCGTTAAACTGCTCGTCGTCTGTGCGTTCCTTCTGAAAGTTGCTCAAGAAGTCAATTAGTTTGGTCTGGTTCTTGAGCAGGATATCGATGATGGGCTGCGTCTTGTTGGGATTCGCAACAAACACCTGAACACAGGAGCGAGGGTAATTCAGTAGAGTGTTATTGGTCACAACCATCAGTGCCCACAGTCTTTTAAGAGATAGGCACCAAATTCAGAAAGACTAAAAGTGTCTAAACCATTCTGAATCTGTAGATCCCTTTACTGGAGACCCCGCATAGATTTTGTGTTTTTACCTTAAAGACGTGGAAGGCCTCAAACTGGATGTTGGGACTCTTGTCTCTGAGCAGATTCATCATTAACTTGAGATTCTCCGGCTTGCTGATGTAACGCGTCATCACTGTGAAGTTATGCCTGTCCAATAGCAGCTCGCCCAGAAGCTGGAGGAGAAAGTATTTGCTGAAACATGACAAAGATCTTGTGTTTCAGGTGACTGTGTAAGCTTAAACCAGCAGGAGACAGACCTTCAGAGACTGCCGCTTGGTGACGTAGTTCTCCGAGTGCAGCAGCTTTTCATAATCTGCAAACACCTGCAATGAAGTAGAAATGTCCCTTTAGAAATTACGAACAGACTGAAATCAGCTTTGAGACTCTTTGCTGGTAGCTCAACTAATCAACTGCCCGGTGTTTCGAATACTTGACCGCTGGCCTGAAAGGAAAATAGCCGTTCCAAAACCCATTTGCTGCCTAGAAAGAAGCTAAAACTATAAGAAGCTAGTGCAGGAATCAGAAGCTGTCCTGTGACCTGTTTCTCCACTTTCCAGACTCCAAAAACAGAAACCAGACACTCCTTAAAAAACACGTTGCCTGTGTCCAAACAAGTCCTGACACTCTCACACCAGGGGACCTTTAGATCCTGATCATGGGATTAGTGACCAATATTAAGATATCTGTCTGTTTTCTATTTGTTTATTGTCTCTTGGCAACCTTGTCCCTGAGCTGTGGGATTAAATCATTGAACTATTTTATCCCGACTAAGGGCTTATAGATCCTCCATTTCCATTATGAAGTTCAATTGTAATATGCGGCTGCAACGTCAAAGGCGAGCCTGAGCCCATGGCAGCTCCTCCTGAAAAGTCTCCCAGTAACATTTAGACGTTACTGGGAGGTAGCTGCTAAAATAAGGGCTTTCTGTGAGGGGCACTTACCCTGGAGGCCCTGAGAGTGAAGGAGCCGCTGCTCGGCTAAGCAGCGAGCATGAACACATTTTCTGCTGAATCTGCACACGCCGTGATATTAAACCCACTTTTCTCAGAAATCAAAGACAAACTATCATCAACACGTGTGGCAGCTTTTCCGTGAATTGATTTGCAAACTCTCTGTGGTGGAACAAAACTATCAGCTCGTCAGATCACTCACAGCATCGTAGTTCTGTTCAAGGTATTCAGCCACAAGCACTTTGTGTCTTGTCAGAAGATCCTGTGGGCAAAAACAAATGACATGCCTGTCAGGTCGGGAAGACAACAGGAAAGCAGGTGTTGCTCAAAATGAGGAAGATATTAAGCAGATAATATTTCAGTTTTAATTATCTTCTGGGTTTTTGTGGATGTGACTGGTTTACAATGAACCACAATTATGCTGACATATTGCATTCAGACACATACTTAAAATGAGAAGAGCTTAATGAAAAGAAAAGGATTTTAAACTTTTTTTTGCTGTAGAGCTGGTGTTTCCAGTGTGACACAAACAGCTGAGATCAAAAACACCGAGGTTACCTTAAATGTAGCGAAGGCGTCAGAGGCGATGTCAAAAGTGGACATCTCCACATAGTTGAAGAAGTTGTGGAAATGATCAGAATGGAGAACTATCTTGGCGAGTGGCTCGTGGCGGATGCACTCCCTCAGCATGATCCCACAGTTGAGTGCGACCTGGGGTGTCTCGTATCTAAACACAGAGCGACCGGATTGCATCACCCTGTTGCTGTGCAGTGAGCGGGACGGCCCAGCATGAGCCCTTCTTACCCTTTCAGCAGTATGAAGAGGACCTCCTGGTGGGAGCAGAAGTATTCCACAGTAGGGCTCCTCGTCCCAATCTGCCTCCTCAGGATGTTGTTAAAAATCTGACACACATCCTTCTTCCCCTGGACGGACACAGATAAAACCAAGAAAACCGATATGTCGACTTCTGCAGAAAACTGCACTGCAGCCTTTTATCTGATGCATTCCTCCTCACCTCAAAGTCGATGACCTGCAGGTTTTCCACCAGCGCTATGAGCAGGCCGCTGTTGTACAGCTCCTGCGCCAGCTGGGCCACGGTCTCCGTGTGGGGCTCCTTATCGTTGCTCCCGTACAAAATCTCCTTCATGGACACCAAACACTTTGACACCTCTTCAGACGCCTGGAGATAAAAGAAGAGTTGCAAAGATTCAAGGAGACAAGTAAGTCAACAGGCTTTTAGGGGGGACAACATGGAGGAGCATGGGGCCGTTTTAACATGTGCACGTGTGTGCCAAAGAGAAAATGTCTTGACAGTCAAGTGTCAGAGGATGACACGGCCAAGCTGTTCCATGCTCTAATTTCGCAGAAGCCTGTCACCCTCGGGCCCCCGGACACCAAGGCCTTCCCAGATACACACAGGGAGACACTGCGCTTTCCTACCTTATCTGTTTTCTTATCGTGTTTAACCAGGATGGCCAGGTTTTCCTTCAGGGTCCTGACGATGTCTGTGGGACTCTTGTGCGATTTCCCAAACAGCGGCATGATGAACACACACACAAACGGCTAGGGACCTGTCAAACACACAGAGGTGCAGTCAGTGGAAAGCCACACAAGTTTGGATTTCTGACATTAGCATAAATGAGACCATTTAACATGGGACTGGACATTACGCAGCATAAGACAACCTTTTCTGGCTATTTGCACTGGTTTTTAATTAGATTTAGCCAAAAAGAGCTATTTCACTGGGGAGTTCTCACTGCCTTCTACATTCCTCTTTCTCCATCAATGTGGCACGACAACTGAACAAAAGGCAGCTGAGAGAGAAACAGGAATGTGTGTGTCATGCTGTTTCAGGATTACACCTCTGAGACACATTCCAGTATCATCTCGTGTGTATGTGAGCTCAGCCTTCAGCCAACAGTCTGAGATAATCAAAGTGGAACAAGCACATTGAACTTGTTATGAGGTCCATTTTCTGTGTTATTTTGAGGTAAACGCGTCTTTCTATAAACACTATTTATCTATTTTTTTTCTGAGTAAGGACCTCATCTCAGTGACTTTCTTCAGAAGAAACAAACAAAAAAAGGACATTTAATGTTCTCATTGGCTGCTGGACAATCTGCCCCATATGCAATTTAAATCCAACCTGAAAGAAAACCAGGAAGACCCAAGAGAGGTAATGACGATAATACAAAGTTAAAAAGAATGTTTCTGTAAGTCGGTGAGCGGGTAAAAAGGATTCAGGAGGAAGTGGTTGCCTTCACAATGCAGGTCAGGAACAGCCGGAGAACTTGTGACTGCTAATCCTCATCTGGGAATGTAAAAGGCCATCACACCCTGCCCACACACACACACACACACCTTTCACCCAAACTCTGGTTTGTAAGGTGCACATGAGCTGAACAGCTTTCTGTGAGCTAAAGCAAAACCACAACCACACAGATGGGCGCCTCATTCATCACATCAACATAGGATCAGCTTCAAAGTTCAATGTTCTCAGTTAGCAAAGGCGCTAAAGGAGGCAGAAAAAATACATCGGGGTTCAACAACCGTAAAAGCGGACACAGCAGCCCTAAATTTGAATCACAAGGTTTTCACCTGACAAAGACTAAATGTCAGCTGAGCGTACTGCTTCCTTTTAACACTGCCTCAGCGTTTAGTTTGGGCAAAGAGGGCTGAATTATAGCTCAAAACGATCCACTGGTAGAGCCACGTGTTTGTTTAACACTTTAAATCCCAAGCAAGATGCCCCCCGACATGAGCAAAAGTTCAAGTGCACCATCAACAAACAGCAAAGTGCACAAAATGTTTTGTCCACTCTTTACCAGGGGGTGAGCTGAGTCAGAGGAGCCTTGATCTCAAACAGAAAAGGCTCACAAACAGATTTTCTTCTTCGTGGATTACTTTCTCTCCTCAACCCTGTTTTTGTAGTTTTTTTTTTTTATAAGCCAATTAACACTCATCGATCACTCATTTAGACACCAAACTAAAGGCACACGACAGAGAGATGGTTTCCTAAGGAAAGCCTTGCTCTGCCTGCCTTTGCACAGCTCACATGTGGCCACTGGAGTTAAGGTTTCCACTCTGGCTGCTGCCACTCCTTCTAAATGTTAATAATTATTAAAGAATTATGTCGAAAAGAACCATTACCCGACCTAATAAGTCTTTGAGCCCTGGAGAGCTGGAGCAGCTTGTTACTGTGAAACCTTCATTTCCAGTTGTCGCCTTACACAGACTAAATGTTATGTAATAGAATTAATCCAGAGCCTGCTGGGCCTGAACTCAAACAACTAGCCGCTGTGACACAGCCAGGGCTACAACGTCACCCCAAATCTGAATCTTTAAGCTGCATTTCAGATGGATGAATAAGCTACAATAAGCTGACAGCTAATGATGAAGATTTAGTCATGTCAGGTGTCCTGCTGGTCAACAATGACTCATGTTCACCTGTTTAAACAATTACTTTAAAGTAATGAAGATCGTTTTCAACATGGTTCATTAAAATCTGCTGTGAATAATTCAGACATGATCTGAAAAGCAAGCGAAAGACAAACAAATACCACTGCTTCTTTTATTTGTCATTCAAAATGGTAAAGGACTGTGAAAAAGTTCTTATCGAAAATACATTTAAAAAACCATCAAAGCCAAAATAGAAATTGAATGTTAGAAATATTGATATAGAATAACTCAGCGTGATTGTTGTCTTTATAAAAAGAAATTTGCTTAAAAAACAAAAAAACAAAACAATTTTCCTTTAACACTAACTTTCAGCTTCAAATGCAATCACATGAGGTCAGACGTCTCATGCAGATCTTGAATCTTTTGATTCCTCTGAGCAGGACAGATCAGTAAGCTTCAGGTTGGCTGCTGCCCGCCTTGTGACATTTCAGTATAGTGTAAATCTGGCCGTCAGAGGCTCAGAAAATTCCCTCCACCCCAGAGTAGGTGTAGCAAAAAATTGAGGACATATCTAAATGGTACGCTGATGTCTCCTGAATTCTGACCTCGGCTGCTAGCCAATAAGCAAAAAACACTACACACAAGCGCCTGCAGCTTTCTCCTTCACTAGCATAACTGATGGCATACTTCATGGAGCTCAGGCCAACCTACAAAGCATGCATCCATCTCTCTTTAAAACATTTTCTAACCTGGCTGCTGCAGATAGCCTGTCTGAAATTTCCTCTCTCTGACTGTAATCCATGCAGACCTCAAGATTAGCATTTCTCTGCAGATTTAACTCTCAATTTTCCATTAAGATCATTAAGCGCAGGTGTATCATTTGAATGACTTCATTTTGGTTTCAGACCCATGACTAACAGTGCTATCGGCCACGTCTGTGTGAGCTCTGCCCTCATCACACAGCACCAGACCCCAGTCACAAACTGCAGCGCAGTGGGTGGCTCTGATGACTAATCAATGATATCCTGAGACTGCCATCCCGGGCAGGAGCTGCAGATATGGCTACGTAGTAAACCATGACACTGCAGACGTCACTCCTGTAGCCAAACACCAAGGTTTTTGTTTCTTCTGCACACAACCACAAAAAGATGGTAACATAAGATGTGTGCCGCAAACTGAGTGTAGTTTTAGCACTTGGTGCTGTTTTAAGCTCCTAAACTGTCTATAGATTTGACTGCCTTTTTAAATAAAGAAAAACATGTTCCACAATACTCCAGCTAAGACACACAACAGTAAGATATGGAGAAAAAGTCAATTTCACCACTAATTTAATCTAGATCATAAATATAAGTGACAGAGGACACTAACACCCTGTGTTTGCGAGTTTGATGCACAACACTGAAGCATAGCCTCACCTCCATGTAAATCAATGTATAGCTGTGAACTTTCAGCTGCTTTCGTTCTACCACAAATTTAATCCTAACGTAGCTATTTATATGGTAAAGGGAATATCTGCCCCTCCCAGAGCTGACAGGTATTTAGAAACTCTTTCAGGTAATTACTCCTGAAAGGTTTTATGGTGCATAGATTATGTCAGCAGAGAGCTGGAAGGGCAAAATAAAGTACAAGAGCTTTATCTGGTAACACAGACAGTCACTTGTTTAAGTGAGTCAGCAGGCTGCAGCAGAACATATAAGCCTGCTGTGTCCTAGCCTGATTTTTCTATGTATTTAAGCATTGTACAGGATAAAATGATCAGCAGTGTCTTTATTTTAATCATAAAAACATTGGGATCGAACAAATCAATAAAAAGGGATTCACCGTAAAAATCATATTATAAATTATGTAGGATGATCATTTTATGTAAAACATCATCTATTGATGCTCAGGATAGAATTTACATTACAATACCAAAACCAACTGTTTCTTTTGCTCTGTGTTATCCCTGGTGGACTGCTGCTGCCCTTTGGCCAGTGGTAGATGAGACGGGCTCAAGTCCCTGGATGGATATGAAAAAATAAAACAGTATTCTGAACCGCAGAACTATCCATCCATTGTTTATACTGCTTACACCTTGTGGGGGAGGACTTTTCCAGCTGTCATTGCGGCGAGAGGCGAGGTACACCCTGGGCAGGCCGCCTGTCCATCACAGGCCACACAGACACCAGCTACCACAAACACGCATTCACATTTTACAGTCCCTGTTTAACCTAATGTGCATGTATTTTTGTGATTAGAGGGAGGAACATACTAACTCCACACATAAAGGCCTCACGCCCCAAGGGATTTGAACCAGAAAACCTCTTGCTGTGAAGCGACAGCTGTAAAACTAATGTATAACTAACAAAACATTTTTCATTAAACAGCTGATATCACCACTTAAGTATTATCATTATCCCACATTGTATATGGATACTTAAACACACATGTGAGAACTACCCTCATGTAAATAAATTCCAATTTAATTTCCCACCCATCTATACTGGTCATATTGTATAAACGTACTGCTCTTCGCACTTCTGATTCGGTGTAAAACTGCGTTTCTTTACCTTGTAGATATAATATTTGTAATGACAAAGCTTAATCTGACCTCATCTGACCAGTTCTTTAAAAAAGTTAGAAGCATTGGTCACAAAATTAATTCTGGGATTTGACTCAAAAAGGAAAATGTAGAGCTTTAACTGGCTGATTATTTAAAGTTTCATTATCTGCAAATGTGACTCTAGGGTTCAGAGGATGTAATCAGATTATTGTCAACATTTTTCTTCGGGAATTGCGTAAAACTGTTTAGAGTATTGTTTTGAAATCCTCCACCGGAAGCGGAACAGCCGTCTGTCGGAGCTGCCTGACGCTGGTCGTCTAAAGTAACATAAGAGAGGAGGAAAAAAAACAAAAACAAAATACGCTCTCTGTGAATGTGCTGCTGAGGAATTAAAAACCCAACAAACCACAGAGTTCGGAAGAATGTGAGCTAATAGCGCAAACTGAGGCAAACAGCGCAAAAGGCCGCATTAAGTGTCCCAGACAATGTGATTTAACAAGGCTACACCCCTCTCGCCTCCGGCCAAACTCCCCTTTTTGTTTGACAGATTTTCAAAGCTAACCACGATTCTCTGCATCATTGCAGAAACAACTCACGGGAGAGGGGCTCGTTTTTTGGCATAGCTGACATTTCAACGCATCCACCCCCAACGAAGTTACACAGACTGTCAAGGGCAGTAATATCAGAGCGTAAGGTTAACTGGAAGCTATTCGACAGTATTAGCTACGAAAGATACTTACAGCGAGAAGATGTTTGGTTTGTTTAAATGTCTTCACCGCTTCTGTCCCGGTTTACAGCGCAGCCGAGGCTCCCAGGAAGGCGTCTGTGTTCACGCCAGGGCTGTTTGTTAGCAGGAAAGTCAGCTAAAACTGTGTGCGATACAATTCAAAATGTGAGCAGTCGTGAAGAAGGCAGTGCAGAATTCCATCTGGTCGCTCTCCAGCGTTCCTCCAAGTTAGCATGAATCGACGACGGAACTTCCGGTGGTACTTTTCATATAAACAGTCTGATGGAATTCGTGCCAAAGTGCTGAAACTAAGAGGCACTGTTGAAGATTCAGCCGAAATAACAGTCAAAACGGGAAAGGCATTTAAATGATTAGTTAATTCAACTATTTCCCCACTCATATGTAGATATGATGTCATCAAGATATTTTATGTTTGCCATGCAATGAAACATTTTCCGGTTTGGCTCATGCTGATTTATGCTAACTTGACAACTCTGTATCTTTCCAGCCGCAGCTGACTCTCGTTCACTTCCGCTCGCGATAACTCTTCTTTACAACCTCTCCCACTGCATTAATAAATTGTGTTAAAACAGATAAACCCGAGTACAATTTCGCTTCATATTCATATGATTTAGTACAACTGTACCGTCAATTTTCATGTTTTTCACTAACCAGTGTAAAACTGAAAACACGGAAAACGTTAAGGTCATAGAAACTTATTGGAACACACCCCAGGCCAACTCATGACAGTTTAATCTGTAATGGCCCATTGGAAGCGAGGAACCACGTGGTTAAATTTATGTATCCGAATCAAAATAAACAGATCGTTCATTAAGAAATATTTTTATTTTTATTTGACGTAATCAAATTAAAGTTACAAATTAAATGAAACAAATTCCCCACAATAAAGGCGAAGATCATGTAGAGAAACCATCTCAGACTTTATTAAAGCTGCTTTTCATTTTTACATACAAGTCAGAATTACATATTTACAAATATACAGATATGCCTCATAATGACATTTGATTTCACCACCATACTCAGTAGATATACAGTAAGAAAATAAAGACAGTGGTTGCTGCAATGTGCTGCATAAACAGAAACAAAAAAATATAACCCTTTCTCATTGCTCCTGCCTCAGTCAAAAAGTACAAATAACTCAGTAAACTTTATTGTGTGACCATGATCAAACACTGACAAGTTTAGTGCCCATGTCAGCCATATTACGAGGGCAGAAAATAAACTCTCACAATATTACAACAGGTAGAAAACATTTGCCTTGTTGTCTTAACAGTGGAACTGTGAATAACATGCCACAAAGGGTGAAGATGAGACAAGAACACTCACAATAACCATGATCCTCCAAACAGTTTACATGCTCTTGAGAAAAACAGTGTGAGGTATGGAGAAGATATGCGTAACACTTATGAACACAGAAGGCCAGAAACTCACAGGTTTGACACTGAGAGGCCTGCAAACTAGCTTCTTCCTTTTTCTTTATCTTTACAGGGAGGACACCAAAATGAGCAAAGCCCCATTTCACTAAACAAAAGTGGCATTGTGGTGGTTGCTAATAGGGACAAGTAATAAGCAGGTGGGGTTGGTTTTAGTGCAAAAGTGTCCTGCACTTTCCTGACTGATTAAAAAATAGGAAGAGTGTTTAACAGTGCCCCGCAGATAAAGTAGAAATGTTGAGCTATAAAAAGCATGTTTACTCTTAGAAAACGGAAGAGAGAAGATGTCATTCAGTGTTTGGAACAGCACAAGTTCCACAGAGGTGTGTTAGCCTATAATACTCACTACCCATGTTGTATAAATCCCACAAAAAGTATGACTGTCTCTTCTTTTCTTTTTCTTTTTTTTAAACTCGATTGTGATCAGCTACATTTAGTTGTCAGGCTAGCAAATGAGGCTTTCTAGCTGGAGTTGCAAACATGTCGAGCAGGTCTGTGCCTCGGCTGGCCCTGCACGTAGAAAAGTGGCCACTGTCACATGCCTGAATGGGGCTGGGAGCAGAGGGAGAGAACAAAGCTTGCTTTTGTGCACACCAAATATAGGTGAGCACAGTGACACAAAAACAAACATATAGAGTGTTGAGATTTGGGTGGCTATTTTCTAACAGTTCACAAAGCTGGAAAGCAGCTTTATAAAGTTTGGAAAAAGTCTTGGGTCTCTGTATTTCTGGTGTAATGAATTTGTTCTGAAACACACACACACACACACACACACACACACACACACGCAGACAAGAATGTGCACGCACATACATTTAGCCAACACCTGTAGTTATGCAGTCACACCTGCCTGCTCCTGTAAGCTCTTGGGTTTCCTGAGAGGTAAATGCGAAGCAGTGCAGAGGCAAGTCACTGAATCCCTCTTTCAAAAACAAAGAGGTTAAAAAGTTGGCCAAACTGCCGGTCAAAGTTGGTGGAAAAGTGCAAGGCCTGTGTGACCACCAGGTAGCACTGTTGGTGATACATCCGAGTGTGTTTCTTCTTTTAGGATATCTGAGAGGATTACAAGCGCATTGTGTCACTATCGTCACACCCTCTGCCCCAGTTGTGTCCGACTTACAAAAGGTTACAACCCTCAACCTGCTCAGCTTTGCCGCTAGATTTACCAAGGGCATTTTTCTTGTTGCAGCCACCTGCTAGTTTTCACAGTGTACAATCAGTGTCTGACACTAAGGCCGATATATCGCGTGAAATATTTGTCTGATAGTATCGGTGAGTGCCCCAAACAAGAATCTGTTGCTATGCTGCAATGTCCTCAACCTGCAGCCCCAGCAGTGCTTCATTCAGTGCAGATGTTCTTCATAACTGCCCACTTCGATGCTACATAATCACATTATGGCACTGAACACCCGTCCAGTAAACTAAGAACATTATTTTGCATTTTTAGAGCAGGATTGACAGAAGATGGTACAAACATGACTGCAACATATATGATTAGGAATGACTGATCCCTGAAGGCATGACGTTGTTGAATTTAGATTCAGCTGAAGAGATATTTCATAGTGGATGTCATTGTCAGTCAAAAAGCATAAATAAAAACACACTTGATTGTGTGCTGCTCTCAGAGTCAGTTTTAACTCGGTCTCCACCGGGAAATAGTTTTAGATAAAGCAGTGGAGGTTGGACGATGATCAGGGTTTGATGTCAGAAAAGCTGGTGTATGTCTCACTGCAGCTGGAGGAAGTGCTGAGGTTCCCAGAGACGCTGCCATCTGGAGGGCAGACACACAAACAGCAACAATGACTCTGTTATTCCATTGACTGGACGGCAAATGTTGCAACATCAAGTGACACAATGGAGGGTAAGCCACATGTAACCCACCTGAGCTGCTGAGGGACTGGGACGACTTGGACTCTGAGATGAGGCTGAGGAGGTTGGCTGCTGCCACCCAGCCCTCTTTACTGCTGCGAAGGTTCTTCACAAACCTGCAGAAAAATGTGCCGCGTTACACCAACGTGATGGAAAAAGGAAACTCAGTTCCGTCACAACCATGGTCAACTTTGCCTCGTGTTGGCATGCACCTCTTCATATCCTTTCTGTGAATATGAAGCCATGCTGCTGGTTTTAGTAAAGAATATGGTTAAAAAAAAAAAAGCTGAGGAAAAATAAATAAAGGACCTCCCAGAATAGTGTCTTGATGGTAGCGTGTCTCTGTTCTAAAAACAAAGAGACACCAGCTTTTCCCGAAAACATTATCTCACCAGAAAGCATGTCTCCTGCTGTATTTCTTTCCATCACATTTTACAAAATACTTTTTTTAGTTTTTCAGTTTTAAACTGATTCTCCATTGTAATTGCATTCATTTCTAGATTTCTGTATATTTTCCGAATACAATCAAGCTGTTCTGGAATGAAAATGACAATCACTGATCTTGTTCTTGTGTGTGAGAAAGATTAAAATGAATGAGTTTCTGTTGCATTTGAACAACCTTTCCAGCTTTTCTGAGTCTAAGTCAGGTCAAATGGACACAACAATCACAGTAATTTCTAATATTCTTTCTGGCTCAGAGAAACTGTGTTTTTACCATTGTCCCTCCTCTCCTTCCCTGATCAGCTGGACCATGTCCCCACTCTTGACAGACAGCTCCTGAGGTCCCGTCTTCTCGCAGTCTGACACCACTGTGTACTTTCCCGGAGCCTGAAGGGTCAAATTTCACAACCAGTCTGTAAATGATTAACCACGCGCTCTCAAATTAATAAGGGCACTGAGAGGAAACCTTATTGTGTTTGCTCACCAGCTTCTTTACCACATCATCCTCAGTGTCTGAGTTTATGGGGTCCTCGCCGCTGGAGTAGCCATCATTCTCCTCTGAGGCATCCACCGAGAGAGATGCCTTGTTCCAGCCTGTATTGGGTGGATGACAGAGTCAATTATGGAGGGTAAAAAGAGAATTAAAGAGAAGAGGGAGGGGTAAGTGTGGCAATTCTTTATCAGACAACCACAGCCTGTGACATCAGAATGCTTCCAGAGCCACTCATTAGATGAGCTATTTAAATAAGCTCTATAGAGAGATCTTTGTTATGGTGGTTAAAGTATAGAAAAAAGTAACATGTTTATGGCTGTGAGGAAGAAACTGAATGTCACAGACTAACATACATCTTTGGTTAAAACTTGACTAAAAAACATGAAGGTCAGCCCAAACTCCCAGAGGATGAAGGTTGACAGTAATCAGATGCTACCAGAGCACAGCAAGGAAATAAGGGAATATAAAAGTTTATTTTGATGGAAGATCAGATTTACGTGGGTTCACTCTATGGCTGATCTACATTGTTCTGTGTTCATTGTCACCAGGCCACAGAACAACCCAAAATATCCAGTGAAGGAAGAAGAAACTAGAGAAATTGATTTACAGTGAAGCAACCACTGTGACACTGTCATTTCACCAAGGATTGAGCCTTCAGACGTTAGCAAAATGCAGAATTCCCTTTTAGATCATTTCCACTCTCACTAAATATATCTCTAATTGGTTTCTCAAGACTCAATACAAGGCAGAATGACTCGGAAAGGTTGGTAATCTGCATCCCCTCAGCGATGATTAAATCAATCATTTCCACCACAAAAAGCAGCAAACACCCACTGTGAACCTGATCTGGTTCTCAGAGCAGGTCTGTACCTTGCCGCTTGCTCTGCAACAGACTAGAGGTACTCATCCATTTGACTCTGCTCAGAGTGGTGTGTGGAGCTGGCTCTGAAGGGGAAAGATGGTCAGCAAATCAGTGGCAGCCAGCAGGTCGTGTGGAGAAGTGCTAAACTGGTCAGTCAGTCAGGTCAAGCTCTCTAGTTGATTTTATTTTATATGCTTCCTCTGAGAATGCTGACCGTGCTGAAATGTGGACACAATTGATTCAGTTTCCTCAAGCTGACCAGGAGAAAGTGTTGGTGAAGCGCTCACACAGATTTTGTTAGTTCACACACAGATGATGGCTAAACAGTCCCCTATTTAAAAAAAAAAGGTCTCCAGAAGTGACAAGATGCCAAACATGAAAATCAAAGATGAAGATGTCAGCAATGACCTGTGGATGAAGATTAACACGCTGTCATCTGTATGAACCCGAAAGACAATTCATCCCTCCACATGTGTTGAGAAGTTGAAAACGGTCCATGATGAAAATAGACTGACACTAATCATTTTCAATAAACTGAAAATTTAGCCAGCCACACAGATTACAGGTATGGGTACACATTTCTACAAAGTTTCTGTGGGTGGGTTAATAACTTTCACCATTCTAGATGAGATGCATGTAAAGCTGGCAACAAGACTGGTGCACGCTCTAATGGTGAGTGACAGGAAGGTGAACAATGGCCTTTGAAATCAAATGGAGCCTAGAATGGGACAGAAGTATACCTTTGAACCCAAACGGTGTGGGGTCACTCTTGACCGTGTGGCGTTTGGAGCCGTGCTCAGGGCTCAGAGCTGAGCCTGGGCAATGCAGGCAGGAGAAAAAACACAGGAAGAAGAAGAAGAGAGTTGAACGTGGGGAGCAGACGTAGAGAAGCGGGAATTTTATACACTGCAGACACGAGTGTTAACTTTAATGTTGGACAGTTCATGTCAATGGTTTAGTGAGGACTGGATTTAAGGGGTCAGTTACCCTTGTAATCAGGTACTTAGTAAAAGCTAATAGACACAACTTTTTCTCATGATTTTACACACTAAGCTTGTTCGAGTTTGCTAATGTTACCTTTCGGGCTCTTGAGATTGCTGAAGCCCTGCAAAGTAAAACGCTTTTTAGCCACTGAGGACCTGTCAGTGGTCGGGCTGGTCACAGCTTCATCTGGCGGGGGGGCAATGGTTTGATAATGTGGGGTAGGGAAACCGTGAGAGGAAACCGTGGGAAGCGTGGAAATGAAGGTAATGAGGAAAAGAGTCCACATTAGGGAGAGTTGACAGAGCAGCTTTCAGCATAGGTTGAGATAAATCTTTAAAGTGCAGGAGTTAATTAGAAAAATTCACCTTTGTGTTTCGGTGAAGAGCACGAGTTGGTGTCAGAGGTCTGGCTCGCCTCTGCCTTCTTCTCCTCCTGCTTCTTCTGGTTCTTCTGACCGCTGCTTCGGAAGGGGCTGGAAGAACCGAAAGAGGATCAGTGCATTTGTCTTTTTGGATGAACATGACTTTGTAAATTCAGTAGCACCAACCTGAGGGAGATGGAGATGTTGTTGCTGGTGGTACTTGGAGAAACTGAGTCTGAGCTCTTTTGCTGACTTGCATCTGAAACACGCACAAGTTTACAGTCAAGCAGTGCAGTGCAAAAGATGGAAATGTCCCAGCAAATCAGCCTACCTCTGCAGGCTTTAAGCTGCTGAGTCAGGACTTTACGGATCTCATTCACCCATGCTGTTTTAATCTCTGGTGTTGGTGCCTTGATATAAATAAAAAGAGCACTGTTTTGCTTTGCTGATACCTCAGTTATATCAACGGATCTATCAAAAAAATAAAATCACGTGATGTTACCTGGGCAATAAAAACTTCTTCTCTGGAATTGCACCAAATCTCAAACTTCTTGTTGTCTCCTTTGGCGTTCTCTGTGATGCCCACCGCACTCATCTTAACAAAGAGAGGCAGGGACATTAAACTCCAAAAGTGACCCTGCGCTCACGTGCGATCTCTTTAAACGCGACACTGGGAGCTTACACTCAGGGAGTGTTTGAAGCTGTAAGACGGAGCCTTCTCATAGCCCTCGCCGTTCTCCTCTCTCCTCTTGCAGAACAGCAGGGCCTTCTCATGCAGGAACAAGTGCCTCTGCATGGGCTTGAACCTGGCCAGATCCTTCACCTTGGCGTGGCCTTTTTTGTGCTCAGTCCACACGCTGAAGGAGCCCTGCATTAACAGACGACCCAGCTCTGACAGGTTACCCTGCAAAGAAGAATTCATTGGATTAGATCTGGTCTGCAAATGTGGCAGCAGCCATCATGTTCACTCAGGCATCAAGAAATTCATCAAAATACGTGAATATCTGCCTTTAAACGTCCAGGAAGAGAGCGTCCGTGTTTCCACCTTTAAGTTTCACTTACCTCATATCCGGTGATGGCAATGAGGTGCATGGAGTCATTAACAGCTTTCAGGATCCCCAGGATGGAGGAGAGAGCTTCCTGTAGGTCATCACAGCCGTCACGGCCCTTACTGTACTTCAACAGTTCCTGCAAACATCACAGTGGATAATAGACTCAGTATTCCACGTCCACTTCCTCCACATTATGCATCCCCTCCACACTGGAAAAGCAAAGACAAGTTGAAAGCTGAAAGACAAGCTGAAATTCGGTACATATAAAGATGTGCAGCAGTCCTCACTTTAAGCAGTAGCTGGTACTTGGTGATTCTCTGGACAGGTTTAAGGAGGTAGGAATCCAACCCGAGTTTGTGTTCCAGCTTCTTCTGGCATTCCTGTTTTTTAAAGTTTTTTTTATTAAAGGAAACATTTTACATATATGCATCCATAATAAATTCCACAACTATTTTAAACCATTTGAAGAAGAGAGTGCTGTCAGAGACGAGAGGCTAACCTGGAAGAAGGCACAGTCTGAGCACTGTCTCCACAAACTCTCAGAGCGAGGTTTATTCTGACAGTAAGCCTCGTAGATCTGGAGGTCCTTCATCTGCAGAAAAAGCATCAAATGCCATCAGCTATCTGGTTGGTCGAAACAAATCCTCCTTGGTTATAAGCCCAGACCAAAAAGCAATGCCGGCAGAGGTACTCACCCGTTCTAAAAAGCAGCGGCCAACAAGTTCTGGGCAGTCAGTGTATGCTTCCAATTCCTTTAGAAATGTCCTAGAAACAAACAATAAATATTCACACAGCTAATATCACATAACAATACATATTTATATAACACAAACCAAAGTCAGACTGAGGTATACCTCTTGTGGAACTGGTAGATTTCAGACATGTTTCCAAACAGGACGTCCTTCTTGCTGAGCAGAGTGCTGGGGATGAGGTGAGCCATGGCAGGATTGTCCATCTCCGCGGCGTAGCCCTGCACACAGCACATCAACTCATGAGCAAAAACTTGGAACAGATCCTGCACTCAGCTGATGGTCAGCCTCATTAAACTGGTCAGAAAGCGGCCAAGAGCACTCACATCGAGCACACACAGAAGCTCTTCCACATATGCTCTCTCTGTCTCCAGGAGCTCGTTCATCACATGACTGGAAACAAAACAAATTAAGATTGGAGTTTTGAAAAAAAAAACAATTTCGCCCTGTTTTTAATTCTTCATTTACCGCCGAAGTACTGCCAGGTTTTCTTCTTCCTCTGAAAGAGAAGCATGCCTTGTGCCACCATTATGCATGGGAGACTCCACCTGGAAACAAACATAGCATGCCCGGGCATCTTTGCTAATAACAGCTGTATTTCTGAGATTTTTGAGCTTTTTTCAGACTCTCTAGACATCAAGATCATTATATCTTTTTACATTTATTTCAAGGTCATTGGAAATGTTTTAAAAGGTTTTAATCATCAATAACCAGGCATTTACCTTTTTGCAGAGGGCACTATCTGCTGAATATCTCCTCTCTTTTCTCTCTTGACCTGGAAAAGAAAATAATCACTCTTAATCTGCTTTTGTTTGTTCTTTTGCTGCCTCTAACCAAAAAATTAAGTAGCATTCTTCTCACATTTCTGCATTTGTTTTACCCTGCTTTTTCTACTTTCATATCAAATGCCATGTTTTTGTGACTTACTAGGAGATGAGAGTGGAGACTTGACCTCGGGTCTCGGAGCTACTGGCTGGACTGGTCTAGTCTGCTTGGCAGCAAGCTTCTTCAGGCTGACGCGTCTCTTTTCAAACATCTCCTGAACAGAGCTTTGCTTCTGGAAAACTCGCTCTATGAGGTCCTGATGGAGGAAGAACACATGCTAGTAAAGAAGACCATTTTAACTAGTGGCATTGGGAAAAAGCATGAGATTTGCTGAAGTGGCTTGGTGCTGACCCTGAGCTGAGCGTTGAGCACTGCCTCGTACTGGCAGCAGATGGCGCTGCGGTCTGTGAGGGTGTGCGACACCGCTGTTTCCAAGTAGCGCTCCAGTTCTTGCAGAGCTGCCTCAGCTCCATCCTGAGACTGACAGCGGTCCACAGGCTGGCTAGCCAATAGGAAGATACCATCCTCACACCATAGAGAAGCCTGTTGGGAAAATACCCATGAGCAACTATTTGTTCTGCTGTGGAGGAACTCTTCTCCTGGACTGGATTCACATTCTTACCTTTTCCAGAGCATGGTGAAGCTCCAAAGCCCTGAGCAGAAGGCTCTTCTTGCTCATCAGGGTCGAGCTGATCTCCTCACACACTCCTCTCAGCTCGCTGCACTTAGGCCTGATTGAGTCCTCCGCATAGTGAGCATTTTCTATCAGCCTGTCCCCTTCAGCAGCAAGGGACAGGGCGAGGTCCAGCAAGTCCTGTTGAAGCACAATAGAGAGACCTGAGCATAATGACACACAGATTATACACATATTATTTTGTCGTAATGTCACTGTAATGCTAAATGATAAACAGACACTGCTAGCCTTAAATTCAGTGTTTGGATTTTTACTTGAAATATCTTGACAAAGTTATCAAGCTAATGATTTATTAAAATAGGCAGTTTGCTTCTCCAATAAAAAAAAGTTAAGAATATGCAATGAACTCTTGGCAAATACCTAACAGCAAATTAAGATTAAGACAGTTTTTTTTCAGTGTCTGATTTTTTTACACCCATTTTGATTGACATCACTGTGAGTGGAGGGGCGACAGGGCACTGACTGCATCACCAGCTGTACCAGGACAAATCAAAAGGTTGGAGGGTGCATTTTCTGGGCCCTGTGGTCAGGACAATGGTTTTCAATGCTTACACAGGCCATGTCCTCGTGGCTGCCGAGCTCTCGGAGGACATGCTCAGCATGTGCGGGGCTGACGCTCACTTCAGAGAACCCTGACAGCCGCTGGGACAACACGTCCAGCTGGGCTCGCACCTGGACAGCACAGCACAGGCCACACCTTGTAGTTGGTATTTGGGAGTGGAGATAATGTAACTCATTTTTCGTGAGTAAACTCAACACACTTCACGGAAGTGCTGTTCAAAGTGGCGGAGCTGCAAACACTGCTCCAGCTTGGTGACGTGGCGCTCCCAGAAATCATCAAAAGCCGTCTCCGTTTCGTCCAGCTGACCCAGGAGTCTGAAGGGGAGGAGGAAAGGGAAGACACATGGAGAGGAGAGACTCACGCATGTGTCCATGGAAAGTTTAAGTCAGCATCTATGTTACTGCATCAGTCCTTTTCTCTACCTCTGCACTGTAGCCAAGTTCTCCATCTCATCATGAGTCATGGTGTATTCAGGATCTGTCTGCAGAGGCTCATTGATACATTCTAAAAGGCGGCCTCCTTGGGATAATGCCACCTGCAGGTCCTCCTGTTAATGAAATGAATCATTTTCAGAAGTGCTCGGCAGCTACTTTTGCTCCGTCTTTCTGTGTTCAGTTTAGCCTCTTTTACCTTCATCTTATCTTTCTTCAAAGTGTGTGTGTGCAGCAGGTTGGTTGTGGCCTTGGCATCATTGGGCAACTCTGTCTCGGCTAGTTCAGTTCCAAAGGACTGCAGGGTCTGAGCCGTGGTCTTCACCATGAGGGCAAACGCCTCAATGGCCTGTGGAGCATACCCAGGCATTTACATATTTAAAAACAGTGCAATAAAGCTAATGAGAATGGAACTGAGTGGGCATACATACAGTGCGGTGTGAGATCCAGCTGTCATGGCTGTACTCCTGTGTACCTCCGAGCTCTGTGGTCAGCTGTCCTGGGTCAATATATGCATGGAGCTCAGTCACCGAACTCAGCATCACCACCTGACAAGCACACCAACACAATGAGCTCATGATGTCAAATCTTTTTATGATAAAGTTTATCCCAAACACATGCAAACTAGTAACAATGTGGGCACCTTCATTTTGAACTCATCCTTGTTGAACTTGAACAGGAAGTCCGAGAGAGTCCGCTGGAACAAAGTAGTGGGACGCAACACCAGAACCAAGTGCAAGTTCCCCTGAAACGAACCCTGGAAGAGAAAGGCAGCATAGTGTTCATCTGCCAGGGATCTACATTATTATCAATTATGAGAAAGACATTTTTCTCCCAGCAGAAAGCTATCAAACAAATCCAAGTGCCTACAGCACTAATAAATTAATTCAAGTAATAAAAGACAGTAAAAAAGTCTTGTTTTACTACCGTTTTATTCCTATCAAGCCTAACCAAAGCCGGATGTCCATCTACGAATGACCCCATGATAAAAATATAAATAAACATACAACACTGTTATTATACTGCTTTCCTTTTTTTTTAATCATCATCCTGGTTATCAGTCTGTATCTGCTATTGTTTGCCTTTTTGTACCTTATAATAAAAATGTTGTCTCTTGTCTGATTTGAGTTATCTTACATATCCCTGTGATAATCTTACACATCTTTCTTGTTTACCCCTGTGTTTGTTTGTGTGGTTTACAGCAAAAAATTTGAAAAACATCTAAAAGTGCAGCTGCTGAATGTGAAGCTGAACAGGACTCAGGACAGGTCGCCCCCTCCCACTGGAGGGAGGCACCGTTCCCACATTTGAATGTCTCCACCTCCATGATAACAAGAAAACCCTTTACAAAGACAGACACCGGCCCCAGAGGCCACTTAGCTGAAAGACTATATCGGTTATGGCTCCCTCTAAAACCCTGAGTGGATTTCTCCCTGTTAGACATGATAAATCAATGTCAGCTGACATGAACAAACACTTTCAGAGCTGAAGGACCTCAGGCTCAAATATCACAATACAACAAATAACATAAAAACTAAAAAATGTAACATTTAATTACTTAATTGCTTAAATGTAGTTTCTCACAGATTTGTAAAGCCTCTTAATGCACTCTGTTTATTCCATTACAGCTCAATTAGATTTTATGTCTGGAAATACTATCCATTCTGTATAAAATCAGACAACTCCTACTCGATTCATAAGAATTATACACAGGAACTCAAAAAGACGTGCCACAAGCAATAATTCAATTATCTGTATATAAGAATAAGAAATAAAGAAAAATCATAGAGTCAGAAAAATGTCTTTGAAGCTGTTTTCCTTGTAAAATTCAGACAACTGAACAGACATGGTGCATGACGAATGCAAATGATCAATGCAAAATGGCAAGTATTTATAAAAACAGCGGGCCTCCTCATGTAAATTATGTTTAACAGTAAAATACTGTTTTCATTTCTAAACGCACTGCTTCCATTGAATGTAGTCTTCCACCAGCAGAACACAACATGCACGCATTTCATATTTTCATCATGGAAGTCATTAAATTCAATAAACCCTGAGGTCTTGGTTTCATTTGTAACCCCGCATTAACATGACAATACACATGCTGCTCAGTGCGTCCCCCTGACACACCGGCCCACATATATGCTAATGGGCACACGCTTCCCCGGACACCTGCTTGCATACAGCTCTCACAGATAAAAAACACGCATTAATAAATGATTAGGATTACAACGCTGACCATACTGATTTATATTCTGCTGGCGAGGAAGCGGGGAGGAAGGATGGGTGGACAGGGAAAACCTCTCCTGGCATGTCCTTTAATGACATCCACATTGTTCTCATGGGAGCCGGACAGGCACCATATTAAAAAACCCCTCCCCTCCTGTGCTCAACCCCCCCCTGTCCTTCAGCGTTTCAGCACGGAGAACCCAATGCAGTTTAAATCCTTGATTCATCATCACACCAGCTATTTTAGTCAATACTATTTTTTGCAACATTTTCAGGCCTCTTGTTTGTGGCGACGGACAAAGCCATCCGCCTCTTTGCCCCGCAGCTATTCTGCTTTACAGCTGAGAGACGGTGTGTTTTAGGAGCTGAGAGGGGCTCAAACGCATGCTAATGTGGCTCATTTTAATCTCTTTTACAACAGGATATTCGGACATAGAAATATTTTGTATTTGAAGGTTGAATCTAAATGAAGTAATATGGAGCCTTTTGTTAAAGCAGAAAGACAATGAAACCAAAAGACCAGATTGAGAGCAAGACAGCAGAATAGGGTGATAACCCCGGGGAATCTGTGCTCTCTAGGTCAGAGATGTGATTCTTTAATTCTTTGGTCACTGACTGAGTGGCACATGAAGAAGAAATATGACAACGCAGAAAAGGCTCACTTTGTTTGATTTAAGAGAGAATCTATGGTTACTTAATTGAATTAAAAAGTATAAGAAATCTTTTAAAGTCTTTCTTTTCTGAGCTGCAAAATGAAATCTGTGTTTTATAAGACAATGCTGCCCACACTTGGTCCTTTCTGCCAGGGAAGCCAATGGCAGCTCACGCCCTTGAGTGGCCTTGATGAAGAGTGTTTCTCACGGGAGGATGAACAACCTTCACCCTTCAGTAAGGCTGAGTGTCATTGGCTGGTGGACAAAGCAGGCATGCCCAAAAGCGCCATCCACCACGGTGCGAGGGACTGAGGAGCACAGGATGCGAGACACCCCCTCTCCCCACCTGCTCTTCATGCCTTCAGGTTAGGTTAGAATATTGTGGACTTAATATTCCACTCTCCCTACGCAAAACATGAAAAAGGATAAAAACAGTAGCACTGCGTGCTTAGAGCAGCTGATTCTGCTGGTTTGCATGAGATAAAATATCACCAGCTTGCTTTTACATTGTGTCTTTTATTTGCTTGTCACATCAGCCGAGAGCTGTTTTTAAAGGGATGACTTCTCAGAGAAGTATTTAAACAAAAACAACCAAAAATAGAAATGTACACTCCCTTATAAAAGCGAATAGGATGACTCCAGGGGGGATGAACAGAGAGAGTGGAAACACAAAAGCAGAACAGAGGAGAGTGAGTGATGGATGGATGGAAAAAGGAGGGGAAAAAAGGTAATGAGAGTGGGAGATAAAAGCAGGAGATCGTGCAGAGAAGGTTCTGCTTCCCTGCTGATAAACTCAACTACCACTCTGAATTATGTTTTTTCAGGTTGAGACATAAATCATTGCAGCTTTATCAACATTATCTGAAGCTGGTTTAATTCAGGGAGAATAAAGACTGAGTACTGAACAGGAAGAAAAAGGAAAAAAGAAAACCTACCAGGAAAACATTGATTTCAATACATAGTTGTAACCTGCAAACCTTATACTTATGATTCAATATAGATTTAGAATTTTATAAATACAATAAAGAGATACATGTCACACACACTGAGCAGGTTTAATCGCTTTTGGACAAAGGAGCAAAACTAACAGGAAGAATAACAGTTTCTGCTGTCGTGCTACTAAAAGCTCACTAGCTGTTCACTTTTTTTCTCACAGTTTTGAGAGTTTAGTACTCATCTCTTCATCTGTTTTAATAATTAATTTTTACATCAGTCAGTCAGCGAACTGAACATGTTCTGGATCAATGTTTCAAGAGCAAAAACACAAATGTTCCTGCATCTTTCCATCGCTCCATTGAACCCAAAAGTTTCCCTTTCACAGATGAACTGGGACAGCAACAATGCTGTAATCGCTCAGGTGTGCAGATGTTTTGTCTGAGTACAGTACTTCAGCAAAGAGTCTCATAATGGCTCCCTGGCACTGTGGGATAGTTTTTTAGAAATACAGCAGAAAAACCATTAGGCCAAATGATAATCGTTGTCCAATTAGCACACATTTGCATATATTTGCACAAATTAGACATGTTAAAAGGTGTTTTACAAGATGAACATCCAGACAACAGATGTAAAGGGTGTGGTGAAGCCTCATCCTCCTGCTGGCAGGGCTGGCTAATATGATTGAAAATGGGACCCAAGATGGTTAAAAATTATTTATAAAATGTTTTCAATCAAAATAATCAAGTAATTTGGAAAAGCAAAGAAAAGGTTAATCACATAATAAAAAACAAGAAAGTGGAGGAATCTCCTGGAGAGAACATTTTGTGAAAATATTTTAAAATTATTTTTAATTCAAAGCAAATAAAAAAAACTTGTGTTTGTTTGTGTGCTTTAGGAACTGACTGACAAAGCAAAGGTCATATACAGTCCTTTTTCACAGAAATTGTCATGCAGTTATATAAACAAATAATCTTATTTCAGGACTAAATAAATTAAGTGCAAACATGACTGGGTATAAACCAACAGTTCATCATTTTAAGAGAAATTATAAATAACTCAGCTCAACCACTAAAAGATAAGAAATGCTGCCCCTCGCTCCAGTCTGATTTGATGGAATAATGTGAGATGTTCTGTGCTCTTATTGACCCAAACTTATATTCTGTCACAAATCCTGACAGGTAAATTCATTATCTGGGGGGCTCCACAACAGCTATAACATATACATAAATAAACATTTTGGAGGAATATTTCCAGTAATCGAGGCAAGATAAGAATATGAAGAGCATCTCCAATATGAAGGCAATTACCTTTAAAAAACTGAGTTCTGTTGAAAGAAGAGGTTCACAAACCCGACTCATTGGTGCTGGCAAGCATGCATCAATCACTTGACCTTTGGAGATGTTTGCTTTCAACCATTTTAATCAGGTCAAGATTTAAGCAGGATTTTTTTCCTGTTTGTTTTAAAATTCTGTTGAAATAACCAAAAACCTAAAACAAAAGTGTCTGCCTCTCCTGCTTAAAGACTTGCATCCTCCTCCAAAACTGTCAAAGACGATGGTTCAGGCTTTAAATGGGGCCAAAAGTATGCTCATAAAAATGTGGTCCAAGGCTCATGGATAAAAGCCGTTACAGAATTAGACAACTGGTTACAAATGTGAGGATGCAAAATGTTTTTTTTTTCTGTCCCAACAGCAGTGTATCCCATTTCACCCACACAAACAGTCCACTCATGCTGTAAGACTCCACCACCCACGACAGACTAATACTATTTTTAACTTCCCACCTCATTTCAACATCCACTGTAAAACAGGTATTGCTGATCTCCTGGAACATATCCCTTCAACATGCGCCTCATGAGAAAGACACAGCAATCACACCAAGTCTCACAGAAGGATACCAAAACATTCATTATTCTTAGTAGTGACACACCAAATTATAGCCGCAGACAGCTGACACCAGCAACTGCAACCACAGAGCCCTGTTAAAACAAGCACTGACACATGCAGGCTAATGCACACACTCCAAAACAAGCCATTTGTGGTTGGAGGTGGCATGTCATCAGCAGAAGTTGGACACAAACAAACCGGCCCAGCGGTTTCTCCACAGCCTGTCCATCACTCCCAAACTTAGACACAGTTAAAACAGGATCTTACTGCAATGCGAAGCAGGGTGGCTTTGACGGTGGCCCATCGGTCCTGCCGTCGGTCGATTACCAAGATGAAACCCACTCCTGACGCGGCGACGCTGCAGGGCAGAAGCATTCACTGTTATCACCACCAAAGCACTTTTCTGGGTTTGTGCATCTCCTAGATAAGGGGAGGGCGCACACTGTTTTAGTCGATATCTTTAAATGCTCCTTCAGGGGGCCTTCTTGCCGCATGTAGCAGTGTGTGTCCTGCATGACAGAGGACTGTATGTACAGAAGCCCCCTGATTAGTTTCATGTCTAAGTGCTGCTCTTGTAAGTTTCTCTAAATGAGAAGCTAATAAACATTTTATGAAACACAAAACCATCAAATGTATCTTTGTCTTCTTACCATCTCTCTCTCTCTAAGGGGATGTTACATGTACTGTTATGTAATTTTCAGGATAATTCAAATTATTTAAATATTATAAAATCCCATTTTTTGCCCCCCATTTGGACATTTTTCAGAAACCAGCACATATAAAAGCCTTCGCTGATTTCTGATCCAAACAGATGCCAGGGGTTCTTTAGTGAGTCTTTATCTTCATTCATTATTGGACGCGTCCTCAGAGATTATAAGCAGTGCTAAGAAAGGTTAAAGTGTTGATGTGCCCGCAGTCATCATTTGTCATCTGCAACTATTAGAAGAGACCCTTCTGATTGCCATGGCAACCTTGGCTCTGCATCAGTGTGTGTGTGAAAACCTTTCCATCCATCCCACAGGCAGGGCCATATGTAGCAGCCTCATTAAGCTAATGCTCGTGCATGTGTGTGTTCAGCATTTTCAGCACAGATCCTGTTGGACATGAATCCTAACACCTAAACACACTTCAGCTCAATATTCCAGAACAGCACACACACAGAGTGCGAGCTCGCCATTAAAATATTGCAGAGCTTGTCCATCTGGGTGTCATCCCCAGCCAATTTTCATCTTAGCACACATCCACACAGAGACACTACGGTGATGTACCGAGCAAATGCAGCAACAGCAGATCCTCAGTCCATCTCCACTAGAGAAAAAATCCAAAGCCACTGACTGAAGACTTTTGCAAAATCTTGATATTCCAGGATAGAAAAACCAACCAAAAATCCTCAATGGTCCACAGTTATCCAAAATTAATCCACTCTGTCTTAAATTCCCCTGTTTCTGTGTTCATCCGGTGTTTGCGGCTCACAGATGGAGAGAGGTGACCGTTCCTATCCTTGCAGAGCATCTCCCTCCTCCTTTTCCTCCTCTCTCTGCTCCTCCGCCAGCCATCTCCTGGGCCCAGCCAATTACAGCTGAGCTCTGCAACCTGCTGCTCGCCGACAACCAATCAGAGCCCAGAGAGCAGCTGAGTGGCAGAATGGTGCAAGTAGGTGGTGGGGAGAGAAGGAGGGGACTCAGAGGGTGGGGGGGGGTGTTTTATATGAAATGTGATCTACATTTTAAAAAAAAAAGACGCCATGACCCCATCTCTTGGAAACACAGATGCATCCTCATGGTTTCTCCTCCCCTTAATCATGAGTGGAAGAGTGCATGTGTGAGGGGAGGGAGCTTCAAAGAGATAAAGGAACGGGGGAGGAAATGGGGAGAGAATGAGTCTGAACAGGATGAGAAGGACTGAAGGATGAGAACAGAAAGATGAGATGTGGGGTGGATCAACTAGCAGTGAAGCCTCGAGCAAAAACAGAAACCTTTTGTTGATTACTGCGGAATTTGATTCAGACAAATGTTTGTTTTTTTATCTATTTTCCCATCAACATCTGCCTCAGGATCAGAACTTATTTAGTGTGAACAACGAAATCTTAATTCTCCTTTGTCAACATCTGTTTGAATTACAATAAAATGGTTCCTTTCCTTTAAAAGCCATTTTTCTGTCTTTCCTGGGGTTTTTTTTGTGTTCATTTGGTGTTCTGCTGGCATCTGTTGGCACCACATGGTATTACACCTCAGTCCTGCTCCGGCCAATTACACTGCGGAAAAAAGGATGAGCATGCGCGTGTGTGTGTGTGTGTGAAACCAACCTAGGCACACTTGTGAGGTAGCCAAGCACGTTTTGGATTTCTCCATCCTCGAGCTCGTTAAAAGCCGGGAACTCTGGGAAGATGATGATGGGGCTGCCATTCATCCCGCGGCCCCCTGGAGAGACAGAGGTCAGGAGACAGTTTGCAGAGAGGTCAGAGGGACAATCAGGGTCGGTGTCCACCTGGTGCTGCTGGTTTTGTGCTGAGCCTCTGACAGCGGGACTAATCAATGTTGACTGCTCAACCGTCTCTGAATCCTGATTCTAACAAGCGTCACCAGGAAAATGACAGACATATAAGGCAGTAGATGCAGGTGTACGAGGCTCTTCTGCCTCCTGCCGAAACAAACCAGGGATCACACAACCTAATGACAAAACAAGACTTCTTGGCTGGATATACTGACCCAGTATCTCAAGTATTAAACCAAATGGACCCAAACACATGCAAACTTGGCCTTCTCTTTTTCTGCTGGGTCAAGTTGCATAATACCTCGATGCAGTGATGAATTATTCACTGATCAGACATGATTGCAATGGAAACCCAGTACAGGGTCGCACCTTTGTCTGTTTCATGTTGCCTTTTGTGCTTTTCGGCACTGTTGGTTGGTTATGATTGTCTGTGTCTCCTATCTGGGTCAGCCTATCACCAGAAGAGGCGTCCAAAGATGAGAACTTAATGCAGACTGCTTCTTCTCTGATGCTGAAAAGCATTCTTTACAAGCTTGGTGGTAGCATGATTTGCTCTGTGGGATTATCTGTGCAAAAAAAGAGAAATCCTCGAGTAGTCGGTAGGTAAACATCTCTGGGGATCAACTTGAAATGCATGACAAAATGAAGATGCTTTGAAACATAATTTTCAAGTCCATTAACTCCACTGTTTTCAATAGCCTCTATAGATTAAACCATTAAATGTGGTCCAAAATTAAAAAAAAATAGAACCCCTTCATGGAAGAAACTACCCATAATCTGAACCCTGGAGCTGTCTTTAACACCTACATGTATGCCATAAGAAAAAGGCCTGGCATTCTTTGTGAGACCTAAAGGAGAGAGCATGCATATACAAACCGTTCTGCATGTTTACCCCTCTCAAACATAATGTGACCCCTTTTATATCTCTTAGAGTGATTGCTTGCTCTGAGATTACATGTTCAACCATTTTTTTCCATTCAGCTGTTTTTCATTCATGTGTGTTTAGAGAACTAAGACCTCAAAATACAACAGACTTCAATACAACGCACTAACTTGGTGGCCACTCATGAAGATTGGATGGATATTCAATCTTGTATATAGGTATATCTTAACACTGACAGATTTATAGAAGAAAACCACTAGTATGCTTGATCATGTAAATCTGCTAAAGAGAATGTGAATTTATCTTTCTACCCATTCTTTTTAAAATGATGTATTTTGGGCCGTAAAAGCAGACATTTGTGACACAGGCTTTGAGGGAAAATATCTCATACATACTATTATGATTTATTATTGCTTCACTGTTTCAATTACTAGGCAGCCGAACTACATGAATAAAAAAACAGATTTTGTGTTATAGAACATGAGTAAATATTAGAAAACAGTTTAGGGGGCTCTGACTGAAAGCTGAAGATGAGGCCATGAGGAGAATCACTTTTCTTCATAACAATGGTTTTGTTAGGTTTCTGATAAAAACATTTTCAAAAAGTCTGTCAAATCACATTTTAGTACACATTTAGTTCACATTTTACTATTATCTTTACCATTTATTATGATAACAACATGAAGCAAACAGCCTCTGAAACACAGAGGCACCAACATAAAAATGACCTACAGCTCCTGTACATGTTTTATTTGCATAAATTCTGATTCTCTCCATTTCCAATTACATATTAAATCTATCTGGGGAAGATGTAACTTTTCACATTTTTTCAAGATCTTTAAAACTTTTGATGGGATTTATTGCCTTAATCAATGAATCAAAGCTTTTTGTCCCTGGTGAAAGCAGGACATGACAATGCAAACAAACCAAACCGACCTGGAAGGATGGCAAACTGCTTCTGAAGCTCAGATCCAATTTCAGCTGCACAGACAGGACCATCCTCCGGCTGCAGAAGGTCGTCTGGAAATAGAGAGACAACAATAAAAACTTCTCTGTGAACACAGAAAAATACCTTTCTCTTTCTCTCAGTGTTGGGCGTCCCCAGCCGGTCACAGAGCTGAGCTGTGCCCCCCAGAGCTCTCTATCCTGCTGACTGACGAGGAGTTTCAAATGTCATATTAGATGAGACCACAAATGATTACTACCACACACAGGAAATCAGGCAGCAGGGAGCGCTCTGGCCACATTTAGATAATGAGTCAATATTCCATCCTCACCCTTTCGGTGTTTTGAGTTCATGTTTAATTCGTCAGAAAGAACTCGTTTTTGTTCCCCCACTGCTGCTCCACGCATAAACTGTGACCACCATGATCTGAGGAGCCACGAATTCCATTTCTTTTAATGATTGTTTACCCCTCTGGAGTATAAACAAAGAGAAAGGGGGGGGAATATGATGGCATAAGAAAGTATGGAAAAGGAAGAACTAGTAGGAGAACTAGTAGGAGAAAGGGAATATGGGTGAAAGTGAGGCAGAGAAGGGATGAAGTAAACAGCATTTGGATTTCCTCTTCTCTCTGGCCTAGCAGGATTACAGTAATCTCATTTAGTCAGCTCAGACAAGTGGGCAGAGAAAACGCATCCCCCTCCTCTTTGATTTTGGTTGCCATGTGTGACCCATGCATGCCAAACACAAGCACCGGATCGCCAACAGTGTACGACCATGTGTGCATCTGTGAATGAAAACTGAGAACGTTTCAGCACTGTGTGCATGATGGAGGATGATGAAGAGGGGTGTGTGCATGTAGACAAAGGCTGGCACTGACGCTGGTGTGAGCGACTGAGGCAAGGTTTCCAGGCACAATGATGGAGCTGCCAGAAAGAGACATTAATTATCATGTAAGTGCAAACCAAACAAACTGTTCGCATTCAAAAGACGAGCCGTCCACTAAAAACACCCCACAGGAGCAAGCATAAGACTCGGTTTAAATCCCACTGAGAATCTCTTAGGTTTGAAAGTCCAACGGAAGTGAGTGCGGGATCAATGGGGCACAAGGAGCTCCGAAAATTTGTCTAACTTAGAAGAAGCCTCCCACCTGTTTAAAACAGGTGGACATGCAGTCTTTTGTCTGGTTGTTTTGTGTGGGGTCACTGTTTAAAGTTACTTAATTTCAACTTCCACTCATCAAATCTTGTTCTCATAATGTTGAGTCTAATTCACCTTATTTTGTGGATTTTTTCTGGTCTTTCTGTGTCTCTTTTTGCAAATGCCTCTTATTCTTATTCTTATACAAATATTTATATTAATATATTTTTCTGTCCATTGAATTTCTCTGATCATTTTAAGTATCTACCTTCCTTTGTGTGTTTTTTTTCATTTTGCATCTCTAAAAGTTCACTGATTTATGACTGGTTTGACTTTTGTGACCATTTTGTTTCCCTTTTTACCAAATTTGCTACATTTTTTTTTGTCCGCTGTGTGTCTCTGTGGAGATGACTATCGTGTGTCTGTTCAGCAAACTTTTCCATCTTCGAAATTGATTTTCTGAAAAGCAATGTTGGTCACAATAAAAAAAAAGAATTGTTGGGCATGCTTTCCTTGTGACTGACCTTACTTGAAATGTGTTTAAAGGCAGTAAAAGAAGTCCCAATGCTGTCAGACTTTGCACAACACATGCAAAGCATGGGCGTCGAACTACAGTGCAGCTTTTTAAGTGATCATGCAGCTTATATTCTCCATCATGGATATTATTTTTCAGGTAAAATAAAGCAAGAATAATAAACATGATGTTTTTATTTCATCTAAAAAAAAAGCACATACCAACGTTGCCGTGCGTCTCAGCAGCATCTCTATATGATAAAGACATCCATCCGATTAAGAGCTTACATCTTCAGTAATGCTACATGCAGTGTGTCAGCACACAACTGGCTAGACGGTGACTCAGTCTACACACTATATGTCTGCCGTCCAATCCACACTCAGCGCAGAGCAGCAAGTGTGAGAATGTGAGCAGCTGTTTGCAGGATGCTTGGGATAAATTGGCCCCATTTTTAACATCTTCACACAGGCAAACCAAAATGTAATAGTTATATTGACTCATGAGTCTGTTGGGGATATTCAGCACTGTCTGCCATGCATACAGTGAAAAAATGCAGATAATTCATGGCTAAGGCTCCAGATGTGAGAGGATCATAGTCAAATACCAGAATAGAGTCCAGACTCAGAGACCATTCAACAGACTGGAGAGGAAGGTGGAAGCGTGTTTTGGAGTGCAGTGGCCTAACAAAAGTTCAACTGTACTTCCCTGTAAAGACAAACAGGAGGGGAAAGCTGTTAATGTTCACTTTATCCCTTTATGTCCAACGTTAGTGGACATCTGATATAAATGAGGCAGACTGTGTGTGAGCAGGTGTGGAGCCACATGTCACAGTGTGTGTTTCAATGCGCTGTGAGCTCACCGGGGCAGCTGCCAGCTCAGTGTCGGGCTAAGCTGGGACTAAGACCCTGACTCTGGATCACAGGCACACATGTACAGTAGTCTTTGACACGGGATGTGTGCACAGGTGAGTGAGTGGGATGAGAAAGACACTTTTACAATAAAGTTGCAGATACGATGCAGATTATGAATGATCTGACATCAAGATGGATGTCAGAATTAAACAGTTAAAACGGAGACTGCTTGAGCATCTGCTCAGGCTGCTGTTAATCAAAGTCAGAAAAGCCAATGATAGTTGATACCCTTTTTAGATAAGCATTTTGGTTTGAGATAATAGTCTAAAATGGAAACTTTGTGCAAGGGCACTTAATAACACGCATACTCCTTTATTTCTATTTTCCCAACGCTGGAACATTGCAATGGATGAAGATAAAAAATTGAGGACATTTTGTTTTTAATTTCCAACAGTTAAAACAATATATGTCAGCAAAACAAAGAACGCAAAAGAGTAGAAAATAGACAAACTAAACTATACACATGAATGAAAGAACTTAAACTACAAATTCATGATGCAGGAATATAGTGAATGGTGCTCATACAGGAGTGAATGGTGCAGATACATCAGACATGCAGGCGTCGGGCAGCTTTTCACTGCTGCTGCCCTAAAACTGTGCTTTGTCCTCAGAGGAATGAATGAAATTAAACTATAGCGGCAGGGCTGCAAGTGAACCCTTTTACCCACCAAACAACACACCCACAGAAGTGGGGCAATGCTGCCAAACACAAATAGTGATTATGGGGGGCCTGGAAAGAATTTTACCCCACCTCCTGGCACCCTTCCCCCCAGGCTTTGACACCCCTTCCCCAGTTCATTCATCCTTTTTCTCAAAGGCTTAGCTGAGGAATAAAACATGACAAACAATGTTCACATTAGAGGAAATATTGTCCAATTCAACTCTTCTCTGTTAAGTGTAGCTCAGCTCTTCATTATCATCCAGATTGTCCTGTCTAGTTCTGTCTCAGCATAACTGAAAAATCTGGTACATATGTGCAAACTCACACGCGATTTTACATTTAAACACTGCATAGGAGGGATCGTAAAAAAAGAGCTAAACTGGAACATCTCACTAGCTGGATTCTTGTTCGTCCCTGAAAGACTAAATAAACCCTGGATTTGAAGGGGTGAAAGGAGAGAGAATTGGAGGAGGGAAAGGGGAGGGGGGGTAGAGAGAGTAGGTGCTCACATCTCAATGAGATGAAATGGAGGACAGGGCTTCTTTACACATGCCTACATATTTAATGCCCTGGCCGGACGGAATCTGACACTGTGGATTTGATCTCTCCCCGGGGCAAGAACGCATTCTAAAGCTGAGAAATAAACACCTTCTAATTGTTTCTTTCCAAGAGTTTTGTTGACACTTTTGAACAAAATCAAGGCTGCACAAACTTACAGAAGCTGGGAGAAAACTTCATCTGAACATCCCTCAAACTGTCAACATCCGCCAGTTTCACATCACCGTCTGCCCTCAGCACACCCAACATGTCACATGCATGTCACTCCCATCCAAACCATCCATTCTTTGTCAAGTAGACACGACCCAAAAAAAAGCTCCAACCCCAGGATTCAAATTCAGGATTCAAACTCAGGTCTGACTGGGAAGAACCTGTAGCCGTTTCTTTAGACAGAGATAGTCCCAAAGCACCAATTTGCATTGCGTAAATTCGATTTCCGTGTTTTCTGATGACAATCTCGTCTAGATTTCTAAACTTAGGTGGAATGTGCAGAAACTTTAATGTCATTATATAAAACACTGTGCCCTGAAAAAGAAGAATGTGCACATCTGTTTTAACACATGCTTTAGAGTATAATTTTGTTAGCCAGCTTCAAGTGGAATACTTAATTACAGGCACTGTTGTTCCTGCAAACCCCCACCCTGTGTGCGTATGTGTGTGCGTGCATTTCTTCTCACCAACACTCCTTTATCGAGTTATTTCATAAAATCTCCATTTGCAAAACTAGACAAACATCAGGTATGTTAACAAGTTGTTGTAAGCGGTCGGAAACTTCTCAGTTGAAACTTAAATGGGACGCTCGTCCATCTCTGTTATTCTGACACATGTCATCCTCCTTTGTGCTGAAGTCATGTTCCGACAGGTTTTCATTGCTAAACACACATTGTTGGTTCAAAGACAACAAGCAGCTGTTCTCTGCTTTGTAATGGCAGCCAGTTGTGGAGGCTAGTCAGAGTTCAAAGCTGCAGGAAGCCGAAGAGCTGTGTGATGTTCACTGGAACATGCACATCAGCACCCACACAGGGATGACCTAATCACCACGCTCCACCCAGAGCCCACTTTTTACTTACAATTAACCTATATGTATGAACCACATATGTATTAAGGTATAGGTTTGAACAACATCACCACTGTATCCATTACAGATACACGGTGTGAATAACTTACTGATGACGGTGGCAGACAATGGGACAAAAACATGTGACGTGCATGTGACACATGGACACTATTTTCATTGGTGCGACAGTTACGAGACGTCACTTAAATCTGTGACTTCTGATCTCGATTTCAGCTGGTATCCTCGATTCTTGATCTAAACAGTACAAGAGAAAGTCTGACACTTTGCCGAGGCCTCAAGTTCATCATCTGCCGCTCTGGTATGCACCAAGTGGAAGGGACCGGCTTGGAATGCGGCCTCAACAGCACAAGGCCGGAGAAACGAGTGTGTATATCTGGTGAGGGTGTGGTGGAGGGTTAAAGGTTCCTCTGTTGGCATCATGTGCCGACAGAAGCATGAGCTATGACTTGGCTTAGCATGCAGGCTGCAGCTGAGTGTGTGTGTTCATATGTTCGCACTTGTGTGAAGGAATCCAGGCTCTATCATCTGGCATTAAAGTCTGTGTTCACCAAAGCTCCATCTGTCAATGCGGTGGGGCTTCTAAACCACACACACACACGCACACACACATGCAGGACGGCGGCTGGTGTGCGAACACATGGTGCCAAACAAGTGGGTCACAGGGCCAGCAGTGGCCTGGAATGTGTGTGTGTGTCTATGTGTATCTGTATCTATCCCCACACCCAAAGCTTGAATTAGTGTGGTTTGAGACAGCTGGACAAACGTTAATACTTGACCGATGTTCACATGGATTCAGGTTCCTCTTTATTTTCTGGAGCTCCATCTGTAAAACTGATCATTTGAATATTGCATTTAATTTTCTGGAATCACTGAAGATTTACAAAGACTGATACAGACTCATACTGGATGCTACTTACTTTTTAATCATGCATCCACTGAAATACCAACACCATCACTATGCAACATTTTTCTCTTTTAAGCCTTTAAAATGTCAAAGCTCCTTCCTTTGTGCATGTCCATGAAAAGCCAAGAAGCCAGTAGTGATGCTGTGTGCTTCGAAAGACAAAACAAACGCCTCAATCTTCGCTCCATCACTGGCACTGAGCCCTGATTTACTGAATAGATGGTGGCATCATCATCTCAGGGAAACAACACACAACTGTCCTTCTGTCTACAGTGTGTGCAGCCGCCACAACACACACAGTAACAATCCCTCTCAGGCTCTTTCTCCCATTAAGCAAATCAAACCAAGTCTTTTGTCAAACCAGTTGCAGAAACTATCCTCCCAGATAACGGGAACTCCACTAATTGGCGGAGAATTGATTTTTCTGGCTGTACAAATGATTAAATAAACTGTTTTTCGACTTTGCCTTCGGCAGTGCTGACTAAGTTGTTTGCCTGGCTTATTCACAAATCATTAAATACACATGAAGTGAAAATCATTTCATTCATGCAGAAAGACTGTATTTTATTATTAGTTTTTCTTTCGGGGTGTTTCATGTTGTCTGGGGATGAGCTGGAAAACATCCTTGCAATGAACTGGAAAATTTGATTGGATTTATCACTGATAATGCTTTTGATTGATGGATCACCACTTTGACCTGTAGGTGTCAAAGCCGCCATGATTTTGACTTTAAAGTGATAAGTTGTTATTCTTTTTTTAAAGTTTTGGTTCGCAAGGACAATATCAATAAATAAAAAAACACCTGTCAGATTATACATTTTTATATTTCCGCCACAAAAACAGGCAAAAACAAAAACAGATTCAGTGTGGGGCAAAATGGCTAACATCAGAGGAGCTGGTGCCTCATGTGAACCTTGTTCACCCAGACGCCACAAAATGTGATAACAGTCTAAATATTGTTCCGAGCCGCTACCTGCCCCAAAGGCAAAAGCTCACTGCAGACCTGTGATCTCTCATGGGAATTTCTGGCTCAAGGAAATTCCAAATCCACTGGGAACTAGAGGAACATCAGTGGTGGAAGTCACTGGACTACAAAGCACACTCTAACAATCCTGTGGGTTTAAATCCAGGTCCTCCTCCCTTCCTCTTTCTCTACCATTAGAGGCAGAGACATACAGTAACAGCTCAACTGGGAGCAAAAGCAGCAGCTTTTTTTAATCTGCCTCTGGCCCCAGCTACCAGTCATTACACTACATGGTACAAAGAGCATAAAAACCTAAGAGGGGCCGAGTGGGTAGGGAAAAAAAATGGAAATGACATGCAAAGAGACTGAGAGGGAGGTAGCCAAAAAGCAAATAATCCTACAGGGCTGTGTTTTCACTTGCCCTAGAAGAAAGACATAGCTGCAGGAAAAACCACACAAGTTTTCTCCACAATGACATCTCCCACTGGAATTCATGCCTTTTAACAGGACTAAAGGTCACTGATGTTACCGGGGAGAGAAGACTGATTACATCCTAAGCAAAATGATATCATCAATCCGTTTTTTCGACAAAGCAAAGTCTTTATAGCTGTGGGTGCAATAATGCAACATGTTTCTAAAAAGCCAAAGAATCTAAAGTTACAGTTAAAGTTACAGTTAGTTATAAAAGTTACTAACAGCTAATTTACATAGAAAGCCTTTGGGAATCTAAGCAGCTGGCCCAGAAATTTGAACCAAACTTATTGTGATCTAAAGGTCGACTGTCCTCAAAAAGAAAGCTATACGTCTTTGCAAAGCTGGGTCACTGAAAAACACCTTACTGGTCCTAAATCTTTTTTGTAATCCTTTTGACACCAAACAGCAGACACAGATAAAAAATGTGTGTTCATTTTAAGAGGCCACTTGAGCATAATCATAGTTTGGGTAACTGTGTGCTCCCTCCACTCAGGGAGGGATCTAACAAATATCACTTCTGAGTAGTGGCTCCCTCTTTTAATCCAATCTCCTGGAAATTACTTTGGGTACCAGCTTCGCTCCAATTTCATCAGCCATCCTGATATTAGACTCTGAGGATATTCTGCTCCAACACAAAGTGTCTGTGGTTTAAAATAGTGACAAAAGTTGGCATTAGCCGTGCTCGGAGTAATGTCACCTTTCAGTCCTTGTCTTGCTTTGGTTCCGTGTAACAACGTTCCTCCTTCAGGAATCAGTAGGGATTCATGGTCATTTATGCTCACCGATTTTTCTCTCCTGCTAAAAGGTGCTTGACATCACTACATATACTGCTAAATCCAATGCAAACAGGGACTTTCAACTTCAGATTAGAGTTTCCTTGTTCTTGTGAGATACTAATGCACTGCCCGGTTCACAGGGGTCCAGTTCCCACACTGCCTAATCGAAACTACTGGTAATGTGATGTAGGAGCACAAAAACAGAGGGTATACGCTGTGCAGCCTGTTATTGTGTTTGTGTGCACGGGCAGGGTTTATGGGCACATAAGATAACCAACCTCAGCCCATCTGCCAGCAGTGCAAACACACTCCCTCTGTGCAACACAAATCCAAACACAACACACTGTACGCGCACCTGTAAACGGCCATAGAGGACAGGAAAAAGCATGACAATGTCTACATGGATCATCAAAAACACTGCAGCTCATGTGTTTGCTATCATTTCTCACCAGAGGACACAAAAAGGCAGCATAAATTAGACCGAGTCAACTAAAGCGCACACATACACACACAACGCCGAGCAAAGAAGGGGGAGGAGATGTTGACATTCAAACACTCAAAAGGGTTTTGTCCCAATGTTGCTCCCAACTGACATGAGGAAACCCTCTGCCTTAATAGGACGTTATTAACATGCCATCAACGTTCTCCTCAGCACTGTACGAGTGGGCTGGCGTGACATCGGCACACCCCTCAGCTCAGCCCAGCCAACATCAGGACCTGGAGACCAAACACACTGTCCACTTCAGATCCGATTATGCAACTGCGTGATGGACGGTAATGCCTTCAGCAGGAAGAGCATTTCTGTGCACTGAGACGAAATCAATGTGGATAACAAAGTCAGGCCACTTAGATCCATTTAGTTCATTTATAAAGCCTCGTTTGCAAACTACTTTTAACAAGGTAGAGTTAAACAGCTATGATTGTATACAGGGGAATCACTTAATCTATTACCCTTACAACGTTCAAAGTGGCAAATGCATCGTTTCCTTATCTGACCTTCTTTCACAGGATTTCTAGAGATGGCAAATCCATTTTTACACCACTGAAGCGTTTCATGAAATGCTGACAATCTTTCCAAAGCAACTTGTCACATACAGAAATCCCAGCTGAAGTTCCCCACTGGATGAGCAGCGTATGACCACGCCCCACCCTGAGAGATACCCTGCTTTGGTCCATTTTACCTTTAATGCAACCATAGTTTACACAATGAGCCATAAAACAACTTCAAACTTGGGGCTTTGATTTTTAAGAAGTTACAAAGAGAAAACTTTGTGCATTTTTACACAGACTCTTTTACATCTGGACATATTTCTACCCCCAGTTAGTTATTTGGAAGTTTAATGCAACCTGTCCTTGCTGTTTCCTTTTAAAAGTTGAATTTATTGAATTGATTACAAAAAAACACATGAAGACAAACACAATTTCCAACTAAATTTGAAGGTTTAACCCCTTAAATGTTTTTTATCTATGGTTTTCATTTTTAGAAGTGACAAAGAAAAACAACTTTATAAGAAAGTTTTCAGTTTTCCTGAAAGCTATTGACAATTACGGGGCTTTTGTTAAATGAAGACTTTATTCTTAAGACTACATACAGAGTTTAGACTGCAGCTCCTCTTCTAAAAGGGTCTTTGTCTAAAACTCTAAATTCTTTCACATCAGCTGAGTTTGTCTCTCTTTTGAACTTCAGTACATTGACTAAAAAGCAGATATAGGAGTGATGTAAACAGATAGACGTAAACAGTTGATAGGAAGAACACACTTTGACTCTTCTTTTAAGCAATTCAGATCTGATCTTATTGATTGTCCCAAAATGTAATCACACAGATAGTGAAGACAGAAGACACATGAACAAACCGGCTCCTCTCCCACTGAGCTGACAAAAAGAAGCACTCTACCTGTGATCATCTTCAGGTGCAGCCACAGCCGGGTGATATCGTGGCAGAGCTGAGACACTCGGTTCAGGGCCATTGTGCTGCCTCTGCATGTATGCCCCCCTCACTCATGTGCGCACACACACACAAACTCATACATACATACATCTATCTTAAACAGACTCCCATGCGGCCACACACTGTCAGAGAACATCCCGGTGGACGTCCAAACCGTCCATTCCGCCGCAGCCCAAGACTTCAGCTGCTTACTGAGCTGTCACAGCGCAGCACAACCCCCCCCAGACACACACACTCACTCACACACACACACCCTCCCTGTGTGTGCCAGCCAGGGAGGCGGAGTTTCAGATGGTCAACCCCCCAGTTCACATTTCACACTGTTTCCATGCACAGACAGACAGAGACAAGAGAGCCAAAGCAACTCTGGCTGCAGCCTTTTGTACTGACTGACAGAGACTAAAGGTGATAATAAATAGGACTAAAGTAAACAGATCTTTTATTGTTGTTTCTTTTGTACAAAGACAGGTACAGACAGGTAAATCTATCAGTTAGACAGGCAAAATAAATATTTCTATTCTTGTTCTCTAAGACACCTCTGGTTGACTGTTTCTAATTTGACTAATTCATAGTAAGCATAACTTCTAACATTCTTCTGCTTCCCTTTCGATTCACGTTCAACAAGCTCACACACAATGATGAGGGCAGCAGGGGGACCCAGCGTGCCACACACCGGTGAAAATGTGAACAGACTGTCATGAGTTCATCTCAGAATAAGCTGCCCTGCTGGGAAAAAGCCATCGGGTCATTCAGCCTGATGCCCGTTCTCAGTTAAACCAAATGAGAACAACAGCTGCCTCATTTCTTCCTTTGTACCTTGCAGCCAAACAGATTCATCTTGTTCTGCAAGCTATTGAAAAGTCGCTGCAACAGATAGATTTCCAATGAAATTTCAGGACTGCTTAAAGTACTGGGCTACCGGTCATTTAGTCTAAAAGGCACTTAACACAATGGTTGAACCGGTGTTGAGTTTTATCAATATTAAATTGTTCTTATTATGGAAAATAGACTCAGAATTTATTGACTTACCTATATCTTTAGTCAAATCTATCTGAGACAATTAAATTAATGCGTGGATGTTCCTAAAATCTACCTTTAATTCATCATGGAAAAACGTTTAGTGTTTCTTCTATATTTTTTCAGCATTTTCATATCAATCCAATTTTCACTAAACTCCTAAAACAGTGTCTGAATATTGTTATAAAATCAAGCCCAAACTTCATATGCAAACCTGCTCTACAACACTGCTGACCAGCACAAAAGAGATAATCCATGCTTACATGCGTGGACACACATATCTAAGCACAGGACCACGTCTTCCTCCGTTTGTTTGCCATCTCCACAGTGAGTGCACACCGGAGCCGTTTCTGAACCTGCACAGTGGCTGTATTGTATGCACAGTTATGCCCCCAGATAGACGCATTACACAAACGTCAAAAATAGGTCTAAATAGGACACGACCAATTCTTTGCAAAGAAAAAAAAAATGCTTAATGTTTCTTATGTGTTTTGTCAAGGGGTTTTGTGTTTGAGGACAGAAAAAGAAGGCTTGAATACTTTGAAGAAGGAGAAAGACGATGTCTGAGTGAGATTAAGAATTAGATTTAGCCCAAATTTGAAAAGGAATCTCTCAGTCTTGTCTGGGATCAGATTATGAATAAATGAGGGGCTTTGGAGGATCTCAGAAGACATGTATTTAATAATTTTCAAAAGACTTTATATTTGCTCCACATGCCAAGAATCAATCTTTTAAAAAATAGGCGTGTGTGTATGTGTGTGTGCTTTTACGCAGCCATCAGATTAAGATGATAGAGCACGTTGGCTGCAGGACAGGAAGAGCCTAACCATTTTTTTAATAGGCTATTTCCTTGCACTGGTGATTCATCCCCCAGTTTCAACTTCAAGTGTCATAGTTTTACTATAAATTTAGACTTCCTGCCTGAACACCGACACCATAGCTAGAAAAAAGCAGAAGAAACAATAATAATCATCATATTTATATCTTGTTTTTTATCTAATTTATTTTCATCAAATGTAAAAGAAGATGGTCCTTTTTATTTAAGAAATGTATTACTTCTCTGCTATTATTTAGAGTTTAATCCTAAACACACTCAACTTAAAAAACTATTAAACTGAAAAAAAAAAGATTACATTCAGAATTTGTATATCAAATCATAACAACATAACAACAAGAACAGTTTGGTTCAATGTGATATGAACATTATAACTGGGTTCAGATGGAGTAAACTCTCAATCAATTAAAAATGTTGAATTTGTGGACCACATAAATTAATTTTGTTATTCAAATTTTGAATGTATCTTTTCAATAGTATTTCATCCATATTTCTATATACAGTAGGGTAATTATAAATATTCCTCTTCTCTGCATTTTGTCAACTGGTCCTCATACTTCTTTGTGATTAGTGCCCAAAATAGAGGTCTATTAACACTCAATTGTGTTGGAACACACACATAAAACATTCTTCTCATGTAAAACCACACCAGGCACAACAATAAATTCCTATGAATTCCTAATTCGAAGCTCCGTCCATCTTTTCACTGTAAAAACAATAACTACGGCACTGCTTTAAACTTACTGGTCACCCTGGTGAACGTCTGCCCAACACTGTAGCTGACCTGTTCAGGGCCTCTGAAATGAGCTGAAAATCAAAGACTCACAAAACAGAAACGTGCATCCGTATGTGTTTACATGGGATACAGAGCAGACGGGAGGCTGTTTGTGTGTGTGTGAGGGATGTAGTGCAGACTGCAGCTAGAATAGCTCACAGCTGAAGTTTGAATCTGAGTGCATGTCTTTGTCTGCAAGAAAGAAAACCGTCGACTCCTTCCGCCTCACCATCAAACACTATTCGCCTGCTGGTGCATAAACAGGAAGACACCAATTGAGAAATGACTCACAGGCCAAAACAAGAAGCAGAGGTTTGAGAAGCAGAATTATAAGGTGCTAAAATGTCTTCAGGCTAAAACAACATACCAGCCAAGACATGATGAAAATCAATATAGAGTAATTCAGGTGTGGTGAAGATTCGATAAGTTGGAGATAAACTGTTTAGTGAAAATCTCACAAGTTATTTTTTGGCCTCAGTCTCAATTTATATCATTTAAGTTTATTTTTGGAAAGACAGCTCCAAAGGTTCTCAAGACTGCCTTTTATTTTTGGGTTTCAGGATCAAAGTTTAAAGATGGAGCGATGCAGAAGAAGGGAGTCAACAGGCACATTTTCTGTTTCCTTCTCAGCTCCTTTGACAGGTTGACTCCTTAACAGAGAGCAGGCCGTTTAGCTGGAGTTAAAGAATAAAACCCTGCTGTCTCTCCTCAGTAAATATTAGTGGCTGTAAACTGTCATACAGGGTCATAAAAAAAAAGTATAATCTATTTTTATCAGCTTCCATGAGTGTCACTCAGCCTGAAAAGCCTAACCAATACAAAACAGCCAGCTTTCAAAGAGGTCTTCATCCTTAAAAGTTTGGCTTTGAGCATCGCTCCTCTACAGCGACAACTCACATCTCTGAGATGGAAACCTAAAAGGATCATTCTCTGCAGTTTTTGCCAAATTAAATCTGTTGCTTATCTCTGGGATGCTTTCTTTAAATTGAGCCTTTCTTGCTGTTGTATCAAAGTGTTACAGACGGTATAAGTATCCACGTCCTATCTCCTCTACATCCTTTCTAACCAGAGCGCCTGAAAGCTTATGGAAATAAAAATGCGTATATTGTTGACTTGACTTTGTGCTCTGAACTAGGAGCTACGATATCTATGTGTGCAACATTTAACCATCAGGTACTTTACTAAGATTTTGTTCGTAGACCTTTTTTATTTGCTCAGCTAAATTATTCTGACTACACTAAACTATAGTACTACACTACAAACACTACAGCCAAACAGACAATACTGAGGCGACATTTAAACCCATCACTTTTTGATTGTGTTACAATAAGTCGTGTTCAATAAGGTTCTGTAATACTGAGCGCCACGATCTTGTGGACATTAAGTCCTTAATTCTATGTGTTGCGCTAAAACCCAATATAACAATTAACCAGGATGTTCTCTTGACATCAAACACCTGCACATTTTACAATGTGTGTGTAAGGCACAAGCGACGCTGAGCACAATGAAAGCCATAATCAGGGTCAGATTTTTCCAATAAAGTTGCATGGAAAGGTAGTGTGTTTTATTGGATTTACACCTCATCTTAATCATTTGATTGTGGTCCTTTCAGGGTTCATCGATTTGTCTCACTTATAATACAGAATGTCCTAAATGCACTTCCAAGGAAGACAAAGAAAAATGGAGAGGAAAATGAACTTGAAGGAGGGAGATGGGTTTGTGGAGTCAGTGGACCAGCGCTGATTCAAAGACATTTAAACCCAAAATCATAAGACTTCTTATAAAGAGGAAGAATTACCAGCAAAGGGGAAAACAGAAAGCTGTCACAATGGTTTATTGTTTAGGGAAACACCACAGGAAGGTCCGAGTCAAACAGCTGACCATTACAAAACGTTGGGATTTTGATTACGCATCACATCTGCAATAAACATAAGAACAGAAGCTAAATGTTACTGAAAACAAAACATTTTAAGGTCCCTCTATACTCTTTACTGACAGATAAACAAGGGTCTGTTCAAGAGCCTAAACCTCGCCCAAAAAAGGCCTCAAAGACAGGTTTTAATTATTCCCCGAACTGGCTCCTTTTCAGTAAGAAACAGAGTCGATCACTTCTTTGGGTCAAAAGTCAGGTGCAAACTACAATTTTAATGGTCACTGGATTGTTATATTAACACAGTTTTGAGGTCCAGCTGGGTTCAGAGCCTGATCCCCTTCTGCCTGCCAGCCTCACGATTCTTTATTTCCCTGACCTGTAAATAAGACCTTGAGATACTTAAGCAAACAAGTCGTCCACCCTCCTCCTGCCAAGAAGCGTGGCCTCAGATTAGGAGGTGCAAATCTATTCCCAGCTGCTACTTGGTTGCCAAATGAAGGCTTTACTCCATTGCATCTGAAAACCAAACACAAAATCCTGTAGATCACCAGGAGTGATTCACAAAAAGTCAGACTCTCCCCTCCAGTTCCCAATTTACCAGGGTGCATGAATGTGAGTTAAAATTTTCCCAAAAGCTGTCAATATCTTGGCATAAACGCTCTGTACATCCCCAAAATCAACACAGACACATGAGATGACACAGAAACACAACAAAAGCAAAACAGGATCAAGAGCGAGCTCTGCTCAGTCTCTGTGGTTCAGATAATCCATTGCTATAAATACTCAAATCATGTCTAAATAAAGAAAAGCTCACAGTAAATGGACTAAAATAGACCATCAATGACAGACACCAGGATCTGAGGCTCAATATGCAAATGCTGCACTCCTTACAAGAGGATCAAATCTGACCTAAACTGAACAAATACTGTCCTGATCCAATTCAAACACACACCTCTTCACCTTCCTCTGACACACACAAGCAACCTAAGGTAGCAAGGCCAACTTTTACTGAACCACCCTGAGCAAATAAGGATGTTCAAGGACTGCAATAATCTTCCCAACATATTGTCTTGGTTTTTAGTCTTTCCATTTTTTAGGCTTTTACAGCACTTAAGCAGAATCTGTCATAAGGATGACTCAGTTAATCGGTTAATCATGTAAGAAAAAAGAATCTGAAGGAAATGTCTAAAACCTGATAGCAATTGCAGTTATCAATGCATAAAGAAAGTGTTATAGAGAGACACAGAAATCCCCCTTAGTTGTGACTCAGCTTTTCAGGAAGAAAGACGCCAGCAAACATGTTTTGAGGTTAATAGAATAGAAAATTTCATGTGATCATCATGTGGCTTAAAAGAATGGAGAGACACAGACGAATCAAACGCTTAAGCTTGTTCACTGCTGTTGACTTAAGGAGAATGTTCTAAAGTAGTTCGCGAGTGGATTTTAGAAACAACCCCCTACTATGATGAAAACGTTTCCTGTCAGCACTGGACTGGAACATCACTCAGCTAACTTAAGACTGTCACATAGCACCGGTCATCTCCCGCCTCCGTAAAACCCACCGTGCAGCCACTCGCAGCAGAGGCTGTATCTGTAGTAGCTCTTCATCTCCTCCACTGAGATGGAGATTAACCGCCTCTCTCCATACTCGAGTCTTTCCGTGCATTCCAACGTCGCCATCTGCACAGGTAGAAAGAAGACTACCGCATGCCTCTTTCTCTCTTCATCTCTATCTCTAAGTCTTCTGTTACCACGAACACCTGTCAAGATATCTTTGTGATTACACCACTCCTGTTTCCTCAGCCCCTCCCTTCAGCTGCAAGTATCTGTGTACAATGACTGCGTTTTAGCAGAGACTGAAAGATAACACTAATTTGAACGTCACAAAGGAATAATAAGGGGCAAGTAATTGTGTGTTGTTGCTACTTTACTGACCACACTACAGTTGCAAGAAAAATTCCCATTCTGAAAGTCAATTCATGACAGACAAAGAAAGATTTCCAACTAATCCCTTTGAGATAAAGCAACCTCTAGAAATCACATCACAAATGGGGTCAAAGTCCAGCCAGGAGCCTGATCGTCACCAGCTCAGTGCACATCGGAATCCCCTCCGGAGCAAGTTTCAACATTAGAGCACAAAAAGAGCCCGGGGGACTTGCTTTGTTTGATTTGAAAAGTTCAGAAACATCAAGCTCTGATAACGTGTCTACACACTGAGATAATCCCCCAGACCCGTCCGGCCTCCAGAGACAAACTTCACAAGCACTAACATTGATCAGGTCGTGCCATGTGACTCGTGAAATTTCACACAACCAATGCTCATTTTCTAAGCCTCAAATGGTAGTTTCACCAAAAGCAGCTAAAGGAAGCAACGGTCTCCCAAATGTTGCATTGAACAAGAAAAAGCAGCACTCACCTGGAGAGTTGATCTGAGTGAACTTGTCCTTTTTTATCTCTGCTGACAAACTGAGACAGCAAACAGAGGCAGACATGTTGGACAACGGTCTGCCAGTCCTTCTAACCCACTCACTCCTTAACCTTCTGCCTGTCAACCTGTTTAAATGATCTCATGTGTGAATACATATTCTGCCAGGGAAGTATTGAGACATAAAGCAAGTTATCAATTAGCCACTCACAAAAGCCATATCTGGCAATCAGTTACCACAGTCAAGCCAACAGTACGACTGGAGTGCGCCTCAAAGCGGCGGCCGGCGCTCCTGCTGCTCTGGTCAGCTTCATACTCAGATGAATGTGTGCCAGTGACAATTCATAGTTGCTTTTTTTGGGCTAATGCTTCAAGAAAATTGACAAGAGACACACCAAACGCATCAGCTGCACACCACTTCTCTCACAATTTCCTGTCTCCACTTCACCTGTAAGCCAGGCCTGTCCAAAACGTCCACAGGGGAAAAGCTGCACAGGATTTTTTTATTCAGAGATTAAAATCTACATTAAAGCGTTAAAGGATTTATAAAAATGTTCAAGATATTATTCTTTATTGTAATATCTTGGATAGATATCTTGCCATGTGCATAAGCCAGATACTACAGCTAACTTCCACAGTCTGTTCATTAAAAAAATAGTTTAACTATCTCATGCACAATCAATTCGCATCAGTTTATTCATGCTAGAAAAAAATCAATTTAAAACATTGTAAAGCCAAGAAAATTGGACTTTAAAGATTAGAATCCATCACTAATCAGGTTTTCGTCAAACATATTTAAAGTATACAGAGCATAATTCCACAGTAAAGCATGTATTCACTCTGTAGTACCTGCAGTCAGACTCCAGCTCACTCCACCAACACACTGTGGAAGCAGCAGGAAACTATATAGTGAGGTTCTTCTATTATGTTCTAATAATGAGGGCGAGGTGGGGGGGGGGCACAGCAGGAGAAATCTCCCTGCAGTGGTAGGAAATCCTGTCCTGTCATCCTGTCACACTGATTTAAATAACAGAGACTCACCAGAGTACACTGTGAACAATGTAAACTATCTGAGGACATCTGAAATGTGGAGTTTTTTGGTGTTTTTGATAATAAGCGCAGAGGCAGCACTGACCTCTCCTCCAGAATCTTCGATGTCTCCGGCTGTGACTTTTGCTTCGGGTCAGCAGGCTGATAGATTCACACAGACTGTCTAGCACTTGGAACAAAAACTCCTTCCTGCTCTGAACCGACTCCAAAAGAGACATTTTCTGATCAGATCAGCTTTCATATTATACGACCTTGTCCATAGAAACTTTTCCAGTTCCCTTCCTCTTCCTCTCTTCGATTTGGCCGCTGTGCTGTTGCCTTGCAAATGTGTGATTATTTACCACACTTCATGTCAGCTCTGAGTTTATCTCAGGAAAAGAGGGGTGGAGGGTGGGCTGAGACATAAATCCCCCTGCAGCTAATTATCTTATCTTGATGGATGTGTGTACGTGTCGGTCCTACATTATATTTAAACTGGAAACCGACTGTGGACCTGCTGATTGGTGTTAAAACTGAACAAATAGTATATAGCCCTTTATTCATTACACACTTCATGTCCAATTTCATGTGCCCCGACATCAAGAGGGCATAACAGAGGAATTAGGCTCAACACTGAGCGGGCTAAATAAAGCACAAGAATGTGTTTTATATCGAGGCTGAGGTCTCACAAGACCTCATTTCATTTACCAAGTTTCACATTAGCTTCACTGTTTTAGGGAAGATGACTAAGAGTTACATAACTGAATTAAAAAAAACAGTTGTGTCCCATTTTTAGATCTCAAACATGACAATCTTATTTTAAGAAATACTTAAAACTTGAAAACTATGTACGTAGAAACAAGTGTGCATTTCTAAGGCAAATGTGTGCTTAATTTTTCCATTGAAGCACTATTTCTTAATACAGGCTAAATTGGACATAATTTGTCTCTAGTGATAACAGGAGACTAACCCAAAGAATGGACAAAAGATTTTGAAGCATCACAGCAATGGGAAAAACTTCTGAAGACTAGTTTTCTAGAAGGTTTGATGGAAATATGAATTTGAAAGCGCTGTTGATGAGGACGCACCACGGAAATAAAAGATGCCGTTACCAACACTCCTATAAAACTGGACACACACTTTCAGTGGAGTGTGCACAAGGCGGAGGATGGGAACCGGCATCCGCTTCTACCAGATAGAATCAGATAGTCAGATATTTTGGGTTCAAATGGAATGTAAAAGAAGCCATGTATGGCTTCTTTATGTGTACTCATATATTAGAGTCAATTTGGAAACAGGACGCATCTAAAATATGACAATATTTAATATTTCTATCAGATTAAATGACTGATCTGATCTCGGGGGATACAAGCCAATGTGGCATGACATTGCAGACCATTTTTCGTCTCCTGGTGAACGCCACACTAATGTGTATTTCTGCCTTAACTCATTCAGCTATCCTGTTTCCTCCAAATAACTTCACTTTTTGGGAAGTCTATTCTCATTTGATTCTTGCCTCCTCTATATCTCTGTGAGTTAGCAGGATTCTGCATTGGCCATCTGCACACTCAAAAATCCCCCTCAAACTTCCATTTTCACCATATTCACCACTGTCAAATAATCCAACACAGAATGGTGAATTTCTTCTCAGAAGTCATGTTCAGGTGTACGTAGTATGTAAGGCCCCAACTTTTTATTTCTGGATTTGAAAAGGCTCTGAAAGGAAAATTATTTTTTTTTTAAATTGTAACTTCTTTAAGATGATTAAATCTTATGGGGCAAAGGACATTTTCAAAGAATGCTGCTCACTCAGAGAATAGCCGCCTATCGCTTTGGCACCAGTGAGTTTGGACTTTTTCCAGGAAAACTGCTGATGATGGAGGGAAATACTAAATTTCACCAGACCCGTCTCTAAATGTCTTTATCTCACTTAGATTATCACATTATCAGCATTTGACTTAATTTATCATCACACAATCAGACCCACATTCCCACTTTAAAACTTCAAAGGCAGCAAGCAATGATGGTTTGCCACCTTTCAATATGTTTTACAGAATAAGATTTGTTGATCTTTAATAAGTGAAGGGACCTAAGACATATATACTTCCAGTCTGAAACTGGCAACCAGGCAAATCGGACTGACAACAAACTCAATTATTGTGGCTATTTCTGGGTAAATCCACTTTTCCAACTTGGCTTTCTTGGAAACAGTGAGAGTTCATACTGCATGATAGATACACATGGATGTTAAAGAGTGTACAACAGCACTTCTTCTCTTAATCAACTAATCAACAGGTGTCCTGTGTAATTCATACTTCAAATCCAAATATCAGGTTTATTTTCACCGAACATCTTTCTGTTGTTGATCAGATTAAAATAAATTATCCAAACTTTTTTACTACTTAAATCATTTGTTTCAGTATGCTTTTCATCGCACCAATGAATGGGAACTTGCACTGGTTACAGAGTGTCCCTCTTTAGAATTACATGTGTTTTTAGAGCAGTGCTGCCTGAAGCTCTGAAGATCCCGACATCCATGTCTGGATTATCTTGAATTTAAAATACCATATCCTATCATTAACGAAATCCCAGAATTCTTAAGATGTACATTCTGTTATTGTGAATTGTTTAAGCACTTGAACTTTTCTCCACCTTTACTTTAGCTTCCACTGTGCCTCTTTTTCATATCAAGTCATGTTACTAACTTGTTTTCAGCTAACGTTATTAGCTGTGAGATGTTCCACCCGATTCTTTTCTCTCCCTGTAACATTGCGCAACTTTTCAAGGCTTGTGCTCCATCTGTTTGTTTAAATGTATTTATTCCAATTCAGTGAATCTGGAGTCTGTCACTTCAGAAGAGTATGAAGCTGGGAGTTTTTGAGGAACTGGTGGTTGGACTGTTTTTGGAAATTACAAGTAATGGGATCAAAAAGTGGAATTGCTGTGGTGCCATCTGCAAAGGTCCCCGCCTCCTTTAGACTATCGCATTATCTTTATTTCCTTTAATTTATCATCACACCGACATTTCCAGTTAGAGATTTCAAAGGCAGCAAAGCATGGGTGGTCATGCAGTTTTCATTATCCAGCACCCGGCACAATTAGATTTATTAATGAGTGAAGAAGAAGAGTCACGGTCCAATACATCGCAGCTTCTGCCCTCCATCTCTGCCACTGATTACAGAAATACCTACAAACTGAATTACCCTGCATTTTCCAGGCACAGGATCATTACTTTACCCAGTGTTCCACTGCAAAGGAAGAAACCATGTCTACCATCAATAACCAATACAGTTACAGTCTATGAATCTAAAAACTTGCATCAGTCTTCAGAATATGTATCTGCATTTCCTTTTTAACGAACAATAAAAGAGTTACAAAGATACAATGTAGAATAATCTGTGTTGTCATTCATCTGAGTTTTTTCTGGTGAATGTGAATGTCCTTGAAATTATTAAGTTACGTTTATATGAGACTGACCATATTTTAAGAGCGGCTTTAGGACCAGAAATATTATCTATATCCCAGTATGTTCCGTCCGGGTTGACCCTGCCTCTTGTCCACTGACTACTGGGATAGTCCTCCCGCGACCCCATTTGGGAATAAGTGGTTCAGAAAATGGATGGATGGACCCCAGTATGTGAAGCCTGAGAATTTAAAAATATACTTTCTTTCCCAAGATGACTGTTTTCTACCTCACTTCATTTAAGAAAGGTACTATAATTAACTAAATTAGGAGGATACTGTGCTTAAATTCTTGAATTTTGTTATTGTCCTGCCAAACTGCAGATTTGGTGAGCTGGCCTGAACACCAGAGACAGAATGGGGACATATTGTAATAAATCCGATTTGTATCTGATTTATGACCACATACTGAAGAGGCCCAAATCAGAATTGAAAAACAAAAAAATTGGATTCCATGTGACTTTACTAATCCCATTGTCATAAAAAAATCTGATCCCAGTCACAGCCTAATTAAATATGGTGTGACTGGGCAAAATTTGTCCTTGTTTTGCTGATGTCTCCTGAAAGTGATTAAGGATCAAATCCCATATCGAAAAACAACCAACATCTAAACAGAGAGTTTAATGTAATTATCAAAGAGCTATGACGTGTGGGATATCGATGATAATATACAATAAAAAGGATATAATTGTGAACCCGAGTCTAGAGGCCATTGTGTGGATAATACCTGAAAATACATTTTTTAAGAACATAACTTTGAATGTAGATTTCATGTGAATTTAAACAAATTAATGAACCGCAGTTACAAAGGTAAACACATAGCTTTCAATAATCAAACAAAAGAAGAATAAACACAGAAATACCTGCGTTTAATCATTATTCCTTAAATTCCACTCAATTCTAAAAGCATGATAAATGAGAAAACGACCCAACGCAGCATGTTAACAGAGAAATCTGTATCATCTGTTAACAGATGCTGACAAAGGGCTTCTTGGAAAGTGGCCTCAGAAGAATAACTCAAGTTTATCATTGGGGGTCAATTAATGTGAAGTATCAGCAAACAATGACTCGAGAAAAATTAGCAGAAGCATTGTTTCCAATGAAGTGGAAACATTCAGTTTATGCCGAGCGAGTAAGCACGACGCACTTCTGTTTTTTTCTGAGAATTTTGAAAGGCTGATTTACTGCACGTAGGCTTCAGAGAAACATTTTTACCACTTGTAAAACTAGCTGATAAAAAAAACTGAGTTTAAATCATCCAAGCTTTACATGAAACCAAATTTCCTTGGGGGATGAATAAAGTAATCTATCTATCTATCTATCTATCTATCTATCTATCTATCTATCTATCTATCTATCTATCTATCTATCTATCTATCTATCTATCTATCTATCTATCTATCTATCTAAGTTACATTACCAGTTTTATTGTAGCTGTGGTTCTCAACAAAGACTTGAAATGTATTTCATCCTAAGACTTAAAGGACATGCCTACATGCCAACAATTTGAACTCGATGGTAGAGTTTTTTGCAAATGAATGTGCTGCCTGACTTAAAAAACAACACAGGCTACAATTCTGCAGGGCCTGTGGCATCGAAAAGTGTGTGATGGTCAGTCAGATTGGAATGGCCAAATCAAACTATTTCAAACCGAATAAGGCAGACACTTCCAGACCACGGCTAAAATAAAAACCTTCCAGACCAACAAATGCAAAGGCTCAATATGCACCCTCCATTAGATCAGCACTGAACGCACACGTGCAGAGGACAGGCTGACGGGCCCTGCAGGGCCTCTTACCACTGATGGTTGACAGCACCTCCACCGCCTCCTCCACATCTTCTGCCACAGACGCCTGTTGTCCCATCCTTTCCTCTGGACACAAAAACTCAGCCGACTGTCCCTTTCACATGTACGCCGCAGCCTCTGGCAGAACAGAAAAGCTAAATATGACTACACTGAGCAAGCAAAAGCTGAGTGAGTGTCCTTCAGCTGCGCTCTAAGATGAAACAACACAGCAGGAATAATGAGAACAGAAACAGACTGATGCTTAATTTGGTTAGCGTTATGCTGAGAGGGAAGGGAGGAAGGAAGGGACAGGCAGGCCACCACTGAAGAAAGTTCTCCTATTACGTAATACATAACAACATTCAAGCCTGTGCACAACCCACACACAAGCTCTATTCTTTCAGGGGTGTTGATGACATTAGTGGGACTAATTTTACCTCAGCATTACCTTGAGAAGGGTCACAGTTTAAATAACAAATTTCACCAAATGCAGTGAAGTTGGGTGTAAATTATGACACAGATCACATAAATTCATTTTCTAAAAATGAACTTCAGAATTAAAAGAAACATAACTGAGCTAAAGGCTAAGCCTTTACGTTATGTCTAAGAAACCTCTCCTTTCTAACACACACACCTGATGCCTCTGGTAGAAAAATCAACACAAATTTGTCCAATTCCTCTTCCAATTACGCTGGACAGTGGCTCCTTTCATTGATCTGACAATAGAGCAGCATGCTCTTAGTCATATGGACGAAGGTCTTGTGACGTGGGTGTTATGCCAGGATAAATAAAGACCAATAGTGAGCTCCACGTGCAACACAATGTGACACATCTAACAGCTAAGTTTTTAGATTGGGCCCAGGGAATGTCCAGAGTGATCAGTAATAAAGGAGTCAGCAGATTTCAGGTGCGTGGATTTTTGTAAAGAAAAGGAACAAACTCACTTTCAGTTTTAATTTGCCAGCAAATGTTATTCTCAAAAGTAAACACATGGAAGGAGTCGTTCTGGGCCCCTCAGCAGGCTGTCCACCTGCATGCAAGGAAATAAAGGAAAAAAGGACAATTAATTATAGAGAAAAACAGCAGTAGAAGACATCAGTGAGTCCAAATGTTACTGTTATGAAACAACATGCTGCAACTGTCCAGTTAATGAAGTAGATGGATGACAATAAAGTTACTTTTTTTTAAGGATTCAGTTTTCATTGCAGCTTTAATGCAGGGCAGAAATCCTTCACTGTAAACTTGGGCTCCACTGGTAAATAAAATAAGGAGGTCACTGGAGGCCAGGTAGATGAAAAAACAATATTCAGTCAGCTCAAGCTGACTTTGGATTTCTCCGACTGAAAGAGGCTCAGATTCTTAGTAAAGCATCTCCTGCTATACATTTCTCTCACAAAAGTCAGAATTTGTTTCCCTGACCAGTCCCACATGTGCAAACCAGGCATCACACACCTGATTGTGGCCTGCCCTGTCCTCATGATCTGTACAGTCTGGGGAAGTTTAAGGGAAACTCGGTTGTACCAATGCTGAATTTTCAATCTGATAGCTTTGCTCACTGACGTTTAATGTGCTGGTTGAATTTGTGGAGCTGCACTTGTTGATGTTTCTTAACTGCATGAATAAAACGTTCAGGTTCGCCTCACCGAAAGATCAGAAAGAAACGCGCTGCCTCCATGTGTCCAAAGCGAAAACTACATTCATGCAGCGGGGTTCTGTTTGCCGCGGTGTCTGGGCTTTATCAGACTCCTAACTTTCGGATGTTTGTGCTCTCCTGTTACCTGCGCGCTTTGGAAACTCCACCCACCACGCAGCCAAGTAGCTGGAACCAATACTGGGCCATCTTTTGTCTCCTCATGACGCATGGGACCAGTGTTATCTCTTATTTCCTGGTGTTCTTTATATCCCTCTTCGTTGCATTTCCTGAGCAACCTTTCATTTAAAAGCCATTAAACCTGGAAGCTACCTGTTGCCTGGGTAAAGGGGTGGTCGGTGAGTCAATAAAATAGTCCCCACAGGTCGTTGGAACCTCGATAAAAAAGAGGAAAAAAAATTCAGAGGAGAAACCGACTACATATATGTATTTATATTCTGTATTCTAATTAAATCTATATAAAGCACAATCAGGAGCAGTGCACTTGTGACGCTATATCGATAGATATACATGATATAATTATTTTTGTTAACTTAATTTGTTTGCCCATTCTGGACATTTTTACGGTGTGGAGATTTTAAAAAATAATTTTTTCAGGAGACGCCGACCAAGATTGAAGAGCGTGTGCGCCTTGTGGCCACGAGGGGACACTAGTTAACCACAGACCACAAATATCAGCCTAAAGGATTTTTTTCTGCAACAAGTGATCTGTGACGACATCTTCATGTCTTCTTAAGCACTTTCATTTCTAGTTTGATAACTCAAATTCCATAAAGGACAAGATAAAAGTAAAGGGGGTTGGTTTTATTCAGGCTAACCAAAAAGACTTAAGAAGGGACAGCATGGTTCATCCAGACCACAACTATTTGGACTAATGAACTTATTTAAAGTGAGTTACCGCATTAAAAAAGAGTAAAGTAGACATGTTGCATCAATTCTCTGTGAAACATGTCTTTAGAGAACCTCAAACCCTTCTTACATTTCCATGGCATGCTACTTTCCCCACATGTATTTAGCATCTTCTCGGAGGCTGCTGACAGCCATGTTGTACGTCTTTACCGTTAGCTACGTCAAGTGTGCCGTACAGAGTAGAGATAACAGGAAATGCAAACTCTTCCTTCAAAACAAAGATCATCTATGGCTTCAACATATTGTTCTCCGCTATGAGCAATTTCGGTAACTGATGAATCTCTGGTGACAATATAATCATAAAAATGACATAGTTATTGCCATTTGTTAGGCTGTAAATGTACTTTTGACCCCCCCCCACACTTTCACGACTGTTTTATTTTTAAGATTGAGACCGGAAATCTAGTCATTCATTCCCTCTGTTTTAACACTTGCACCCCAAATCGCCTTATGGTCGCTCAGACTTCATCTGTTTTCTCATGTCTGCGGTCGTTAGTTCCGACAAACCCAGGGAGAGACGAGGAACAAAAACAAGCGCTTATTTTTCATCGTAACTGCTTTGTTAAATTCAGAGATACCAGGCTCGGCTCTTGAGCGAAGACACACATTGTGCCCCGGTGAGTTGCCTCTCCCTTAAAGATGAGCTCCTCTTCAAGTTTGGTGCAATAGCGGATATCCTCGTGTTCGACGTGCTCGCACTTAATTGAAAGGCCGACTTTAACTAAATTTTGGCAAACAGGGCGTCCACAAGCCGGGTGTTTTTTCTGTCTTGTGCCACAGTTACACGGTACGTTTGTTCGTTCTTTCGTGGAGGAAATGCTGTGAATTAATTAGAACAACACGTAAAGCGTTACAACTTCAAACCTCGGCCAGGGTTGTCCCGTTATGAAGACAACACCCACTAGCTTGAAGATGCCAGTTTTTCGACGAAAAAACATTTGGCTTTTGAGAGCATATTTGGGATATAGCATGCCATGATAATGTACTATGGTTATAAAGTCAACCAAAAGCTTTTTCTCTACCGTGAAACTGAGATTTGAACGCGTTTGTCGTCTCCTGTGCTGTTGCTAACGTCTCTCCAGCAGAGCAACAGTTGCTGGGTTCATTTGTGCTGATTTATGCTGTAACGGAAGCCAAATAGGCGGGTAATTAAAAAAAAAAGACGTATTGCTGTCACGAATGAGCAAGAACAAACTCCAAATCCTGAAACAAATATTAAACTCAAAATAAACTATTTCACACCTTACCTGTATAAGCTTCCATTTTACTGTTGACGGGGGACATTTCTACATGTAACCTAATGGCTCTTTAACATATCTTTTTATTTGATTACATTTTCATTTAATATTAACATTTGCAATAAAATGGCACACATTTTCTCTTCACTTCAAAATTAAGAAAAAAAAACGTATGAGTTTTTTTACACATGACACGGTTTTGTTAATTTGGTATCTTAAAGTAAAACCGTAAAAGTATAATAAAACCATTGGTTTTTTGGGTGATGTGTTTTCTTGTTTTTCTGAAACTTTACTATTGATAAATGTGTTATGTTTTAGTCTGCAAATGGTTAACAGTTGGAGAAGTGTTTCTAGCCCGGGTTTCAGGACACACTGCCCTACATGTTTTCAGTGTTTTCCTGCTCCAGCACACCTGATTCAAATGAATGGTTCCATGGGTCCCCTCAGCCCAGCCTAAAGAGCTGATCTATTCATTTGAATCAGGTGTGCTGGAGCAGGGGAAGCTGGAGAACATCCAGGACAGTGTGTGTTGAGAACCAGAGTTGGAAAAACACAGCTTCAGAGTTCTGGTAGGAGTAAAACCATAAGGTCATTCAATGTTTTATTTAATTTTTTTAAGCAAGTGTCTTTGTCTAGATGAAGTAAAATTAATTTTGAGAACACAGCCTATGTTAAGATCTGTTTACGCTTTCAACTCTTCGGTAACCAGTGAGAATGAACAGTGTGACATGCCCACACAGGTGAAACAAAGGTTTCCCAGGAAAAGTTCAGTGTCGTTTTACAGTACATGTACATGTTGCTGCAAAATCTTCAGGCTTTTAAGTGAAATATGCATGCATGTTGCCAGAAGCACAGCCAGGAGTCCGGTAGATGAGGTATTCCTATAAAGAAATTAATTTAAAAAATGAATCGGTTCTTTTTGTTTCAATGTTTCACTTTATGGTAATTTTTATACTGTTTGAGAGATATCTTTTCTGAACCTTTGTTTGAAGCTTTTTGTGATTATGGAATGTCCACACTGCTGATTTAAAATGTTATGATCATTCACTGACTGCACCTAAGAGATGGTGTTTTTGGGTAGGCTCATTATGAACCCATGCGTGTTAAGTGACTGGAGGGAGTTCTTTAACATGCATTTTAAAACTTTATTTTCCAGATCTTGTGACACAGGTGTTGGTGCCGTCCTGTGACGGATTTAACCTCTCAGTTGTTGGGTGTAAGGAGGATAGGAAGCAAAGATGCCTAAACCGGTAAGATGCTCAAAGCACTTGATGAAACTGGCTATGTATATCCCTTTATTGCAGTGAGCTTTACAGATGTTTTTACAGAAGAGTTAGACTTTTGATTAAATCGCTATGTGCGATTGAAAGCAAATTGGCCGCTTCTGATCATATATCCAAGCCCAAAGCAGTCATGTTGCTGGTTTGGTTCTTCTTCTGCAGAGCTGCTTTTAACACTTGCTCAGTAGCTGTTCACAATACCAGCAGGCCAAAAGCTGCATGTGATTATTTCGGAATATGGCAGATTTATCCCCATGGTTGCTCCCACTCCTCATCCTCTTCTTCCAAGTAAACAACAGCCAGAGTGTGTAGTGAGCTGCCTAGCCCCTCAGCCATGCAACTGCAACACTACTGCCATTGTTGTTTAACGGCTGGAGAGAACGCAGGAGTCCTCGGATGTGAGTGACGCCAAAACAAAACCAATTTGTTGCAGTCATGCCATTGCTGTCTGCTTCCCACAGTTGTGCTGCTTTTTCGCCATGATCAGACTGGGATGCCGCTCAGGCAGAAGTGGAAGAGATTCTTGTTTTTTTGTTCGGGTGCTGTTTAGTAAATGCACATTTAACCAGAAGCGGTCATCTGACAGTTCTCACCATGCATCTCAATGTATAAACGGATGATAAACCAGAAAATGGCCAGATGCAAGTGCCATCTGTCTGTCTGGTCATCTGCAAGCATTGTTGCACTCATTTTGTCTTCTCGCTTTTGTCAAGTATAAGACTTCATGTGTATCCTTGACATCCATTTCCATGCTCTGTGACAAAGAATGTACGGTACACAACCACCCTTGAACTTGAAGAGCATCTTCATGGAATGTCAGCTAACATACGTTCATCTTTAAATGTAGATATGCATCACTGTCAGGTTTATAAAAAGGCTTTGCTGTGGCAGATTGTCTTTGTTGTATTGTTCAGGCTCAGAGCCACATGATACTCAAGGCAATCAACGTTTGGCAGCGTTTCTAATCTGTCCAGCATTTTCAGCAGACTTATTCCAGTTTGCTTAATTGGATAGTAAACTTGCATAATGTTTCTCCAATGGAAAGTTTTTAAGGTCAGTTCGGTAATGTAAGAAACTGCTTATGAGCTCAGCCTTCATGTGGCTGCAGCATCTAATTATTGAATAATTGTGATGGTTTTAATATCTCTCATTAAACTTCTCTGCAACTATCATGGTAAAGCCGAGCACTACTAATAAATATCATCCCTCATCATAAACAAGACCCTCATGTTTTGAATGAAGAGGGAAGCCTTGAAAAAAGGCCTGCTAAACCTATGCATCAAATCAAGGGGATGCATGACAAGAGGTTGTTGAATGGATGTAAGCTCTTTGCAGTCATGCAGCTCAGCATGAGGGTTTTCTATTCAGTGAATGAAGATGGTTATGCAACTTAATCACTGTCCTTTTTAGATTTCTGTGATTACACCATTATTTTTAAAGGCTGTTTTGTGGCCATGGTGCAAACAAAGCTTGTCCCCTTATTTGCTGGTGGGTTGTGGGTGGGGGCTTTGGACGGTTCAGAAGACTAACGGCTATACACTGATGTCATCCTTCTCATCCTCATTTTGCTGCTGCAGTCACCAGTGGACTGTTCCAAAAATGTCTCCGGGGGACGCAGAGTGTCAGCCTCTATGCTCAAAGCAACATGTCAGAAAAAATTCTGACAAAGCATGGCTTGTCAAGGGGGGTGGGGGTTCTACCATGATAAAGCAGAGGAAGCGGGTGCAGGGTCTGCAGGCCTGGCCCTCTCCTTGGCCTTCGTTGGACAACAAAACTTTTGGAAACGAGTCATGAAAATAACTGCAAGGTTTGGTAACAAGATGAAACCTCTGGAGTCGACAGCGGGGAATGAATTTTCCAGCCCTCAGTTTGCTGAAATAGCCATTTCCAGTTTCTTTCTGGACTTGATAAACCACTTAAGTAACCCATGACGGCATCAGGGAAATAATACTTACTTTGTCTTCCGCACAACACTTGTATCAGATTAGAGAAGTTGTATCAGTTTGCAGGTTAGTCATATTAAAAAAAAACTAACACATTTTTCACAGGCTTCATACTCTTACCGTCATTCTCTGAGATTTGTCTTCATTGATAACATGTAGTGCAAGTATTTTTTATTTTTTTTCAAAAAGTATGGTCCAGTGTATCCTTCGTATTAATCTTAAGGGAAGCACTGGAGCTCTTCTGATGAGCGTCCAGAGAATTCATACTGCTTATCATGGCTGCTGCTCAGATACCTCACCAGTTTTTTCATTTTGACTGGAAGTTTCTATATGATGTGCAGCATCAAAGCTTTAGAGAACACGGCGTCTTGGATGCCATAACGGGCTGATCGAGGAACATGTCTGCTTTTTATGCTGATTTTAAATGTTCAACAGAATTAAATGAAAATTCAGGATATATAAGTTATTCCCACATCTTTTAACTTAAAAATCCTCTCTGTTGGGAGAAATTGACTTGAGGAATAATGAGGCAATTGGAAGAAGGCTTTCGCTTCCTAGCTCGTGGCTGTTTTCCTGTTTGCTGGAGAGGGGCTCGAGTGTGTACTTTGGGGGCACAGTTTATGTCAACATCCTGACTGTGGAAGTAAAAGAGCAGCGTGGAGAGAAAGGAGGACCACTGGGGGACTATCGAGGAAGGAAGCAGTCAAATTTGTATGTAAAGTTTTGAAATGAGAAGAAAATGGGTGCTATTTCTTTTACATTCCACTGGAATTTCATTGGAATTTAAGTTGGTTGGTGAAAGAACTGCAATTGAAACTAGGTTTTTCAGTTTTGTTTGACCCTTCACCCTCTTGCTTTAAAATCCAGGTCCGTAATTACATTCTGACTCTTTTCCCTTTTAATAAATCTTGTGGGTTTTTAAAATAAACTTTACTATGTCTGGACAACAGACAATTTGATTATTTAAGATCCTCTAAATGGAATCTGCCCTTTATCAAAGTAAGAATGTTTAGTGGCCAGTTGTGGTGATTCCTTATGTGTTCTTGCTCCTCCAATTTCTTCCTCCCCGTGAGAGGTGCCCCACTCTGCAAGGGGGTTAATCAGAGAGACAGACAGTTGCTGGAAGCCTAGCAGACAAGATTAGCAGCTCTACTGATTGAAGTGTGTGTTTGTTTTAAGACCTCTCTCAGCAAAGCTCTTCTAAACAGCTTACTGTAACTAAACAGCTGCACATATAACAAGGGTCAAATCTAAGTGAGAGCCCCTCTTCACAACTGAAATGGAGAGCAGGGTTTCATCCAAAAGGAAACTGCATAGTCTGTTCCAATCAAAATGCAGCAGTGTTGTACATCTGGACTATCCTCGCTGTGTAATGTCGACTGAAAGGGGGCTGAATAAACATTTAGGTTCGATACCCCGCCTTCATGATTTTGGTTGGCTGTCAATTTTCATGCTGTTTAATGTAGCAAAAGGAGAAGTTGGACTACAAGTTTTCACACAGACCTGACCCGACTTGCCTATAGCCGACCCTATGATTGGAGATGAACATGGACTTACCCAGTGTGAAGCCACTTGACGTACTTGTCACGTTTTCCATCTAGTCTCAGGCTCAGGAGACGATCTGCTGCCATTCAAGTCAGTGGGCCAGTTTTTCCATGGAACATCTGCCTTAGCTGGAGCAGCTTGTCTGTGTGCAGATGCTCTCACATGTTTGAATGTGTGATAATGTTTGTTCTGAGATATTTTAATGGTGTCATTAATATTTAAAACTGGTTAATGGAAGCTGTCAATGAAAATTAGAAGAACAGAAAATGTTTTCATTCTGATGTTGGATTGGATAAATGATAAAAATCAACTTTAACCATTAGGTTTGTATTTTTTTTGTTGGTGCCTTAAAGGCTTTGTGTGCATTTTCATAAAGTGGTGTCTACATACATTTTGTCTTCTGGTCTTTTTCTCTTCTAGAGTCCAGTTTGTGTAAACTGTGATGTTCCACTGTCTGGGTGTTGTCCTGCCAGACCTCGTGTCTTTTTAGGACTGGCTTGCAAAAGTCACTTAGTCGTGTGAGTTGTCAATGTTTGTGATTAGCCGTGTCGGTTCCTGGGCCTGTTGTTGTGCTCCCTCATCTCCTCCCCCTCTGTCTGCTGCAGAGAGGATTAACTAACCGTCTGGTCCTTACAGGATTCCACCTCTCCGCCCTGCGGGTTTCTCGTGTTTTGTCACTCACTGGGAGCACAAAAGTTGCTTCTCCACAGCTGATTGCTGGTGGAAGACGAGCCCCCACTCAAACACGGGGTCAAGGCTGGTCACTTGGAAACCTCAGCTTCTCTCTGCATTCTCTGTAACTTTTCCTGTCTCACTAAGTTATTGAGGCACAGTCTCTTAAGATAACGCCAGTGAACCATGAGCTTAGTGTTGCTACAATACTATAAAAAAAAGTATTTATTTTTTTATCTGGTTTTACTCCTTGGTATTTACTTTTCTGATAGCCCTCTGCACTTGTAGCAAAGCAGATGTTTTTAGTGTTTTCTGCTGGAATTTATTGGCATGTTTAATGAAATTACATAGTGCCTTTTTTATTAATATATATTGAATTTTCTTTTACTGAATTGAGCTCCATTAATCTATAAACCTTTGTTTGTGTTCATATGCTCATACAAGGAAAGAAATTGGATTAAGAAGCTCTTTTCTTCAATACGATGTCTTGGCATTCTCATTGAAATGCTGTTAATACCGTTGTGTTGTAGATTGTTGACAGGAAGTAACTGCATTTGGGGACTATACTCACTGGAGAGGCGGTTGAATATATTATGAATAAAGTAAATCTCTATTGATTTTATTTCCAAGGTACTGCTTTGTTTACTTTATTTGATAACATGGATTTTCCTCCTTTTGTGCATTTGCTTGCAGCCGGCCCCTTCAATGGATCTCCCTAAAGATTTAGGCAACATGCATGCCACAGCGATTTTTATCCCATGTGGGTTTTAATGAAGCGACTGAATCGATTGAAAATTGATCTGAGCTAATGGAATACAATCACTTAGTCGCGCAAAATGTACCCTTTTTCTGGAAAGTTGGTCACACTTTTTACTGGGTAATTCTCAGGCTAGAGAACTCTACTTATGAGCATGGGATGCAGCTTAATTAATTTTAAGATGAAACCACAAATGGACTGTTAAAAATTAGTCTCACTGAGGAGAACTTGCAGAACTATCTTGCACTGCTTAATGGTGGTTAAAGTGCTGCAATATTTTCTTAGTAATTAATGAAAGGCAGACGGGGACAGATAGATGGTGTTTGGACCGCCTTGTGTCACAAGGGAGTCCAGATATGTGCTTTGGACACAAGTTTCATGGGTTATTCATTACATGGATATTTAGAGAAACCACAAGAGGGGCCTGAAAGCAGCAGTTGCATTGATTAAAACGCATGAAATGGAAGAGAAAGCCAAATTAGCATTCCTTTGGTTTGTTGTGTTGTTTGGGGGGGGGGGGGGGGGCACATAGACAGTATCTTGTCTATGTGGCCTGTTTTTCTTTCTTTTTTTTTTCTTTACCTCACTGTAAGTTCATCTTAAAGCAAGTATGCCCTAATTTTTTATTCTTTTGCTGAATTGTGTTTTTAAGCTTTTTTTTCCTTTATGCTTCTCACCTTCTGTATTATGCACATTTCTCTATTTCTGTTCTGTTGGCAACTGCAATTGAGGCAATATACAGCTCAGTAAGTGTGGAAGGAAGGATGTCGGATGCCTTAGACACCAGCCCTGCCTTGTCCTGTGCCTTCAGCTGCTGCAAGGCCTGCTGCCAGGACTGCTTAACAAGGCTCAGCCAATGGCTGACTTTCATCCTCCGCTCCACCCAACACAGGCCTTTGAGTAAAGGTCCGCTGCCTTGAAAAATTAACAATTGCTCACTCAGGCAGACCGCTCCACTAAGAATGTAGGATGCGAACAGTTTTAAACTTTGCCCACACCAACGGCATCCTCTCTCCTTGTAGGAGAGCTATTGTGTATTTGATTGGAGCCTTCAGCTGGAGAAGCATTGAATGACAGCATTCGTGATGCTGTGCCCCGCATCTTATTTTTGTGTTCAAAATCTGTGCAGCTAAACCAACAGCCATGGCATATTTATTTGTCCAGATCAATGTCCGTGTGACCACCATGGATGCAGAGCTGGAGTTTGCCATCCAGCCGAACACCACGGGAAAGCAACTCTTCGACCAGGTAAGCGTAGCAGCCACAGATCTCATGAGGAAAGACCAAGCTTTTTTCTTCTTTTTTTTTTCTGATCACCAGAGAAGTCGCCTTCAATTTAAGTAAAACTCTATAAAACAACTTTTAAAGTGATTATTGTAGCAGATGTGAAATGTGCGCCTCACTTTTTCTTTCTTTCTTTACTTTTTCTTCCCAGGTGGTGAAAACAGTGGGCCTGCGTGAGGTATGGTTCTTTGGCCTACAGTATGTGGACAGTAAAGGCTATACAACCTGGCTCAAACTTAATAAAAAGGTGTGTTCCCCTTTGCATCTCCTTCAGTCTCGAAACAGTCGTAATTCCTTTTTTTTTTATTTGTATTTTTTATGATTTCTTTTTAATCCAAATACATTTTATTCACATGTTGTTTCATAGTGTGCATTGTTTCTGACAGGCTGAACCCTCCCACTGAGCATGACAGAAAATCCTTATTCTCTACGAGTGTGTGTGGGAGAGATGGAATGAGACAAAGGCAGGGGCTAAAGAAAATCTGATGCGTTCCAGTAACATTACCCTGTTGTGAAACTAGTACAAGTTTGGGCACAGGAATGTTTGTGCGTGTGTGGTTGTTAGGCCCCTCCCATCGGGCGAGTGCAGGGCTCTCACTGAGATGTATGACAGTCATTTATTTTTTTAACAAGCAGGGGTCCCAGTGGAAACTATGTTATGTATCTGTGAGCGTCAACTGTGCACATATGTTAAGTCCACCCAGTGAGTGTGTCACCACATGTCAGAGCATCTTGTTTGCACTGACGGTGAACACATGCTTGTTTAGTACAACGCCTCACTGTGCTTTTCTGAGGCATTACAGTCAAACCTTTCTTTTTTTTTTTTTTAAAGGCATACATCTGTATTGTATTTATTATGATCAAATCACCTTTAATGTGACTAAATAACAGTTGTGAGCATGAATCAAAATTTCAAACGTTAGGCTTTTCTGAAATAAAGCTGGCCATGCTCATTCATGCTCAGGATTAACAATAGACCACATGTATTCAGATGATGAATTCGCCAGTCAATCTGTTGGTTTGTGGATTAACAATCGATTCATCCCAGTGTTGCCTGTATCAACCAGGTCACTCAGCAAGATGTGAAGAAGGAAAGCCCTCTGCAGTTCAAGTTCAGAGCCAAGTTCTTTCCCGAGGACGTGTCAGAGGAACTAATCCAGGAAATCACCCAGAGACTCTTCTTCTTGCAGGTAACCCCACAGATGTCCACACACTGATAACTTTAAAGTAGGGCCAGGATGAGTTTCCCCCTTTGATTAGGGAAAGGAAGCCCCATACTATTATCTTTATCACAGAATATTTTTTTCTGGATATCTGCTCATGTTTCATGTTTTTCCAGGTCAAAGAGGCCATCTTGAACGATGAGAATTATTGTCCTCCAGAAACAGCCGTGCTTCTGGCCTCGTACTCTGTCCAGGCCAAGTATGGCGACTACAGCAAAGATGTACACAAAGCGGGATACCTGACCCATGACAGACTGCTGCCTCAGAGGTTTACTGACACAAAACATATCTCAACTTGATGTTTGCGCTTTATATAAATTTCTGTGCAAGAACCAAAAGCTGTTATGTTTCAATTTCACGTGAAAAAGTAATCGCTATCATTTCCTGTTCTGAGCATTTCCTGTAGAGGAAGTCATTTTGAGCTATTCCACATTTCCTCATCATTTCATCTGATATGTTTTTGTTTTTTTTGTCTCATCAGAGTGTTGGAGCAGCACAAGCTGACGAAGGAACAATGGGAAGACAGGATACAGACTTGGCATGAGGAACACAGGGGAATGCTAAGGTGTGTGGTGTGTGTTTTGCCTGGAAAGCTGGAGTTTTTTTTTTAATATACAGTTTGATTTATTTCATATGTTGTATTTTCTTATGATACAATTGACTACAGATTGCATCTTGGATGATTTTTTGTCGATTTATTATTATTTTTTTTTAACTGAAGCTTTTTTCTTTTCTTTTTTTTTTCTGAAGAGAGGACTCGATGATGGAGTATCTTAAGATCGCCCAGGACTTGGAGATGTATGGAGTCAACTACTTTGAGATCAAAAACAAGAAAGGCACACAGCTGTGGCTGGGCGTGGATGCCCTTGGCCTCAATATTTATGAGCACGAGGACAAGTAAGGGAAATCTCGCACATCAACTAACCTGTTCCAGCACCGTTATAGTCTGGTAATAATGCAGACCGTTTTTAGGAGTGTCTTTCCTGTCCCCTCTGCTGAGGTTTTTTCTCCTGTTTGTGGAAGAAAGGATAGATTTAATCTGTGCTCTTACAGCATTTCCTCTGTGTCAGACTGCCTTGCCTTTGTGTCTGTTATCTTGGAGCATCACAGTTGCAGTCCTGCATCTTTAGTCCAGGTGACGAGGAAAAAAAACATGGCATTGGCCGAGTAGCAAGGAACAGTGTCTGTCCTTCTCTGTGGGGCAGCTGCCCACAATGTCCTTTTTCTCTGCTATCAATACATTTTGCTCTTTTATAGTTGGACGCACATTTTCTTTTTTACACGTATTATATTTCTTCAGCGTCACCATGTCCTGAAATGTTGTGTATTTATCACGGTTTTCAGACTAACGCCAAAAATTGGCTTCCCATGGAGTGAAATTCGAAACATCTCTTTCAACGACAAGAAGTTTGTCATCAAACCAATCGACAAGAAGGCACCGGTGAGTGTTTGATTCATCAGGACCACACTTTTCCTCAGAGTTTTATGTAGAAACTCCCACTTTCTCTATTTATTTATTTTCTTCATCTTCTTGTAGGACTTTGTGTTTTATGCCCCACGGCTGCGCATCAACAAGCGTATTCTGGCTTTGTGTATGGGTAATCACGAGTTGTACATGAGGAGGAGAAAGCCTGACACCATTGAGGTGCAACAGATGAAGGCTCAAGCCCGGGAGGAGAAACACCACAAACAGATGGAGAGGTAAAACAAACGCACACAAATCACATCGAGATGAAGTCTGTCCAACAAAAGACTTCAGCTGATTTTATTTTTTATTTTTCATTCATTTATTAGTTTATTTGTTAATGTATTTAATGAATAGGTGAAGTTGACGCAGGGGAGCCTCTCCACTGGAGGGCAGTCTTGTTTATGGTTTTTGTTCAGTTTTTGGAGCTGTAGCTCTAGCTCAGCATCCCTAAAAGGCCAAATGTGCCTGTTGTCTCCAGTTTGTATTTAAAGTCATGTAAGATGCATTTTTGACTGATTTGAAACACCGTCTGACTCGTGGTGTATGTTAATGTCCTCAGGGCCCAGCTGGAGAATGAAAAGAAGAAGCGAGAGCTTGCAGAGAAAGAGAAAGAAAGGATAGAGCGGGAGAAAGAAGAGCTGATGGAGAGGCTGAGACAGATTGAAGAGCAGACGATGAAAGCTCAGAGAGGTATACATTGTTCTCTTTATCCATCATCTGCTCTTTTAGGCTGCCTCCTTCTCATCCAGTCCACTGTCTGAAAAGTTTGACATATTTAGAAACTTGTTTTCTTTCATAAAATTATATTGATAAAGGTGTGGATATATTGATGGATTGTATTGATATTTAGTCATTATTGTGGGTTTCTGCAGAACTTGAGGAACAGACTCGCCGAGCTATGGAGCTTGAGCAGGAAAGAAAGAGGGCACGGGAGGAAGCCGAAAGGCTGGAGAGAGAAAGACGAACAGCCGAGGAGGCCAAGTCGGAGCTGGCCAAGCAGGCAGCAGACCAGCAGAAGAACCAGGAGACACTGGTGTGTTTGTGCGCAGTGTGAGCTGCAACACTGTATTGTTCAGCTCCTGGTGACATTTAGTTGTTTTGTAACTGCGGGATCTGAATGTCTTTTTCCAGGCTGCTGAGTTGGCTGAATTTACAGCCAGGATTGCTCTCCTGGAGGAAGCCAAGAAGAAGAAAGAGAGCGAGGCCACCGAGTGGCAGCACAAGGTACAGTGGTGTTCATCAATGGCTCATTTACAGTGTTCTGCTTGAATTTTCAGCAAATGTGTTATTAGCTGTGGATTTTAATCTTCATTGTATTATTTTTCCTCGTAAAGGTTTTTTTTTCTCCCGTTTTTGTTCAGTTTTTCAGTGTGAATTTGCACAACTACTCCCTTTTTTTTTTTCTTCCCCATTTCAAAGCCCTGCAGAGTCAATCTAAGTTAATGTGAATGTGGTCTGATACGATGCAGCTGTTTCCTCTGGCCGATTGTTCTTTTTTTTTCCCCCTTATAAAATATATAAAAATAAAAAAAAATCTCTCTCAAAGCACAAACCCTTAAACTATTGGCCAATGCATCCACAAGCTGGCTTTACTCATCTGGTGTCCTAACTCTGTCTTCCCCTGTCACCTGCAGGCTTTGTCAGCCCAGGAGGACCTGGAGAAGACCAAAGAGGAGCTGAAAACAGCCACGACGGTGCCAGCACATCCAGGTGGCAACGCTGAGAGCGAGCACGACGAGCAGGATGAGAACCACGCAGAAGCCAGCGCTGAACTATCCAACGAGGGAGTTAGCCAGCTGGACCTCCGCAGTGAAGAGGAGCGAGTCACCGAAGCTCAGAAGAATGAGAGGGTGAAGAAACAGCTTCAGGTAAGGGGGAAGGGGCAGATTTAAGACTTTAGGGTCGAAGCCTTCTCTAAATTTACCATCTATGCACCTCTCGATGAAGTCGGATTTCTAAAAAGTACACAGAAAATAAAGATTTAAATCCCAGTTCAAAGCAGCGTATCAAGTGATGGTCTAAAACTGAAAAAACTCCAGATTAGTCAAACAATTTATCCTGATAGTTATCTTAAAACTAAGTTAATCTGGGTTGAAGCAACTAGAGGACGTCTGTGCGTCGCAACACAACTAACAAACAGAATATATATTTTCTAACAGCAGTTTTCTTGCAAAGAAGAAACACGGGCCAAGCATTGGCAGATCAGGGTAAGATGAGGCACGCATGTCTGTCCGTTCTCTTCAAACTCCTGCTTTTACCAGGAGATGTGCTGGTTTATGCTGCTGCCCGGCTTTAAAGTAGGATAACCAAACAGAGGCGTGATGTCCAGTCTCTTAAGATTTTGAATCTTTTTTTGATAAAGGCCTTATTTCAAGCTTGGTCTACTGCATAGGCCAGAACAGGTACTGAAGCTTTGGCTAGAAGAATTTTAAACCGTTTCAGTCAAAAGCAAGCACGCAAGAAAGAAAATTCATTTATCGGACTTTGCAAGTTTGCGTCCCCCGACCAAACGGTGCTGGAGAAACCTGCCTTGACCCACTCGTGTGCTTGACCGCTCCTTCTGTTTTGTTTGTTCAGTGAACATCAGACGTCACAGCGCACAAATAACCACAGGCCAAAGATGATCCGCTGAGTGTCAATCAGATGTTTGCTTTTATAATTAGGTGTCTTCCCCTTTTTCCACCCCTGCTTCTGTCCTCTTTCTGTCTTCTCTTGTCTCAACTGCAACCTCTACGCCTCCATCACTGCTGTGTTTCTCCTCCTTTCTGCGCTCATTTTGTCTGTCCTGTCCTCATCTCCCTCCTCTACACCCTCTTATTCTCTCTTCTCTCTGCTCTCTCAGACTTTAAGTTCAGAGTTGGCCCAGGCTAGAGATGAAACCAAGAAGACGCAGAACGATGTGCTGCACGCCGAGAACGTGAAAGCCGGCCGGGACAAATATAAAACGCTACGTCAGATTCGACAGGGCAACACCAAGCAGCGCATCGACGAGTTCGAGTCCATGTGAGGACAACAGCTCCAACCTCGCGGGCTTTTTCCCCTTTGGGAGTGGAAGCTTCCTAACTTTTCTCCAAAACGACTCAATGTGTTTTTTTTTTGTTTTTTTTTTATTCCACGGACAACAGATGCTGCCGTCCTCATAATCCCACAGAATCTCCCTCAGAGTACTGCATCAATCTGGTGAAATCCTCTTCTCAAACTTTGCCAAAGTCCTGTCCCACATTCCCTCTTTGAAATACGCCATTTCGAATAATTATTTTGTCATCATATTGCAGAAGTCTGTAATCTGCCAGCAGTTGGGAAACGGTAACCACCAAAACGGGAATATTACATTGCCATAGAAGGCTACTTCTGTTTGATCTCTTCTGTTTTTCTGTTTGCTTAGCAGCTTGTAAACAAAGCTTTAGGATGACTTTACGTCCTGTCCTCATCTCTTTAGGTTTCCCCCTTCTGCTTTTGGTTCAATTTGTTTTAGTGACGCCCTTTTTAGTTGTCTGACACATGCGGTTTAAGTCCTGGGAACAGTAAGGACTGAGGTTTGGGGAACAATGGGTCACTTGGGCGTTGGCTGCGCTTTATCTGTCGGAGCTCATTGCTCTATTTGAACAGTGGGCTGATCTGAGGTCCACTCACTATTTTCACGTGATTCAAACTACGATTTAAAGTGACATTTATAGATTTCTATGGAAGACTGTCACTGCAGTATTTTAATAGGCTGAATATCAATATTTTCAGATTTTTAAGAAAATCTCCTGAATGAAATTGAAGTGAACTGACCCTTGTGAGGGAAGGAGCCACTTGTCACATGGCAGATTTTTGACGGGCGAATGTATCAAAAGTAATGAGGGAAAGGTTTTTGCTTTTTGTTTTGTTTTTTGTTACTCCTCTCCTCTAACAGGTCATAGGATAGCATGTGATCAGGCTGTGCCACTGAGCTGTGGCCCACAAGTTCAAGTATTATGAAGATAGGCTTATTGGTCGGAGCATTGCTGTGTGTTTGTACGAGAGTTCCTTTCAGTTGCGTCCCAGTGTTTCATTCCCGGTCACCATAGATGGTTTTCTCTGCCCACCAGCTCACAAAGGAACCAGGGAATCAAACGGACAGACAGACTTTAAACCACATCCATGCGGTTTGTCTGCCTGTCCCATTGTTTTTGTGTGTGTGTGTGTGTGTGTGTGTGTGTGTGTGTGTGTGTGTCTTTGGTTGATGCTGCATGATTCTGTTCTGGTGTGGAATCTGAGGCCTGGCACCTCTCTGGCTGGGGAGCTTACGAAAACATCTGTCCCTGCCCGGGACGTTCGTCTACCTCAGTTTTAATAGCAGTGGTGACTGACAGTCAAACACTTGGGGTGCTTTTCCCACCCGACCTCCCAATGAGTCCCAAACAGTCGTGCTGTTACATTTCAGATCTCCCCAAAAGACGACATGATAGAAAAGGGTTATTTCTTCCATTTAAAGCAGATTTTACACGACAGTCTCCCCTGTCCTTGTTGAGATGCTGCATTTAATCCACTTGTTTGGTCCAAAAAGAGATAAAAAATTATCAGAATGTGCTGTTTGGAGCAAGAGCCATTCATGCAGCAGCCTCCTGTGAAGAGTTGAGATTGGAGGGCGGAGCTGCTGATGGCTGGGTCCACAGAGCTGCCCGCACCGGTAAAGAAG
>CAJRST010015557.1:3299819-3330657 GCA_907169785.1 Menidia menidia | reverse complement strand
ATGAGGACCCACCTTTGGGATTTGAAGTCAAGATGATTGTTGAGAGTTTCTCCACATTTATGCTTCTTTCTGGTTTTGCCACAACATTTCTATCAGTAAAAAGCTGAGGATGAGGATCTTCATTTTCTCTAACATCAGCCCTTCAGTTTAAATGAGAAATGTCTATTTTGGTCATTTTAGTCTCCAGTTTTTGGGACAGCAAATATACAACATACATCATCCTGATGATTTTTCTGAGCACTTCAATGTCGCCACAGTTGTGCCAGTTTATATAAGATCCCATTTATGCAAAAATAAGGAAATCCAAGGCAAATAATTGACACGGAGCTGTAAATTACTTTGATTTTATTCAATGAAGAAAAAAAAGACTTTGCGTCACCTGTGGCAGAAAACTTTAGCAGCCACACACTGTGGAGGTTGGGGGGGGGGGGGGGGGGGGCACTGAGCAGAATGAAGAGGGACCAGTAAATGATGAGCAACGGGTGGTCATCCCTGTTCACATACGTCTAAATGATAGTACAAAAAGGGAATAATACAAAATACAAAACCGGGAAAATCACCCTAAAAATAAACCATAAATATTTATATTGACGCACGTCGGTTTAACAAAACAATTGCTCCTGTAAACATTTTGAACATAAGGTGTGCATTACAATTTAAAAACCACTGCAGTCGCTTACTTATCTGAAGGGATACATTGCAAAATTGCAGAAAGAAGACTAAAAACTAAGTCAGAATTTAAAAATCTGCCGTCTAACGGGGTTCTGTAACACTGCCATCAGAACGGGCGCTTTCTGGATTTGCCTTCTCTGCGTTTCACAGATGGTGAGTGTGAAAGCTTCTGGTTGTGAGGCGCTGTTCTCAGCAGGTCCCCTGAAGGCTCCACCTCAGAGCCCCCACGTTCAACAGCCAGTTGGCTCTCAGACAAATAAAACCAAAGAGAAATCGACCAGTTCTCGGAGGGAGTGCAGTTAATGTTGGGCGTCTTTACAATCCAGCCTGGATTCAGCAAACTAACCCACTAAATGTTGGGGTGGGGGGAGAGGTCCAACACAGAGTCACATGGCTGATTTAGACTACAGTGTTTCTACAGCACACAAAATCCAAAACCCTGAAGTTTTGAAAATGTGGAGTTTGAAAAAATGGAATCAGCCGGAGGACCCTAAGGCCACCGTTCAGCTACACACGAAGCTAAAGATTCCTTCAAAGCACAGAGCTGACTGGTCGTAGGTGTGACTGGTCACACCTGTGCTGGCGGGGGACAGGGAGTGGGATTACCCCGGCACTGCCCGATTCCCCGGCTGCCCAGCATGCTACTCAACTCTGCTCGTCTAATTCACAGTTTCACTTAGCCATACTCAGAGTGGATGTCGATAGAAAAATCCACCCGAGTGGAAAAAGCACTAATTAGCCTCACATTTCTGGGTCGGTTCTGTTAGCGTGTTAATATATTTCCAGTGGAACCACAGCCGGTCGACCACAGAGGCTAATCAGGAAAACGTCACGACAGAAGTGAAGCCAATAAAAAGTACAGGTCAAAGATAAACAGTGTGGGTTCATTCCTTTACCCATGTGTGTGTCCTGCCTCGATTCGCTTTTCATATGCAGCAAGTCGCATACAAAATTTACAGTGTACTCAAGAAAAGAAAGGGGAAAAGTCAACCAGGGGCTAAGTGTCATGCCGTCATAAACGGGGCTACTTCTGTCCGACATAACCTACAGCACATGAGGCAATGTGGTCAAAGTGTCTAGAAAACCTTTGCGAGTTTATAGTTGGTATGTACAATCTGATATCCAGTACCCTGTATGTAACAGATATATCAAGAAGGTCCCTTAAGAAGTCTTCACGATAAGGAGGTGAAGGCAAACAAAGTGAAGACACAGAGGCTAGTTTACACATCAAGCACCATCTATTGGAGGACATCTGAACTAAGTGTTACAGTAACATGCTTGACATGGAAATCTTCACCTGAACAGGGCCGGGAGGAAACACAGCTACACTGGAGTCGTGGCACAGGAAGTGTGGGCTTCTCGGCCGCGCCGGCGCCAAGTCGCTCACACACGGGCTGGAAAGTTGTACTATGACACAAAGAGCGGCGGAGGGCATGTCCCTCAGCGGAGAGACGTCTGGGTCAGGGAGATCTGGAGGCCGGCCGCCCCGTCTCCCACGGTGGTCACAGTCCAATCCGATTTGGGTTTCCCCGAGCGGGTGAGAGGAGGCCCGGGGGCCCCGGGCCGCCCTCGCCGCGTTGGTGGTCGTGGTCGGGGGTCAGTCGCTGCTCGGGTTAGTCGTCACGGTGGCGGGGCTCCGCCTACCAGCTCATGAGAGAGGTGCGGCCCAGGGTCATAAAATACACTTGGCTGGCGCCTCCGGGACGCACAGAGGCGAAGAAGACCTGGCAGAGGGAAAGGACAGGCCACAGGCCAGCAGCGGTCAGATTCAGCCCGCTTCTGCTGAGGGCGCGCAGCAGAAGGGGGCGGGGCCTCACCTTGTCGTTCCTCTCGCAGAGGAACTTGAGTCTCTGGGCTCTCTTGTGCATGAACACGCCGTCCAGGTGGCCGGTCTCCACCGAGCGGATCTCTATGGCTTTCTCGCCCCAGCCCATGATCTGGTTGGACCTAATGTAGGCTGCGGGAACAGGAGCGCCTGTCAGTGCACGGGCCGCGCAGGCGGCAGCTGCTCAGCAGAGCGGGGGGGCTTACCCACGGACGTCGGCATCTCCCCCCACTGCAGCACCACGTCTTTGGTGATGCGCCCGTAGGTGTTGACGTAGACGCCCTCGTCCTCGTAGCACACCAGCAGCTCGATGCCGTCCGTGTTTGGCAGGATGATGATGGCGTGGCACTGAATGCTGGTCTGGATCTGGGGACGGACGGAGAGCTTAGTGCGGGGTTGGGGGGGGGTCTGACCGGACTCGGCGCCGCAGCCCTTACGTGTGTGGGCAGGTAGATGTCGTAGACGGCCCCCGAGTCCACGTCCACGGCGTGGAAGCCTGAGCAGGAGCCATAGATGACCTTTAACCTCTGGCCCTCCTCCACTGTTAGGTCCACCAGCAGAGGCTTGTGCACCAGGTCACCAAACGACTAACGGCGGGCAGAAAGGGAGGAGTGGGTTAGGTAAATCAGAGCCCAGGGACAACACCCCAGCCCTAACCCTAACCCCGGCCCTAACCCTAACCCCAGCCCTAACCCTAACCCCGGCACTGAGCTTACTTTGAAGGCCATGAATTTGTGGTAGGGCTTGGGAGCCCAGGCGTACACCTCAACAGCGTTCTTCAAGGCCAGAACCAAGAACTTAATCCTCTCGTACTTGACTGGAATAGAAAGACAGAGCGGGTCAGTCATCCGCCGCTTATCAAACGATCCGGCCTAAAAAAAAAGTCTTGAGCTGCAGCAGGACGAGTGGAAAGCCGAAGCAGCGTACCGACTTTGTAGTGGACGCAGCCCTCCAGGTCACCCACGTTGACCCAGCCCTGCTTTTTCTCCACCTCGGGGTCGTTGTGCAAAATCTTGTTTCTGAGCCATGAAAGGTAATAAACTCTCAGCTTGTTCTTTTTGCCTGCAGGGAGCACAGCAGCAAAGGAAATCAGCCCCTTAGACCCCCCGTCCTCCCCACCGATGCTGACCGGCCCGGAGAGCGCCGCCATGCTGAAAATGTGCAAAGAGTGCAGCGTGGGCAGCACCTGATATGGTGACCAGGACGTTGAGCCCCTCCAGGACGTCCATCTGCTGGATGCGGCGGCGGTTGATGAGGGGGTAGACCTTCCCCTGACCGCTCCGGTCCAGCAGCATCAGGCCGCTCTCCGTCCCCACCAGCAGGTTCACTCCTGGCAGAGACGCACAAAAGCCAGAATCAAACACCCATCTGGAGGGGCGGGGCTAGCGCCGACGCCTTTTCCCCCCAAAAAAAACACACACGTACCCCAAAGGGCCGCACACAGGATCTCAGAGTTGAACCTCTTCTTGTACTTGCGGATCTCTGGAGTGTCGCTGGGTGGACGCGTGTTGACCGGGTTCACGTTGACCACCGAGCCTTTGCGGGACGGGTCGGACCTCAGCGGGTCTGCGAGCCGTCCCTCTTGTCCAAACGCTGCTGAAGGGGACGAGACAAACAAAGGGGCTCGGCATCTCAGCTCGGATCAGAAAGCCAAGTTCTTTTCAGAGCTGAGAACAAACTGAGGAGGAGAAGCTATTTTTCCTCAACTCCCAATAAGCACAACCTGCCCCCTCTGACACTAACAGATCTCCTGCTGCCTTACCCATGTTGTTGACACTGGATGGAGAAATCTGGAGAAGGCGTGGGTCGATGAAGGGAGTGAAGGAAGAGGAAGACTTGTGTTTGGACATGGAGTTGCTCTCTGACTGGGACTGTGAGATATCAGACATTCAGAAGAAAGAGTGGTTCTGATGAAGCAGCTTGAAACTTGGATGAAGAGTGGAGCACAGTGACACTGACATGAAACAGACTCAGATATTCGGCCTTTGATTTTGTGCAGCAAACTGAAATATATATGTCTGATTGATACGTTGATTTAAGGGCAGGTCTGAAGGGGTGAGTTGTAGCTCTGCCCCAGGGGGCTCCTAAAACCACATTCAGCCAAACCCTGCTCAATCATGCTACATTTGCCTGACACATTTTGGACGTTAAAAGTCAAGTTTAAATCCCATCAAGTGAAAAGAGGACATGCTGTAAAGTTAGTGCTTTTCAGAGGGCGAAAACCGTTAGAGGAGAAACAACGTGAGCAACAAGAGGAAATGTGTCGAGTTAGAGGATTCAAACACAAGCTGCAGCTGTGAACTGTTAAAGAGGAGAGAGCTGCTTCTAATCAAGCACACAGAGAAAAGGAGCGCCACCTCACCACTCGTAAGACATTTTGATTCATTCTAGCCCCACCGTCACCCGGTGACGCTACAGCTGTTAATCCCAGAGGCTTCGGCCGAGCTTCCTCCATGCTGGAGCCACATTCTTCCACCAGGAGGCGCCAGTGTTAGTGGCAGTGTATTGCAGCAGGGGGGGGAAAGGATGCGACAGCTCAGAAGATTCAAACCAGGTGGAAGTCAAGTCAGGAAGGGGGCAGAGGAGAGCTGGAGCCAAGCCGGGAGGACACGGAGGGGGAGGGGGGGGGGGCAGCACAAGCAGACAAGGCCTGCACAGCTGGCTTGTACAGACTTACAGATGTGTGCACTTTGTGGTGTACGTGGTCACCAGAGACAGATTCAGTTTCCTGGTGGCTGAGGAGCCACCATTCAGAGCCTGGATGCTACGCACATCTGAGCCTGTACAACTGCCAGCCGTCCATTCCTTGTTTGTTTGCCTCCACCGTGTGAGGGCAACATACCTCTATGGCAGTCAGCTCGTCCAGGGAGATCTGTGGGGTCATTGCAGAACTGGCCTGGCTAGATGAGGAGAGGAAGGAGGAGGAGGAGGAGGAGGAAAGGATGGCTGTGGAGGAGGAGGGGGAGTGATGGCTCTGCTGGATAAGGTCTGGTAGGTGTTGTATGCGACCGGCAAAGCCGTTTTTCTCTGGGAGGCTGTGGCCACTGCCAGAGCCCGGCGAGGAAGAGGAGGAAGATGAGAGACTGACCAACCGCTTTATGTCAGCTGTGCTCTGGAAGCAAGAACAGGCACACTTGGGCTCGAGCAAGCAGGGGGAGGAGGAGGAGCCGTATGTCTGAGAGCTGGGTGACATTACTGACTCCAGTTTAATCCACACACAGCACGCACAAGGCTGGATGTACACGCTAGAAAAATCTGACAGGGTAGATTATCCCACGGAAAAGGTGAACAATGGAGCAGCAAGAGCTCCACGCGGTCCAGCGGAATACAGCCAAACAGAGAAAACGGTGGAGGGGCGGATAAAAACAAAACAAACAAACTGACACTGTACAAAAAAGCTCGGAGAAGCAGAATCAGGCTCTGAGCAGGAAGCAGCTGCCGTCTCACCTGTCTGATGACCAGCGTGCCGTCTTTGGAGGGCGTTGTGGCCAGCTCGCTCTCCGAGTCCTCCACCAGCATGGTCTTTGCCGAGGCCGCGTCCCCGTTACTCAGCCGCCTGCGGAGGCCATGGCACCCACAGGGTTAGTGAGGGGCGCAGGTGTGTAGCCGCCGCCACACCCAGAGACCACGCCCCCCCTCTTACCCGGCTCGGGAGTCCTCGGCTCCGGATGTGGACTCCTCCCCCGCCTCCTGGTCCACCTCCTCGTCGTCCTCCTCGTCTGTGGTGCCCGAATCCTCGCTCGAAGAGGAGTAGTCCGTCACTTTGTGTGGAGGCCGCACATCGTCCACGGCCCGCAGCTCCTTCGCCAGAGCCGTCAGGTCCTGGGGGGGGGGGGGAAACCCACCTTTCATGCTTTGTTTTGTTCAACCCCAAAACGCCATTTATCTTAACAAATCTAGTTAAAACTGAAAGGAAGCTGAATCAGAACGAAACGGTGTGCGGAATGTGACGGGAGCCTTGAAGCAATCCCTCCTGTCTTACAGAGATCTAATCTGGATGTTACTCTGTTGGATTTCCTGCACGCAGGCTCAAATCTGTTGTTTATTGAGCAACTCAGCCCTGGGCTGATTTAAAAATGTCAGGTTGAGAACATGTTTGATTTCACCTTAGATCTGGTTAAGTCTGAGCTCCGGGATGCAGACAGATAAGCAGCATATGGCTCGGAGCATGTAATCGGATCGTTAATGAATCACTTTGTCTCAGGTCCTGGACCCATGTTGCCCTGCTCGTTTTCTTCCGCGATGCAGGCTTGCAAGGTCACTGACAAGCAGGAAAAGGGAGGAGGGATCCTTCCCCGACATGCCCAACAAAGCAAATGGGCCACAGTTTATCCCACAACAAAGCCAGGTGAGATTAGGAGCCACTCTGACAGGAGCAGGGAGACGGGAGGGCTGTGTGCGCATTCAAATGTGGGCGCATTCAAATCCAGGCTCAGGAAGCTGCAGCAGATGGTTAACTCTTTTGCTGCCTTTTGTTGACGGCAAACAGGAGGGACAGTACCGAACAGACAATGGGCGCAAGAAGGCAGTCAAATCACAGACGTCTGAAAAAGAAGCGAGTTAATCCCCACAATGGAGCAAACCCCATTCCATCATCCCAAACCCTCATCATATAATGTGCTGAGCGGGGTTTTGGTGCAGGCATAGCATCGGTGTGACAATGTAATCTCATTTCAAAGGCTTACCACATCACCCTAAATGGTTCCCCAACAATCAGAACCCATTGGATTGAAGCTTTCAGACACCAGGTGCTTGGGTAATTAGAGCGGAAAATACACGAAGGTGAGAGAAAAACAAAACCCGGTTTTGGCCCGTTCACCACGTCAAAAGAATGACACACGCTTTAATAACGGTGGACTTACAGCTGGTCGAGTGGGCCTGGAGAGGTTCTTTTCATCCGTTTTTTTGGGAGCGTTTTCAGGCCGCTGGAGAGGCGATCCTTCAGATTTAGAGGAAGCTTTGTGGAAACAAAGGAAAACGGCATAAGTGAGGGGAAACAGAACTGGGCTGGGAGATTAGGCCTCTGAGAGGATTTTTCTGTGGCTGAGTAAAAGCTGCCCGAGAGCAGTGTTGGAGTTCTGAGTGTTATGAAGGCGATAAGCAGCGTTGGTGAAATGTAGCCGAGTACAGTACCGGGGGACTCACAGCGAGGCCTGAAGCGCTCGCCCGGACTGGCCTGGGCGCTGGAGTTGGAGGAGCCCGAGGAGCTGCCGCTGCCCGGCCGAGACTGCAGCTTCTCCACGCGGTCCCACAGTGGGCGCTGCTCCACATTTCTGAGACGGAGACAAACAGCAGATTTAACACATCGCAGGGGAAGGAAGAAGCTTCCCATCCCAGGGATGTGTGGCACATAAACCCTGCTCAGGCGGGAGAAGGCAGCACTGCCACCACACCATCCGGATGAAGTGGTATTCTCTCATCTTAACCACGACCGAATGACTGAACTGAGCAGTTCTCTTCAGGTCAGGAATCCCTGCATTTGCAACACTGACGAACCCGGCCATTCGTTTCTTTTTTGCCACCATAGTTCCGTTGGAACTGGATGCTTTGGTATCACTTTGGACAGTTTTGTCTGAGCAGCGGCAGAACCAAACAGACTTATTTACCCGCCGGCATTCCTCTGGCTGCTGGGCTGAGATGGCAGGGGAGACTCTCGGCGTGACAGCACAGGAGACCTGGAAGTTGTCCTCACCGGTACCTGCCGGAGAGAGTCAGACGCCGTCACACTCACGGTGAAAAAGGCTTCAGAAAACAGCTTGGTTATCGTGGGGGGCCCCGGTGTGAACTCATGGGAGGCCGGACACAGCACGGCAGACGCAGACAGGCAGTGGATGACAGATGGTCGGGGTGGGGAGGGAAAAGGCGGCCCCTCGCCGGCTCCTTACCTTGGGAGGGACCTCCTCGCTGCTGTTCTGGTGTTCAAGTCTAGATTGGGCCTGAGGGTGGTGGAGGGGATGTTGGGGTTGGGGGTCAGTGCGTGCGGGCGAAGGGTGGTGGTGGTGGTGGTGATGATGGGGGTCCTGGGAACGCATGTGGAGTTGTGCAAAGCTAGAGGCCACATTGCCAGATTCGCTGAAGGACTGGGAGCGAGAGACCACAGGCGGAGGAGGAGGAGAGGGGGCGGCGCTGTTGCTGCTCTTTAGAGCGGCCAGGTGTGACCACTGGACCTTTTAGGGAGTTAGGAAGGGACAAGAGGAAGAGGAGGGAAGGGGGGGGGGGTGAAACAAGCAGACAAAACAGTGAGACACAAGGGAAGATGTGCGAGGCTTTGAACACATGTGCTTTGATATATAAACAGGCAAACAAAGAACAGAAAACAGGGATGTGGGCCTCTCAGGTTCAGTCTGGGCTTTCAGACACCAGAACACAACTGCGAGGCCTGTTTTGTTTTCTGCCGATAACTAAAGTTTGTCTGGAACCCCGCTGAGTGTATTTTCCTGGATGTTTGTATCCAGATTATAGCAAGTCATCTGCTGTGAACACGCTCGGGGCCGCTTGTTATGCCTTGATCTAAAGTTAAAACAAAAACCTGACACGGCCGTTTGACAGCACTGTTTCATGCAGAGGAGGAGGAGACAGAGGACAGTGGAAGGAGCAGGGGGAGGTACCTGAGGTTCCATGGGGCGATGCATGGCGGAGGCCTCGGAAGAGGAGCCGCCATTGGAGTAGGGTTCAGAGGAGCGGGGAGGCAGAGGGGGCTGCTTGGGAGGAGGGGCGGTCTGAGGGGAGCCCTGGATATTCTTACGGTAGCGCTCGTCCGCCTGGGATGAGGGATTGGCAAAGGAAAGAGATGGGATGAGGCTCGGGAATAATCAGGAAACCGAGTAATAAAAGAACAGGAACCACTCCTCCAGGTTCTACAGAACACAAATTTAAGTGGATACTACCACTGAACAGCTCTGGATTTAAAGGTGGTTCCGCTCTCCTTTCATTTTCTAATCTGATGGTGCTGTTATGTCGAAGCAATTATAGTCAAAACACAGCTGTCGATAAAGAGAATAAACATGCTGGAAGCCCATTCGAGGCAGCCATAAAGACAGGAGGTGGACACAGAACTCCTTCAGAGTTAAAAACATCAGGGAGGAAAAGATTACTGTTAAAGACACAGAGGTTTGTAGATGATGGTGCGCTGTGTGTTAGTTGGTTCTCATGCAAGCGTCCACTCATGGCTCCCACAGCCGTATGGAGGAGATTTCAGATAAAGGTCGCTGGACAAAACCAGGATTTCTATCCCAGTCGGTCCACCCTGCATCATCAGCCTGCTGCAGGAACACAATATCAACTACAGAGTGACTGGAATCCACGCATTCTTTTTTCTTTTTTTTTTTTATCACCCCAAACCTAAAAGCTGCTTCCAGCAGCTGCAAATCCAAAGGGAGCAAAGACGAGCATTGGGTGTGAGGGAAGCTGTGGGTGTGCGGCAGCCAGCGGCTCCATCATCATGGCAACGGAGGCTGTGTGAGGGCAAAGCAAGAGGACGGCGGAGACAGCAGGCAGCGGAGCGGACGGAGCCGAGGGGGGGCTTCACCTCTCCGATTGGCTGAGGAGATTGACTGCCAGGCTCGGTTGGCCCGACGGGCTCCAGACCTTCTGCCTGGGGAGTTTTAGAGTCAGAGGGGGCTTCAGTCCTAGGCGGATATGGGATGGGAGAGGGGGGGCTCTTGCTGGGAAGGCTCTCATCGGCATCCTCTTGCGCCGCCGCCTGGGGTTTGGTGCGGTCCGAGGGGAGGGCGGGGGCGGCTCCGGAGGACTCGCCGGTGCCTCTCGCCACGGCAACTTCGAGCACCTGCGCTTGGGGGGTTGCGGCGAGAGCTCCGTCGGGGGGCAGGGTGGAGGTGTGGGGGGGTTTGCTGTGGTGGGGGGGCTGCGCTTTGGACTGGTGCTGCAGCGACAGCAGGTAGGCCTGCTCCTGCTGCAGCCGCTGGTGCAGCCGCTCAGCTTTTCGCTGCTCCTCCAGCTCCCGCCACTTGAACTCCTGTCACAGAGCGCCGGGGGTCATTCGCGGTGGGGTGAACGAGACGAGAGAGCGGCACACTTATCCGGACAAGGAGTCCGACCTGTGGCTTAAAGGGTTGTCTAAACCCGGACCGTTTGGTTAAAAAGGTGGATTTGCGGTTTTTAGCGTCAGGATGATAAACGACAGACACCAAAAAAAGACACCAGACGCCTCTCAAAACTCTGCAGTGCAGATTTCAGCATCAACAACATCGGACCAGCTCAGAGAACCGGACAGAAATGCACCCGGGACACTTTGTCCCACCACCAGACGCATTCCCGTCACGCTCTCGGAGGTCTCCAATCCACTCATCACCCGACGGCCACGTTCAGGATTTTTTTTTTTGGACAAAAAAAGATGTGTTTAAACACAGAAATGACTTGCTGGCTGCGCCTGAGGTTGAACCTTCAGAGGGAAAACTGTGTGAGACTGACCAGCAGCATGGCCTGTTCACGGAGCAGCTGCTCCTGCAGCTTCTCCAGGTGGCGCTGCTCCTCCTCCAGCTGACGCCTGATGTACTCCTGCCAGAACAGGAAGAAACCATCAGGGCTGGAAATACATTCTTCATGCTTGTGCGTGTAGAGACGTTAGGCCGGCCCCCCTCAGAACTGAAGAACACCCACCTGCTCCCGGTCGTTCCTCCTCTTCTCGTCCTCGGCGCGCCGGCGCTCCTCCTCCTCCTTACGTCTACGGTCCATCTCCTCCATGCGCCGCTTCTCCTCTTGCTCGCGCCGGCGCTGCTCGCGCTCTTGTTGCCTCCGCATCTCTCGCTCGCGCCTTTGTTGCTGTTAACGCAGGAAGGACCCGTGTTTGGTGTGATTACACCGAGCGGATGGACAAAAAAGCAAATAACAACAAACACCGGCACCCACCTCCTCCAGACGCCTCCTCTGCTCCTTCTGCTGCTCGATGCGCTTCTGCCTCTCGGCCAGCAGCTGGCGCTTGTACTCCTCTTGCTCTCGGAGCTGCTGCTCCTGGAGGAGCTGCTGGTGGCGCAGGGCCTCCGACCGCTCCTTGTTCTCCTGCTGCAGGCGGATGAAGTCGCGGCGGAGAGTCGACTCGCCGGGCACATTGACGATGGAGCTGGAAGATGGCAGAGAGGGAGGCTTAGAAGGAAGGGTGCGCTCGCTTTTGGGAAGTGAGGCAGGCTGAAGACAGTACCTCGGCTCTCCTTCCTGCTCCTGGGGGTCCTCTTCATCGTCCTCGCTGCCGCTGTACTCATACTCTGTCTCATCTGAAAATCAAATAAAAAAAGCATTGCTCATCACCAGACTCATCATCAGATGACCAGACACCAGTGATTCAAGTTGTTTTTTTACTGTGAGGAAATAGCAAGGACAAAGCAGACGCACCCTTCTCGCCCCTCTTTTTCTTCGTCCGGTCGATGTGGTCTTTCAGCTGGATGCGAACCTGCCTCTCGTTGGGCTGGTCGCGGATGAAGGGATGCTTCAGCAGCTGGTCTGTCGGCGGGCGCTGAGTGTAGTTCTTCACCAGACAGCTCTCGATGAAGCTGAAAAACTTTTTGGACCTGTGGGGATTGCAGACGAGAGGGAGTAGACGTGTCAGCCAGCTAAATTTATGCCGAGACCAGCGAGCCAGATGAACTGTGAGCGGGATGCAGGGACACGCAAACAAGACTCAGAATCCAACACGAACTCTATAACGCAGCCCCAGCCTCCTCAGCAGAAACTGATTTTTATGCACAGAGACAGGCAGCACGGAACCTTTCACTGCATTTATTCCATGAAAACTCAAATATGGGACACGCCACAGTCAGATTATCATCACCGTCACACCTGCTGCCGTTCAACCTGAACAGGAAATGACAACGGCAACACAACCCATCACCCAGGCTAGACGGATCTGTGCGGCTGCTCGGAGAGCAGATCAGGCCATGCAAACAACGGTTCTCATCTAAATCCCCAATGGAATAATAACGAAGAAAGGAAAGGGTTCGGGGTTTGAGCGGGCGCCAGGGGAGGCTGAGTCTGCCAGAGCAGGTGGACCGCAGATGTTCACGTACGCAGGAAAACGAGACGAAGCAGAAACTCCCATCAGGCGTCTGCCGGGGCTCAGGCCACCATCAACTCAAAATGCAGAGGAGCGTCCATGGAAAAAGACAGAAAAGAGGACAACTGCATGGTAATACTCACCATTTTTTGGATTTGAGCCTCGGAGGGGGGTTTCTTGGAATGAGGAAGAGCGCACGCATGGGGTGCATGTCACAAAGTGCTGCAAGAAGGGTCCAAAAATCAGACAGGGTTCAGAAGACTGAGGCCTAAAAAGCTCAAGTTTTAGGAAGTGAAACTCACGTGGTGCTCCTTCAGCCATTTCAATCGCTGTGATACCACAGGACCACAGATCACTCTGCAAGTGGGAGAAAAAGTGCATGTGAGCGAAGCCGGGCGCACGCACAGGTCAGACACAGAGCAGGACACGCCGGGGGGTCTCACTCTGTAATCGTAGGTGGCGTCCGGGTTCTCGTCACAAGCGATGACCTCAGGGGCCATCCAATAAGGAGTCCCGATGAAGGTGTTTCTGCGGCCCACTGTCCGGTCCAGCTGGGCGCTCACGCCAAAGTCCACTGGGGAGAGTCGTGAGGGGGGGGTGAGGTTTCATCCCGCACTGTGACCCGAAAACAGACGATCCGCCCACCGATGCGGTCAAAGCAGGCGTCACTCACCAAGTTTGACCTCGGCGTTCTCGGTCAGGAGCACGTTTTGGCCTTTGATGTCGCGGTGGATCACATGGTGGGCGTGCAGGTGGGCTAGCCCCTGAGGAGACAAATTTGGTTCACTTTATTCCTCTAATTGAGTATCAATGTAACAGTGCTTTTAATCACACACATTCAACATGATAAAAAACGATTTCTCTCTCTTTAAAATAAGTTAGAAAGCGAAACTGAGCTTTTTGAAAACTAACTGATTGAACAGTAAGAAGTTTAACCGAGGTTTTTCTTTTGTAGCTAAACTGTAGGCTGACTCAGAAAATGATGACATGGTTGGAAAAGGCATGAGTCAGATGCCATTTCTGTCAGCTCCGTATTGTTCGGACGGATGAAAGGCTGCTCTGATCCGCTCAGATCCTCCAAATCAGGTGAGCGGAGGCAGGATGAACTCACTCTCAGGATCTCTCTGGAGATGTAGGCGATCCAGTCCTCCTTCAGCTGGTTCCCCTTGGTATTCTTCACCAGGTCAGTGATGGACCCCGCACCACAGAACTCCATCACCAGCTGCAGGACACAAAATATGAGTTTGACGCATACCCCCCCCTCTCCACCTACATTTCCAGAGTGGATCTGAGGACTTACCCACAGCTGGTCATCGTGTCCGGGGGGGCTCTTCTTAATGAAAGCGCCATAGTAGGTGGCTATGTTTCTGTGGTGGGAATACTTCTTCAGCATGTTGATCTCCAGCTTAATTTCCTCCTCCTCATCCTAAGACAAAAGGAGTGTGTTTAGCAGTGCAGGAAATTCTTTTTCAAAGACAAAACTGTCACTTTCTTGAGGAATCAAGCCTTTAATTATCAGCAGCAGTTGAGTGGCATTTCATTCCAGATTTTAATCAATTCACCGACAGACTTTAGGTGGTACGTCTGGAGCTATGTGACCTTGTGCACTTTGCCTGGCCGGGGCTTTTCTGTTAAATATCTCTAGGCCTCAGCCATACAATGCCGCAGACATCATTCAATGGGCAAATGATTCCTTTGTTTAGGGATTAATGACGCATGGGTGAGTTGCAGTGTAAGTCAGATAAATTAGACTGATGGCAAATCCGCATATATATTCCCATCCAGCTGATATCCTTATTAGGCCTGTGTGGAGCTGGAGGAAGGCCAAGAACAAGAGCATGAAACGTTACCTGAGAGAACAAATCGATTTTCCTGCTGGAGGCCGGATCACCGAGGGAAGATGTACTTAATCAGCAGGACGAGCAACACATTTAGTGCATTTTCGTTGTGAAGAAGCAAAAATCAACTGGCAGATGTAGCAGTTGTGCCCGGTTTAATGACCTCCATTGCACATAATGTCAAAAAGAAAAAAGGTCACCACTGGCTGCAGCCTGCACCCAGCAGCAGCTGGACACTGATCCACAGTGACACACTAATTGAACCCATGCAGAGATCAGTCTGCAAGAGCTTTGCTGTGTGGCTGCATGAACTCCTACAGAGTACCGAGGGAGGAGGCCGCTGAACGCAGAGGCGGTTTTACCACCTTACAAATGCACGTGAGAGCGCAGCGTTTAGGCTTTTGCTGGAGCCACCGGCAGGCCTATCAGGGCCGAAACGCAGCCATGTGGAGCTTTTACTGCAGGAGAGCAGCATGGAGAAGAAAATGGCAGTTGGCCATCTATGCAGGCAGCCATACTGCTGCTGCATGACTCCGGAGGGTTGACGTAAGCTTTTTTGTTTTGTGTGTGCGTGTGTGTGTTTGTGTGCGCACACGGCGCTCCTCTACCCCCTCTCTGCTGTGCAGCTGTTGAATTATCACACTGCCGACTGTGAAAGCCTCCCTGCCACCAGTCACATGGTGTGGGGAAGGCAGACAGTGGTGTGGTGATGTGTGTCAGGGAGAAGGATAAACTCAGAGAGGCTTTGGTCAGATGACAGCGCCGAGGAAACGAGGGACTAACAAAATGTCAGCCCACAACAAAGATGCCACTAATCTGCCGTACTAGGTCACACATTTTAATCACGCATTCGGCTCACAGGAGAGAATACAAATATAAAAAACTAAATCTTATTAACGACCAACTCCGTGATGTGGAATAACTTTGTTTTTGTAACAAACTAATCTTTAAATCTCTCCTGATGAACATAGATCTGTAAACTTAACATTGTTTGGAAATGTTCAAACAAATTAAATACATTTCTATAAATTTTTTTAAGACCATTTCAAAATTCCACAAGAAGACTAAAGATGGTAAGAGAATAGAAATAAAGACAAACAAAGCGACTATGTGCCTGAGCAGTCACCAATCAGGTCAGTGTCATGACACAGAACGCCGTCTCATCGCGCAGAGCGGTCCATATTTAGCACCTGGGCTGTGCGACAGCGCCCATGAGTGGAGGAGGAGTGTTTGGGCTTGAGAATGTGGGTCAGAGTGACCCTGAGCAGACCAGAGTGCCAGTGGGTGAGCTCCACAGACAGGACCGACTGATGCATTGTCTATTATTTCAGAAGCCATCTTCCAATTAAAAATGACGGGAAGACACAACCAGAATACAGTTTCACACCTTTGGGGCTGGCAGACTGAAACTGCACAGCGAGGGGGGGGGGGTTACCGGTGTGTTGTAACAAAGTCTTCAGCTGCATGCAGGTTACTGAGAAAAAGAAAAGACGAACTGATCATATTTGCTGACTCTGGCTTCTCTTGGGGGTTCTGTCCCTGTAGGCGGCGCCGTGCGGGCACCTGCTGCGCTGACGGATCATTAACCACCTGTCAACACATCAGCCAAGGTTTCGACACGTCTCAGACACTCCTGCTTCGTCAACCGGGACAGGCAGCGGTGGGGCAACGCTTCCGTTCACAGGAGGGCAAATAAGTTGAGCCTGTCTGACTCATGCTGACGTGAGCTCAGACGAGGAGTGGCGACCTGCAAGTCAGGGCCAGGAACCGTGAGCGCTGGCTTCTGACTGCTCTCTGACTGGGAGTGTGTGGCTCGGAGCAGTAAATGTTTACCTGATGGCTTTAGACTGCACCGGGTCAGCTAAAAGGAAAGCCGTCACTCCTCTGTTAGCTCAACACGGGTCATTGGCTTTCTGGCTTTCGGCGCTACGCTAAAACTCCTCTCGTGTGTTTTTGTAAATGAGAATGTGTGAGGTGTTTGACCTTTTCCTCGGCCTCACCTCTGTGACGTCCATGACTTTGATGGCAGCCAGCTGTCCGGTCTTGACATGTCGTCCCTGTGAAGAAACACAGTGTTGAGCTTTTATCGATCTTTATCCTCCTTTTAAATCCTACTTGTTGCATCTCAGCCTGGAAAAAAATTGATTTGATCATCTATTCAGTTAATATCTTTGGGCTTTGGCAAAGTAATAAAGACTAATGAAATTGTGAACCACGAGATGCACCGCTGCGACATTCTGCAGGAAAAAAATAATAAACCAACCGAGAGTGAAAGTATTTCTTCTCCATCCTGTCAAAATCTGGTAAATGTAGCTGCTTTACACTGAAAGCGTCTCAAATCAGATGTGCAAACACATATGAGCTGATGAATCCCAGCATTCCCAGACTTCCCAGCGCTCGTAGCACCCGGCTGCCACTCCTTACATAAACAAAGGACTGAAATAGAGGCCTCTCCACACCCCCTCCCACCCGAGTCCTGAGAGGAGATAAAACATTGGAACATTCTTGAGAGCTGACCCACATGGGTATTCCCCTTCTTTTCTGGGACAACACAGCAGCGATAATGCGTCTGTGGGGGGCGCACGCAGCCGTTCATTCACTGTACGGACATCATTAGCATTAGCAGACCCCCCCCCCCCCAAAGCAGCAGCGCTGTCATCTTAGCCAGTGCATTCCTTAGTCAATTGAAACTGTATGGATTATGACAATAAACTCTATGCCGGCTTAGGGGGCCTCTCCTCTCAATGGGGAGGAGGGGGGCGAGAGGGACACTTTACAATGACTTTAATCCTCTCCACTTTGATCCCGGGGGTCACCGCTGCAAAAACAACACGGCGGCTGACATCACAGGCCTCCGCTCCCCCCTCCCAGCAGCTGGCTCACATGAAGCCCACTTTGCTGGGTTCACAGGTCACAGGTGCAGCCAAGAAGCTCAACCTAACGAGCACTACGGCGACCGTTCAGAGTCCAAATCAAGTCCGACGGCTTCAGAAACATGACTTGCACCTAGCAAACAGAAGAGCGCCAGACAGGCACATTCTGGTCAGACTCCTGTATCAACATGTCCAGAGGAGAGCGCTGAGGAGGAAAAGGTCACACTGTGGGCATCGTTTTCCTGCATGAATCATAGGGGTTGTTTGTGATGACATCTTTCAGACAGGGAGGGGATGCTAAAAATGAGCAGGAATGAGAGGAAAATTCATTTCCATCCCTCTACTTCCCAGGAATCCGCCTCCATTGGTTTTTGGCCGGTGGAACGCGGCAAAATGATCACAGAACCAAATCTCTCTTTCTGGCTGATTACACTCTACAGCTATTAATTAGCTATTAGCTTCTCAAATCTATTAATCACACCAATGACATAACTTTATAAATATGTACGAAATAAAGAGCCTCGACTTCTAATCATCAGCTTTGGCAAAGGGTCAGGTGGCGTTTTAGCCGCCTCAGGCAGTTATGGTCAAACAATCCCAAACGTTTCCCAGCGTGTGGGACGGTTATCTAAGCCTGAAGGTCACCCAGCTGATACCACAAAGCAGCTGAGCAGGGTTACACTTCATTTGCTCAGTCAGGGACAGGACTGCTGCTTGGTCCTCCACACTGAAGTGGCTGCTGGAACAAAAAAGCATCAGCGTTTGTGGACGAATCGGCTAAAGTAGCTACACGTCTTGAAAAAGTAGTTTGTGGAGAACATCCCGTTGATCAGTCAGAGAGGGTCGGGAAAAGCAACTGGGTTCAACTGGGTGATGAGCTAGACCCAAGTATTTTTTTGAGCTACTCAAAAGTTTTCTGTTCCTGTTACCAAAACCCCGCTGAGCTCCGGGCCTCAGGACGCTCACAGATCATCCCCTGGAGGTCTGGAGCTGGCCCTGGTGGGCCTCCTGCAGGAGGCAGTAAGGCGTGGCTGCGGAGGGGTTATCTAAGGCTGGGAGTTATCACTCAGCCTTCCCTGGCCTCCTTCTCCACTCCCTGCATCGATTCTCCTCTTAACCGTGGCCAGATGTGCCGCTGGCCTCAGTCCAGCTCGCTGCTAAACCACCGAATGGCTTATTGCCTTAAGAGCTGCACATTAAGTTTAAAACTACCCCCACCAAACGTGATGCACTCCTTCTGGGAGAGCTCAGTCAGAAATGTCAGGCGATGCTCTAAAAGGCGTGCCCCCCCCCCCCGCGCAGAGACGCACGAGTAATGGAGGTACAGGTTTTCTGTGGGGGGAACCAGCGATTTGCGCTCTGGGCTGAGAGTGGTTGCCCGGCAGCATCAGCGAGCAGAGTGCTGCACCTCACGCCGCTTCCCCGCGGCGGGGCGCGGCCTCATTCACATTAGCGTGCGATCAATCACACTTAGCAGCCGCTTGGACACAGGCCAGGTCGGCCGGCTCCCGCCGCGGCGGCTCTCCCCTTCGGCCGAGGCCCCGGCGGCGCCGCGCCCCGGGCGCAAAGCAAGCCCTGGTTTTATGTCATTAGCTCATACAGGTAGAGCGCCGGACGGTTCTTCAAAAGGTCACTGGTCAGAGGGAGTGTGTGCGCGGTGCTGAGAGGACCCCTGCCTCCACCCGGGTTGTGCGAAGACCTGAGGTGACATCTGAACTGACAGGGTCAGCCGCAGAGCGACAGCCTCCATCCGGGGCAGAAAGCTCTGCTTCCCCTACACACACTCACACACTGCGGCCCACGCTTTGCTCCACATGCATCAGAAAAGTCCAGATCAATCAGCTGTGAGCGGCGGCTCCCCTCTGGGCTCGTCCGCTCCACTCTGCCGCTTCACCCCAGCACACTGACCCACTTCCCCAGCAGAGGTCCCCCGCGGGGGCAGGGGCCACGCTCACAACGCAAAGACCAGGAAGCAGAGGAGGCTGAGGGCGGGGCGAGACCCGGAAGCCGCCAAAGAGCTCTGGAGCTGCTGGCCCGTGTGCAGCCGCTCACCAGGTAAAAAGGGTCAAATCAACCGGAGCCTTTATATGATCTGTATGAAGCTCGTTTGCCTCCATAGAAATAAATCAATAGGAGAAGATGTGTAGCCGCTGCCAGCTCATGCATAAAAAGAGAGAGCCTTGTTCAGAAAATGTGGTCTTGATGAGCGACACAAACAAGGGGCTTGCTTCTTCCACCCCCGTCTCCGTATCTCATCACGACTCTACTCCAGTAATGAGGCGACTCAATGAGCTCCACACACACACACACACACAGACACAGAGAGTTTTGTTGGGGCGGTGTGTAAGGGGACGCTGCAGGTCTTGTGACATCAATTAGGAAAAGGGTCAGTGTGTGTGTGTGGGGGGGGGGGGGGATGGGCACAAAAGACAAACACTGTCTTAAAGTGTGTTATGTCAAACCAGAGTTTCAAATGCTTCACACAGAGCAGCTCAGAGCCTGAAGCCGACACACAGGGAAGGTGGGACACAACGTGGGCCCCCCGGCCCTGATGTAGCGAGAGCAGGACATCCAACCCCCCCCCGGAAAGCTGCCCCCGCTGCCTTTATCGCTGGTGGCTGTGTGCACTGACACTGAGGCGTTCTCTCTGTGTCTGCCAGGCTTCGCAGCCAACTGCTGAGAGGCTGAGGGTCCCTCGGAGGGAGCTGCACAGGGGTCGGTGAGGATTAACCTGAAGTCAGGCATCGTGTCCCACCCCCATCGCGACCAGCGCTCTGCCTCATGCGCCCCCATTTGCTGCGCTTAAATGCAACTCCCAGCGACCGTTTGCTGATGCCGACGGACTAAAAACGCCCCCGCCCCGCTCCATTACAATAATTTCTTAATGTGACTTTGATGGTTTAATCCCTCGTAAACGCTGAGCTAAAGCAGAGCAGCCTCGGCCAGCCCCATATGGCACTAGCAGGCATTTAACAGCCTGCAGGAGAGCTTCCTTTCCTTCCTCAGCAGCACTCAGCGTCCATCAGGCACAGCTCGCCCCCTGAGGACGACCCTTCATCAAAGGGGAGGAAACAAAGATAGAACATGGAGGACGAGAGCAACAACACCACTAGCAGCTCCTGAATGCTCCTGAGTGGTACCAGTAAAAACATTAGAAAAGCCTGCTGTATGCAGGGGGGGGTTAAACAGGGAAGCCATCTTTCCGTTCGCTGAAAAATCTTTTTGACATTGATTTGACACAGCTGACCAAAAGCAGGGGCATGGAGGTATGAGAGGACGGATGGAGCGGCCCTGGCACGGCCCAGGGACGCATAGCAGGCAGGTCACACAGGTCTGACTATATAAGGCTGTAGTGTAGAGCAGGGGGGGGGGGTCTCCTCTGCATACCACGCTCACTTTGAGGAATTGGGACTTTATCCGTTATCGTTAGTCAGCCTTTCCCCCTGCTATCCATATGTCCAAAAAGCGAGGCACTCAGGCCCTCCTGCTCAGCCCACTGGCCCGGCGCCAGCTGATAAGGAGGGAGTGGAGCTCAGGGAAAAGCTCTTTGTGTGATGCATGAGCAGTATGTAAAAGCAGGGTGGCTTCATATTTTGAAATACCGTAAATAATTACAAGAGACTAGCTCTTTGTGGCTGACTAATATAACGCAATACTTCCCTCAGATGAGCTCATTGCTATTGACCAAGACACCAAGCAAATCCTCTTCCAGTAGCATGCCTCAGCTACTGGTTATGGAGGCTGTTCAAGGATTGCTTTTGACCATCAATCTGCAATAACTCCATACTCTGATCCTGCCGTGCCCCTATTTGACAGGATGTGAGGGTAAAAGAGTCCTAATCTGGCAGAGGGACTGGTTAAGTGCAGTGATTCTGTCTCAGTTTAAACAGACTCAGGCTTTAGGCCCCCCTCAGGCAGATGCCCCAGGCTAAATGAAGTGATTTAAAAAGGTGCCTTTTGACCTTAATGTAATTTTCAATATGGTTGTCAGTCAAAAATTGAAAAAAAGCTGTGCTGCGTTTTCAGAAGTGGGCTGGGATCTGGCTGCTCTCCAGAGGCGACGGCTGCCCTCTTGGCAGAGCCAGCAGCTCTGCAGAGCCAGCAGCACGGCGTGGCCCGAGAAACCTTGACACGGCATTTTGAGTCTCAGAGGATGGCCTCCTGTCCTTATTTTCAGGGATGATTTTTTTTATTTTTTAGTTCAGTTCACAACATGTAAGTTACCGTTACTGCCAAACGATACTGGGATGTATAAAACATTGAATAAATTCAGTTTATCTAGTAAAATAAATAAATAAAACACACTGATCTTGGGCATACAACCATGAGCTGATATTTTGATTCAAGTACTTTTCTTCATTACACAGGTAAACTCATCGTCTAAAAGGAATCATAAGTCACCAAAAGCCAAAGAGGGAAGAATCCGGGCCACATTGTGCCATCTGAAAGGGCCAAACTGTGACTGAGCGCCGGACAAAGCAGAAAAGGCCTCAGAGGGAGACCAAACTCCACCCCGTTTTCAGTTGAGTGGAAGGCTGTTGTGATTATTCAGTCGGTTGGACTTTGAAACCCTGCAGACAAACGCCTCCTTTCTGAGGCCTAACTGACGGACGGACAGAGGGACCCAAACCAGCGCCGAGACAGACCCGGCTTTGTGAGAGCGCCGGGCAGCTTTCTGGACAGCTGCAGCCGGCTCCACACCAGCCTTGCTGTCCGGCAGCCTCGCTGCACATGCTCAGTGGGTCAGCGTGACGGGCAACGCGGCCGCTGATGGACAGCTGATGGACCGGCGCCGCCCTCACAGTCAGTCTCACACAGCAGCGCGTGGAACTGACGTCGCACCGGACAGCGAATGGGGGGACTGACCACAGGGACCCAGAGGGGGAGAGGCTGTAGCGCCCGGCTCAAAACCGGGACCACGCCACGCCAGCAAACCCCTGGCAGCAGCCACATCCCACAGGGCCGGCTTCAGGGGTGGGGGGGGGGGAGGCCCGAGCACATGCTCTGCCGTTCCCGGCGGGGGAGATGCTGGGAGTTGAGCGCTCTGGGGAGGCCTGAATGCAGGTCACTGGAGCTCTGAGAGCACAGATCTGCATTCTGAGCGTAGCTCGCTGCTGACCTCACACAGCTACCAATCACTGGCCTGCTGGACACACCAGATATCTGTGCTGCTGGATGGCATTCACACAGATATCCGTCCCTCTCCCTCCTGGCTGATGTCTGAACATCAGCACGAGACAAGAGCTGCATTCACTGACCTGGAAAGAAGCTGTGATTTTGTGCATTGAAAACTACCTTTGTCTGCTTTTTTTTTCTAAGACAGAGGAGGGGCTGAAGGATTAATCTTTCAGAGGATATTCCCTCATCGTCTACTTTTCCACAACACAGGTGATGCGTCAGACTGGGGAAGGTCTGATTCAGGCCTGACACACAGCTGAAAGCTGAAAAAAACATCAGGCAGAAACTAGGACTCCAGACTGGAGGTTTCAGCTGGGCCCTGCCTCGTGTGGTCAGACAGCATCTACTTCTATGTGGCATCCTTCGCTCTAATACACGAAAAGGGGCTGAAATGTCTTTTTTGTTGTTGTTATGCTGAGCTTCCACTGTGGAAACAGGACAGGCCATGCACTTCGCCTCACACCAACCTTGTATACTTGTCCGTAGGTGCCATTTCCAACCACCTCCACGAGCTCGAATATTCCAGCCGGATCCTGAAAAGGAAAGCAAAGGCAGTTTGAATTTGGGAGAAAAAAAAAGTCAAGCAGCTTTCTTTATGTGGAGAAAGCCCGTTAGCGCCGTGAGCCAGCTGTTGCGCCCCGCTCTCCCCAACATGCCAAACGCATCTCGAACAAAGGAACGGCAGACACTGGCAGCCCCTCGCCGCGGCTCAGCGCTCATTTCCCAGCTCCTCGCCTCCGAAAAAGCACAAACACCGACCGACGCCGTGCTACCCGCACGCCTTAGCCGCGGAGGAAGGCGTACGTTCGACCGAGGGGGCGGAAGAAAAGGCAGCAAACGAGCAGAAAAACACGGGCTCAGGTCGGCAGCGCTCACCCGCAACGAAGCCAAGTCTATGTCTACCAGACTTTTAGCCGGAGAGTCGTTCGCCATCTTTCCAATAAACGCCGGGCTTTCCTCGGTCCTAGCAGAAAAAGGGGCCCCTGTCTCGTCAGAGAGAAGGGGGGGGGGGCTCGGCGGGCGGGGGGTCGCGCAGAGGCCGCCGGGTGTTCCTCTCTACGGGCGCCGCTCCTCAGCAGTGGACGCTGGGCTCTCGCTCCTCCATGTTGAGGTGGCAGGGCTCCCTGTGCTCCCTCACGGCGCTGCCTGCCGTCAAGCTGCCTCCGGAGGCCCAGCTTCCGGCGGACGGCTTCAGAGCAAAACCCCCGTGTACGCCAAAAGCTCCAAAAGCACACGATCTCTGTAAAAAAAAAAAAGTTTTTAATCTCCACGAATCAAACACAAGACCAAAATAAAGCCCCAAAACTACAGGCTCTGAAGGGCAGACGGGGAAATATTTGTGTTGAATTCTACATCTCATTGTAGATGTTTAATCAGTTGTGACAGTTTCTGGGCTTGGTTCATCTGGGTGTGGGGTGGGGGGTAACCCAGGGGAAAGAAATAGCCACATGCCTGTGCAAAGGTCTGTATTTGGACCCAAGACCACAAGTAAATACACTGAAACCCACACTGCCTGAATATGTCCCCCCCAAAAGATGTAACCTGAATCCTTGAAAGCTGCTTTGGATAAAAACGCCCGTTTAAAAAGGCAAATGAGCATCCCTGCAGCCTCTGTGTGTGTATTTGTGGTAAGACTGTTCCTTTTGTTTTGGGTTTTAGTGGGATTTACATAACTCATTCTGAAGCCAGTGAAAGTGGATGTGTTTCTGAAGCCATCTTGGTTTTATGCTGAAGGGACAGAAGCCACACTTCCGCTTTCCCCCTGCGTCTGTTCTGCCTGAGCGCCGCGCAGGCGCAGAAAGCCGCTGGGCTCCCCAACTCGAACAACAGGGCTGGGCCTCTCCGGGGTGGTGACGCCCGGCTCCCCTCCACCCCCCCCAATCACCGCCACCGTCCTGTTTCCACAGTCCTCACGGACTGCTGGACGGAGAGGGGCCGTGGCGGGGCCCCCCCCCCCCAGCTGCCCCCCCCCCAGCAGACTCCACACGGACATGCGCATAGAGGCAGTCATGGGTGTGGCAGGTGAGCAGACGGATGCTGGGTTTGTTGGAGTGGCGGACACCTGAGTGGGGGCTGGACACAATCAGAGGATGCGTTTGCTGAGTCTGACCGTTTGAAAAACTTCAAAACAGGAGCAGACTGACTGAAGGCTTTGGTCTCCCAAAGCAGCAGATCATCTGCAGAGCTCCTGGATACCAGCCAGCAGCACACAAAATGATTTTGAAAAATAATAACCCAGTTACCTGATCCCCGTAGCTCTCTACATTTAGTTCATGCCTGTGTGGTGTGTATGAACAGTCAACACAGAGGAGGAGGTGGTGGGCTAGGGCTCCGGTTCTTTATCCCAGCTCCAAACACAGAAGACAATCTGTTGCTTAAACAAACCTCGACTCCACACGCAGGTGACAAGACAGGCCGGACCAGTCGAGCAGCACCAGAAGAAACCTGCCGGGGAGGAGGCCCGCGCTCAGCCCGGAGCACCAGGCCGTAAATCAGCTTCAGCGGGACGTCAGAAGTAGCTCAGAAGTGTGGGACTGTCTGAAGGGGTTTGTTTTGCCATCCAAATGCCCCCGCACCAGTCCTGTGGGGTGGCAGTTAGGTCAAGAGTTCAGCAAGGCTTGGGTCCCCCAGCCCCCAGGGCCCCTAATGCCAGAGCTTTACCGCCACCTTGTGGATGTTTAGCTGCACTGCCGGACATCCCGAACATGAAGTCGTGACTGGCCGGCTGATTGCAAACACCTGCTTGGAGTGAATGGATTAGTTTAAAGGATGGATGAGGTCTTCACAAGTCTGACAGTGGGGCAAAGATTCAAAGCAGGTAAACATCTAAAGCCTGCAGGAGTTTGAGATCTCTGCTCTAAACCCTAACCCCACAATAAACTGCTGCTTCTACAGAATCCAAAGCAATAGCTGTCCTGTTTTTAGAAACATCACCACTATCCGGGTGAAGCTGGTATCTTTTTCAAAAACTTCCTCTCTAAAGTGCATATATAATCCAGGCAGTTTCACACATAGCTTTACTATGATGTAGAGTCGCTTCTCAAACACAACCCAGGTTCCAAAGGTGGCGCCCGCTCGCCGCTCAGACCCATTTGTGCCTCCGGTCAGCAACTTAACAGCTTAAATATCAACATTTAATGCAAATTTTCTGTTGTCAGTCATGTTAGGAACGTTTTCAGTACATTTCTGGTAAAAAAAACAAACAAAAAAAACACAAACAAATCTTTTAATTCGGTCCCAGTTGCCACCCACTCCAGCTGCACAAATCGAGTGTTGAGGCTTCTCGGGATATTGCCGTGTTTTCTAAAGACAAACTTAGTATTTTACAGGACATTAATGTGCAAAAATTAATGGTAAAAAATGTAAAAAGGTAACAGCGCTCAGCAAAAATATCCATGAAAAGTACCAGTGTCTCATCGGTTTCTTCAGTCTTCGGTGTCCAAAGAGCGATGCGGATTCAGGAACTTTTACTTGTTTTTGACGCATCAGCAACCACCACAGAGGACACGTGGAGCCCAACCCACCAACAGGATGAAGGGTGGACACGCAGGACCTAAACAGTGCAATATAACAGCTACATTACAGGATTATGAGAATCTATCCCTGAAGTTACAGAGCACACCTCTGACATGTGTGATTACAGAGGAACACAAAGAAATGAATATTAAATAGGAGAAGAATCAACCGTGTATGGCTGCTCCTTAGGAAACTCCTCACATCTGCAACGGGGTTTGCTGACGATTGTCTTAAATAGATGACCCCGGGCAGCGCTTCCTAGTCGCCACCAACAATGACATTCCAACAGAGTTACCAAAATAAGAGCAGACACCAAAGGGTCCCAGCTTCTCACACCAGCACACCAGAGCTCATCTGTCAGTTGAGTAAAAACTCTGGGCTGGGGTACCCAAACAGCTGGAAGTCTCCCTGGTAGCGTGCGTAGAGACGTCTGATGTCCCGCCGGCCGATGCCTGAGAAATAGCGCTCCACCTTGGTCCTGTTGTAGCGGGTGATGCCCGGGGGGATGGCCGGATAGGACACCAGGTGCTGGATGCCTGCCGCCCTCAGGATGTGCGGGGCGTCCTCCTCCAGGGTCTCGTGGTGGCCCACCACGCTGTAGTGGATCTCACAGGGGGCGCACAGCTCGGCGTAGGTGACCCAGTGGATGACGTGCTCGCCGAACTGCCGGTCCATGCGCCGCCGGCCCTCCACGTCGCCCAGGTAACGGACAAAGTCCTCAAAGTGCAGGCCGGAGGCGGCCAGCTGGCTGTCGCGGTGGCTCTTGCGGTACTTCCGGATGATGGCGGGAGCGATGTCGTGCTTGTACCACGGCTCAAAGCGAGGGTTCTTCACAAACTTGTCCTTGAAGGCGGAAATCAGGCGCTCAAAGGGATCCCTCACGATGAAAAACTTAAAGTAAGAGTTTAACCTGTGCAGAGACACAGCGAGAACCGGTGAGCAGACGGGGACGTGTTAGGTTATGAGACCAGATGAAAGCTATTTCTTCTAAGGGATCATGTCAAACTATCCTTAATTCTAATTTTTAATCACAAAATGTCAGCTGGATGCAACACAAAGCCAACCTGTGAGTTATCTCCTGTGGAGTGAGGGAAGACAGGCGAGGCAGGCCATTTTTGTCATGGTCATGGACGAGGTTTTCTGGGATCTCCTCCACACTGGGGAAAGCTCCTGCTGGCAAATTCATATAATAATTAACTGAATTTTACCAAAACAAAACACCTGTTTACACATTTAGTTCCTAACAGCTCATTAATTTGTTGTCATTTAGGCAAACGTGCCTCCTCTGATCCACACTGACCATTGAGCACAATGAGGACCTTCTTCCATTGTGTGTTTCCCACTTTGGGCGTCTGGCAGAACAAAATCTTGTGTTTGTCACAGACAAAGATGCGGTCCAGGACGAACTTGCTGATGGAGACGTGAGTCAAATTCCTGAGGCTGCTGTTCTTGCACACGCTTGACAGCAGCTCAATCCGGCTGTCAGAGACTGCCTGCCAGCCTGTGGCCGGCGGCCTCGCTGAGGACTGAGACACACAGGTACCACTTATACAACTGCTATATGATGAGAGAACAGGTGAACACACAACAAAGTTTCTGGTTAAGAGGACACAATAGACAACATGAAATCAGTAAATGATCACCTGATGAGATGAATTTGGGGCTTTTTTTTCAGGACTGGACACAGGAATGGCTTTCCCCTCCTTGGTGCTTGGCACTGTCCAACCCTGACCGGGTCGCTCCCCATAATCTGGGAGGGGGTGAATAAATGGAAAGAACGGACATGGCTGATCACATTTAGGAGTGCGGCTCTATTGGACTGTGCGCCTATGGCTGGACACGGCAGCTCACCGTCCACAGCTCTGAAGCTGATGAAGTTCCTGACAAAGATCAGGATGAGCAGGACCCAGCCGCAGGCCCCGAGGAGCAGCCAGTGGTGCCGCATGGCTCTGCGCATCAGCCAAAGGCCATGGGGCCGCGGGGGGGCTCCCACCTGCACGGCACACCGAGCACTGTTGACGACTCACTTTCTACAACTCACATTAAACTCCGACTTCCAGAACACCGCATTCTACAGCAGAGATATCCGCACCAAACTACATTTTTTCAGTTACATTCATTCGCTGAGGCACAATAAAAAAAAAGCCAGCAAAGTCAAAAACAGGATTCATAATGACGGTTATTTACGCGGCTAGCTAACTCGTCCGCTAGCCCAGCAGCTAGCCACGCCTGTCCCTCCGAGCACACGGCTACAACCGCGGCTCTTTATCTCGCGGAGGCTCGTTGGCATCCTCATGAAGAGATAAAATGCTGGACAGAACCCTTACCGGACCTTTTCAGCGACTTATAGCAACTTCACAGCTGCCCAAACTCCTGAGTGACGCTTGGATGTTGCCATCCGACCTGATGTGTCTTCATGTACACCAACAGGCAGCAAAACAAACAGCTCCCCCTGGCGGCCGCGCAGGGGAAGTACCAATGTGGACACAGTTCTACCCACTGGTCAGTGAAGTGCTGATGCTGTGGCAAAACCCTCCCCAAAATTTGATCCACCTTATTTATGAAAAGTGCATTCCCTTAAGTGACTGTAAAACTGGATTAGCATTCATTTTTAGCTCCTTCTCCACACCAGTCATGCACTTTAAACCATTTTACCAGACATTTATACCTCTATGTTGGGAGGTTTGCCCAGTTTACTGATAAGGATTGTACGTTTTTTTTCTCAAAACACTTTAAATTTATAGCTTAATAGTCAATTTCCATAGATGTGTGGATGAGAAATAAATCTTTAACACAACAGGTACAAGAGTTAACAGACTTATGTTTTTACAGTATGAAGGTCAAACTATCATTGTTGCTCAAAAACACAATTTTCAAACATATCCTGAACAAAGCTCTCAATTTTTGCCAAACAAATTAACACAAAACAAGTGCTTATTTTATTTCCATTTATTCCACTCGCAGAGGGGACAAACTTAGTTTTCATCAACATTGACTGTCTGCAGACCTGTTGGGACACAGAAAGAGGAATCATTTAAAGGAACATCTGTAATGCTTTCACCACAGGTGTTAAAAACAAAAGTCAGTGGGGTATTCACCTTTGCATGTGGTGACAGGAACGTATGTGACCAGGGTGTACAGTTTGTTGGGGGAATCCTCGTCCTCATTACGCTTCCTGGACAGCCGTACGCGCATCCTGTACGGCACGTTCCTGCACAATTCAATTGAATTTTTATTTATATAGCGCCAAACACAGATCCAGTTTTTAATAAACATCTGATGAGTGGCTGCCACATCATCACTGGATGTTAACTATTTTGGAAAAGTAACTGATCACATAAACATTGAAAAAACTAAGTATATTACTTTAGCATGAAAAAAAAACATCCAGATATCTGAGCTTGATTTTCTTCATATTTCGAATCTGAATGTTTGGCTCACATGGTTTGGGGAATTCACAAGTCTTAAATCCAATCAGCCAGCACAAGTTATGTCCATAGGAAAACATGACAGGTGAAATTAAAACAGGGGCTCCCTGATGGCCCTGCAACTTCCTGCCCTCAGATCTGATGGGTTCCCATCTGAAATGATGATGGCCTCACCTGATCCCCTTGCTCCACACTGCCTTGTTCAGGCGAGTGTCGATGCGAACATCAGGAGTCCCCATCTCCTTGACGGCGAACTTGCGGATCTCCTTGATTGCACGGGGAGCCCTCTTTTTGAAACTCCTGCAAAAATGAATCATCAATTGTTAAAGAATTTTATAAAAAAAATCTCAACTCAAACAGATGAGTTGCAAACAGAGTAAAGATTCCAGGTCAACAGTTTCTTCACTAAATGTTACTCCCTTGTGCAGCAGGGAAAAACTTTAAGACTCCGTTTTAACACTATCACAGCTAAGTTTTAGACTCACAGAACCAACAATTTTCAGTGATAAAACAAATGAGTGTACATTATGTCCTCTTAACATTTGTTTCTTTATATCATCCTTGGGTCTGCAGAGGTTTCAAACATCCCTGTATACCTTTAAATGAAGGAGCTAGCAATCTGAGCAAAATATGTCCAATCTGATGTGATAGTGTGTCTGTGTTACTCACACTCCATGAATACGCTTGTGGACATTGATGGTGTACTCTCTGGTCACCACCTCGTTGATGGCTGAACGCCCCTTCTTTTTCTCTCCTTTCTTGGTTGGGGCCATCTTGGAAAAATACAAACACAAGTATGAACGTCTGCACGTATAAACAACTGCATATTAGCTTGAAAACTATACAACAAAATCGACACTGTGACGAAGAATTTGCGTTGATGCTAATGGGACTTGTAGTCTGTCATTAGCATTAAGCTATGACTCTATGAAAACAAAAACTCAAGTTAAAGGACAGGTTACTGCTTTAAATAAAGAACACTTAAAATAATACTGAATCCAAGTCGGAAGTTCAACATCCAAACTGTTAAAAAAAAAACATTTTCAATACGAGACAACAAGCTCCGTTCAGCCATGCTATGAAGCGCCACATCGGTCCAGTCATCGTAACTGTTTGCAATTTTTATGACTAAATCTGACATTCAACTCCACAAAAACCCAGCACGACGCATGAATAAATGTTTTTAAACGTATTTGGGAGTATCTAGAGGCCAATAAGGGCTTTAATGACAAAAGATGGCAATAGATTGCCAAAGAAATTTTTCCGAAAAAAATACTCACCTCGGCTTGTAGCTGAGCCGGAAATCGGAAGGACGGATGTACAGGAGAGGCTTGTGGGTAAAGGAAATCAGTCCGTTCTAATTTAGACCCCTGGCAACAAATATACAAGGGAAGGTTCCGGTTGTCAAAACGTCTTGCATCCTGAGCTGACAATCATTATGAAATACGGACAAATTATCTATCTATCTATCTATCTATCTATCTATCTATCTATCTATCTAT
>CAJRST010015557.1:3246889-3299809 GCA_907169785.1 Menidia menidia | reverse complement strand
TATCTATCTATCTATCTATCTATCTATCTATCTATCTATCTATCTATCTATCTATCTATCTATCTAATAATGTTACAGCCACCCTTTAATTGCATTTCATACCTAAATTAACAATTAACTGCTTTGAACAAATACTAGACTAAAAAGAAAAGGAGCATTTAAATACTCCTTAAATTTGAGAGGACTACTCATACATTTAATAATATTTGAAAGCTGTTGATCTTTTTAATAAACTTAAAAAGATCAACTCGAAAGCACAATAGCATAGAAACAACACAAGTATCACAATGTTATTTGCTGAATTCAAAGGTTATCACAAGTTAAATGTTAATTCAAAAGGACTGGTTTTATTTCAGTCTTGATAGACTTGTATGATTCAACTTCAGCTACCTGTTCATCCGAAATCTGTCACAATTCGAGAATGACATTCTGTATTCATTTTACACTACAAAAATGACAGTTAATCAAAATATTACAAACAAAAAAAATAAAACCCTGGAGATGGCGGTTGAGAATATGAATTGTGTTTCATCATAAGACAATCTCTCCACATCTTTAATGTTTAGGTTGTCATGACTGGGGGGTGGGAACAGAAGTCAGGGGCTTTTCCATGCCAAACATTCTGGCTGTGCAGCTGATCATGTCCCCGCACTCACAAGATGCAAAACCTGCGCTCTTCAACTCGCTGCCTTTCAAATGCAAGTGTTGACAGAACCATATCCTAAAGATGCACTTTATCCAGCAGTGCAAAATGTAACATGACCCATCTGCCAGATCCAGAAAGGATAAGTTCAGATTAAATTTTTTTTCTCAAAGCAGTTTACCATGTTCTCTTTTTGGAACATTTAGGCTCCCGTTTTTGAAGATGGGGGTGGACGGACATGGCAGTGTTGGTGTTGTGGTGCTGATCAGTTCGTATGAGGAAGACATTGCCAAACCATTCCCAACAAATACACAAAGCAATGCTTCCTCCACAGACTAGCAGATGTAACAAATTACATTCACTGATGGAATAGTTTGGCAGTGCTTTTTCAGAAGTGTTCGTTCAAGTCCCTGCAGGATCTCTCAGGTGAAGGCCAACACACGCTCCAGCCAATGGTCTGAAATTGCTCCTCAAATATCATGTAATTGTAAACAAAAACAGCTGTAACAACATCAAGTGTCTCAATAGTTGAAGGTTGAACAGTCATTCATCAAGAAAAGACATTTCCAAAAAAATTGAAAATAAAAAAAACATCTAACCATTTTAATGCAGTTGCAGTAAACAATGCATAATAATACAAACAAACCAGTCATTTCAGCTTGATTAGTTTGATGAAACTGACAATTAAAATAAACTTAAAAAGATCAACTTGAACGCACTATAATACAGATAAAACATGAAGTCTTTTAGGTGTGTTTTGTACGTCTAACAGGCGGTGCATTACATGCCTCCATCGGCAGGGAAGCTCAACAGTCTGGAACAGCACTTGCAGCTCACCCAAAACACATAAAGCATAACTAAGATGCACAAATTTGAAAGTTTGTCTTTATTCCTTCTCACGACTAAAAAGGCTTGAATGGAAGGATAAATGAAAGAGAAACAAAGTCAGGAGTGAAGGCATGAGGAGGCTTCAAAGGGTTCACTCCCACGTTTGCCTCAGGACACGCACACCTCGGGCTGAGCTGTGCCTAGCTTACTACTACCAGCTTCAGCAGCTTCTGCTGCCGGTGCCGACCCACTATCAGACCTTTCTGAGGCCAAGGTCTGGCCAGCCACGGTCCTTTTGAAGAGGCGGATGCTCATCTGAAGCAGCTCGTTGTCAACCATGGGAGTAGCAGGGTACTGCTTGGTCAGGCCCTAATGAAAGGAGGGTTTGTTTTATCCACTTAGATAAACAGAAAAGAAATAGGCAGTTTGGTTCCGTTGGGCTAAATGGAGATGTTTACCTTCTCGTTTTTTAACAGCTGCCGGCGGATGGCGAAGTCCCTGCGAGCACACAGGGCCTTGCAACAAGGCCCCAAGTTGCTCAGCAAACCTGCCCTCTCCACCCGCCTGTTCAGAGCCGCCATGTTCAGGGCCCCCAGGTCATGCTCAAACAGCTTGTCAACATCTGTTTGGACATCAATCAACAGAGATTAGGTGAGACGGTTCAGATGGGAATTTGAAAAACGTTGAAGCACAAACACTTTGAATACAGAGATCAAATTATTAATTTATTAAAAGACACTGCCATGAAAAGCCAACTCACTTTTGGGGTCGTCCACCTCAGACTTGCACACCTGCTTGACTTGCTCCAAGAGCTCTGGGCCAGCGAGGCGCTTGGAGATGCCGGCCCTCAGCAGCACGGCCCCCGGGGTGAAGCGCAGCAGCGCCGCCCCCGCTGCCCGGGGCTCCTGCTTCTGTTTGGGCATCAGGCTGGACCAGTCCACGTCAATCACATCCAGGGGTCCTGTGAGCACAAACACAACGTTTTATTCAACATTTGAGAAACAAACACTTAATTTATATAGCATTCTAAACAATTGTTCACAAGTAATAGAGCTCTGCCCTCCAAATAAAAAATGACACTAATGCGGTCCAGAATAAGTTTACGATACCTGTGATTTTCTCATCCTCTTGCTGATCCTCTTTTTTGTGACTGTCAGCCAGAATTTCATCCAGCTCATCGTCACTGATTGGTTCATACTCTTCTCCAACGGAAGCAACCGACTGGTCGTCATCTTTCCCATCATCATCATCTCCTGGAAACAAAAGGAAAACATCATGCACTGTTTGGCTGACATGATTTAATAGCAAAAAGCCGTCAGATGAAGTTCGGTGTCTCACCATCAATACTGTCGGTCTTCTCCAGCTCCCGCTGTTCGCCCGGGAGGTGGTGGCTGTTGCTGGGTTTCTCAGCTTCTGGAGGACTGAAGGCTTCTCTTGGCAGCAGAGGTTCATAGTCGCCCCTGTCCTGCCTCATGTCTCCTCGCGGATCTCCTCTCGCATCACCCCTCGGATCCCCTCGTCCTGAACCCCGGGGGTCGCCATGTGGCGGCAGGTCCATCATCATCATCATCCTCTCTCTCTCTCGATCCCCACCTCTTTCCACTCTGGCGTCTCTGTCTCGCTCTCTCTCTCGCTCATGCTGCTGCAGGAGTCCTTCTGGCAGTAGGCGATCCCTGTCCCTGATGTCCCTGTCCCTGAGGAGGGGCTCCCGCCCAGGACGCATCAGCAGGGGCTCCCGCCCCCGGCTGGGCCAGTCCCTGGGCTCCGGCTCCCAGTCCCTCTGCTGCTGGAGGGGCTGCTGGAGCAGCAGGGGCGGCTGCTGCTGCTGCTGCTGCTGGGGCGGCTGTGGCCGGAGCTCCTTTCGGTCTCTGTCCCGCTCGTAGGGCTCCCTGTCTCTCTCCCGCTCTCGGCTGTCGTAGGAGCCGGCCCGGGACCTCGATCTGGCCTGCCTCTCAGAGTCAGGAGAGCTGCGTCTTGAGCTATGGCTGCGAGAGTCTTGGCGGTCTGTAACACAAGAATTTTCAGAGGGGAAACTAGCTTTGGTCTGGGCAGCTTTGTTTGGCTCAGCAGAGACGGCTGTTTCAAACGGTGCGTGTTCACCTGACGAGGTGCTGCGGCTTGGCTCTCCTCGCCTCAGCTGGTCGATTCGGGACTTCCTCTCGACCCCGGGAGGATCGTTTACCACTGGCCTGTCGCGCTCTCGGTCTCGTTCCCGCTCCCGCTCCCTCTCCCTCTCCCTCTCCCTCTCACGCTCACGCTCACGCTCTCTTTCTCTCTCTCTGTCTCGGTCGCGTGAGGTGGTCTCCTGCACGCGGCCCCGGCGCGCCCGTGGGCCCGGGAGGTCTTCTCGGTGGGCCGACTCGTTGGATGGAGAACGCAGGCGTCGAGTTGATGTCCGGCTCTGGTTGCTGCCCATGCTGCTGCTCCGTGTCTGCTCCGGCGGGGGTTTGCGGAGCAGGGGCTGAGACATGAGGGGCTGTGGAGTCATGGTCTGCAGCAGCATTGGAGGGTCGGGAGAAAGAAGAGGGGCAATGGGTGGGGGGTTGCACCTATCCCTCTCCCTGCCCAGTCTGGGCCCAGCGCCTCTTCTGAGAGGCTCTGCTGGAGTCCTGTCGGCCGGAGCTGGGGGAACCTGTGTGTCCAGCGGACCCGCTCCCTCCTCGTCCGACCAGTCGCTGAAATTGTCCAGTTTTGGGAGTGGTGCTGGCTCTGCGGCGCCCCTCCCTCCGTGGTGGTCAGGCCTCATTGACGGCGGTGGCGTCCGGGGACCCCTCTTTTTCTTGCTGTGCGGCAGAAGGGATGAAGCTATCTCCTCTTCAGATGCATCAGACTCTTCCCTTGAGCGCTTCCTTTTCCGCTCAGGCGCCTTCTTCTTGGCTCCTTTCCTGGGGGAGTGTAAGGGTGGAGGCACATCTGCCGCGGCGGCGGCTGGAGGCTCGGGGTTGAAACGGTCCCCGGCAGCAGCCACTACGTTGCCACCTGCAGGCTCCTCATCCTTACGAACCTTCTTCAAACCCTTCCTCACCGACTTTGGCTTCTTCTTGCCCTCCTCGTATGGCTGGGACGCGGCAGCGTCTCTGTCGTCCCCGGCAGCGGGGTGAGCTGGAGGAGCCACCGGAGGGGTGGACTCCCGCTGCTCTCTGCCTCGGATACGCGAGTCAGCAGGAGCGTCTGAGAGGTACTCCCCACGCCTCTCTGCTCCTCTGCCTCGCTCCCCACGAAGCTCCAGGTCTTCGTGGCGACTGCGTGCTTCCCTTTTATCCCCGACTCCTCGGCGCTCCTCATCCTTCCAGTGCGCGGCCTTCTCTTCGGGCGCAGGGCCCCTTGGTGGCGACCGGGACAGAGGGTCCTGGGGCCTCACCACCTGGCTCAGGAGCCGATGTTTATCTCCATCTTTATTTGCAAATATCACACATAAAACAGTCAGTTAAATGTGCATTAGTGGGGCTTTTCCATTCAGAAACTTGCAAAAACATCATTTTTATGATATTATGTACCCTGCATATTTAGTTTAGCTGTAAATATCCACATTTCCAATAACAGCCAGTAATGGAAAGATCAAACCCCATTAAAACAAGCCTTCAGAGGGTTCACAGTGCGAGCCCGCTAACAAAGGCTGTCTGCATTGTAAAAGAGGTGCAGTCCTCAATAACGAGGAGTGTGTCCTTTTCAAAAAGAATTTTCCTACTGTCAGTTGGAGGTGGACACACTGGGCTGGGGAGGAGGGGCTGTGGGTGGAGCTTGGCCTGCCCTCGGCCAGTCAGACGCTCACTTTTATCTTCAGGACTATTGTAGTCATCACTGTCCGCAGGGCTGAAGTCCCGAGCTGCGCGCTTGGGTGAGGGTCGCGGGCTTGGACTGCTCTCCACCCTGGGCCTCTTTCGGCTGGAGGGGCCAAAAAGATTTTGGATGTTATTCCAAAAATTGAACACGAAAACAAAGAGCTCAAATATGAGCAGTGTTACCGCGGATGGTGTGGGAAAACGTGCCTCATCTTACGATCATCCCGGGTGTCTCGCACAGGTCGCTCGTCCCTGCCGTCCTCTCTCCGGTCACGCCTGTCCTCCCTCCCTCTCTCGCGCTCCTCCCATTCCCGCTGCCTCTCTCGTTCCCGCTGCTCCCTCTCTCTCTCCCTCTCCTTCCTCTCTCTCTCCCTCTCCTCCCTCTCCCTCTCCCGTTCTCGCTCTCTTTCTCGTTCCCTCTCTCTCTCTCGGGCCCGCTCCCTCTCTGCCTCCCTCTCCTTCTCCTTTTCCCTCTCCCGTTCCTTTTCCTTCTCTCTCTCCCGCTCTCTCTCCCGCTCCCTGTCCCTCTCCCTCTCTCGCTCGCGGGTCCTGTCGTCCCGTCTGTCGTCTGACCGATCTGACCTGCGCTCCTCCCGCCTCTCATCCCTCTCAGACTCCTCTGACCTCCGCTGGTATCTGTTTGGAGAAGCAGCTCTTTGGTCTTGGACAAAAACAAACAAAAAAAACAATGAAAAATCATCATTAAAACAGATATTCGACAATTTGTTTTAAATAAAAGAACTTCCACACTAGATGTTGTGCCTAAAATGACAGACATGAACACGTACATACATGACAATGCTTATGTGCATCTTCCCCAAAATTCAGAATATTACATTTTGGTCCGCAGCAAAAAAAAAAAAAAAAAGGGAACAGTTGCCGGCCCCCACCTCTGTCTCGGTTGTCTCTGCGATCCCGCTCTGCATGTCCTCCCCTCCTGTCATAGGAGGAGTCTCTGGCCGGCTCTCTTCTGTCGCTCTCGTAGCGGTCTCGGTCTGAGCCCCTGTCGGAGGTTCTTTCCCCTGCGGTGCGATCCGAGCTCCTCTCTGCGCTCCGATCGCGTGCCGCGCTGCTCCGAGACTCCCAGTTATCATAACCGCTGTCCAGCTGGGAACCGCGGGAATTTCTGTTTGAGCCTGAAAGAAGAGCAGAAGTTACACATGGGCACAATGTTCAATGTTAGAGATAAAGTCAAACAACTGGAGCTCTTGCCTTTCTCGGGTTCATTAGCGCGCCCGCGACCTCGTCCATTCCTGTCCCCCCTTCCTCCCTCATCCCGACCATGACCTCTCCCATATATCCTGTCCTCCTGAGCTGGATCCTCCTTCCTGTAGGCGTCGCTCCGCTCTCTCTCTCGTTCCTTTTCCCGCTCCCTCTCTTTCTCCCGCTCTCGTTCCCGGTCGCGGCGTTCGAGTGACTCTCGACTGGAGCGGGTGTCGGCTCGGCTCTCTCTAGAGTCCTTCACGTCCCTGTTGTCTCGCACGTCTCGAGAGTCCCGGTTTGTTTCCCTTCCTCGCTCCCGAGTGTCGCGTCGCTCGCGAGCCTCTCTGCTCTCCCTGTCATCGCGGCCGTCTCGAGATGAGAGGAGTTCAGAGTCATAGTCGCGGTCATCCCGGACACCATCTTTCTCTCGTTTGCTGCGGCTGTCTGTTTACAAAGAGACACAGCAGCCTGATTACAGATCAGTCGAAACTTTAATTCTGGATGTGATGAGGTGGTCTAGGTACAGTTCCCCTTAAAATGTATCTTTTTCGAATTTCAAAACAACAGCCGACTAAGAAAGATAAGACAAACCATCTCTACGCTCCTGTCTGCGTCCCTGGGAGGGCGGACTCCTCTCCCTGTCTCCCCGACTGCGCTCTCGGCCTCTGGAGTGGTGCCGGCTGGGGCTCAATCTGTCCGACCGCCGGTGGGGGGAGGTGTCGCGGGAGGCTGCAGGCGAACGTGAGCGGCGGGAGCTTGGAGGGGAGGAGGCGGAAGCCGGCCCTGTGGTGCCTCTATGGTAGCTGGGGGAGGAAGAACGGCGTCGCCGAGGGGAAGGAGAGTGTCGCTGGGCGGAGGAGCCAGAGTTGGAAGAAGGGGAGTGATGGCGGGGAGGCGTGGGAGTGCGCTGGTGGCGTGGCGGGGAAGGAGACCTGCGGTGAGAAAATCCTGTGAGTTCACTCAAGAGTTGAACAACAATCAGCCGTCTTCATCATTACTGATGTGAGCAGACCTGCGAGGAGGGGAGGCGAGCACAGGAGCCTTATGAGATGAAACTTTAGGAGAGCTGGACTTCTTCCTGGCTGAGGGTGATGCACCCCTGGAGGCGGGTGACACGCTATCCGAGCGCTCGTCTGATGTCACAACACGCTTGGCCTTGTGGGAACTGTCAGATCGGTCCCTGCAAGCACAAGCACAACATTGAAACACTGAAATGAATATGCCTGCCAGGAATGGAGTGATGCAGATTTAAGAATAAAATACAAATAGCCCAAAGCAGCCAGTTGACTGGCCTCAGAGGCGGTTCACACTGTACCTGCGTTTCTCCTTCTTCTCCTTATGTTTTTCAGTATCTCGTCCACGATCTTTCCCTTCTTTCTGCTTCTCCTCCGTCTTCTCCTTGTTTTTGTGCTTGCCTTTGTGTTTCTTCCCAACCACAGGAATATCCAAAGGGACAGGAGGGGGAGGGCTGGGCGTACGTGGCCCTTTCTTCTTGCTTCCTTTGGATGCCCTGATAACATTAAACAAACCAAAAAACAATATTTAATAATATTCTCTTTAAAATATAAAGGCTCACTGAGTAAAGTCATGTGCGCATAGAATTGTTCACTGTATCATCATTTCATGATCAACATGACAATATACAAAAAGATCTGTAAATTTCTTCAGAAAAAAGAGTGTGAAAAAATATATACTGTATATTTATGAATGTTGTGCAAAACTTCAAAAAACAGAAGCTCTGGTTCACACCAAATTGGCACTATTCTTTGGAGAGAAAAATGTACCCACAGCATAGGCAGGCTCGCTCGCTCTTCCCTACCTTGTAGCTTCAGCCAAAGATGCAGCTGCTTTCTTCTCCTTCTTCCCTGAGCCCGCTGCTTTCGCTCCACCTTTGAGTTTTGGGGAGCCGCTGGATTTTCTGGATGAAGGCGAGTCTTTTGAGCTCAACAGCTCTGGAGAGGCCTGCCAGATGGAGAAGACAACTCAGATTGAAATTTAGCAACAGAACCTTGTGCAGACAAGCTTCCCCGAAATGGGAGCTCAATGTGTCACTTCAGGGTTTGAAAGCAACTTCCTTCCTTCTTACCTTTGGCATGGTGGTTGCTCTGGTTTTTGTGGGGGTCTCATCTTTTTTAATGACGATCTCTTCTCGCTTTTCCAGGTTTTCCTGTTCCAACTTCAGCAGTTCTCGTTGAATCTTTTGGCGCTTCATCTCAAGGGACAACTCGTAGTCGTAGTCACCTATATCGGAGTCTGAAAGTCAGACAACATGCAACAATAAAACTAGAAAAGCGAAGCCACCTTAGGGCACGCGCTGATGTTCTTTGGTTCTGTTAAAACCAAAAAAGTAGCACTTTGAACTGACATGCACAGCAATCTACCTTCACGGTTAGTTTCCCACTCTGTGGGCTCTTCTTCACTGGCTGGGGTGCGCTCCTTTGTTATCTTTATGTCCTCCTTCTCTCTGTGTCGGCCTCTGGAGGAGTCTCTCTGCTGCAAATGAACACAAAAACAAATCAAATATTCATTTTGCACTTTTTGTTAAATTTAAAGTAGGCAAATCACACAACAACACACTCAGCTGCCATTTACAGAATCCAAAACTGATCAGCGATTTGAAAGGAGACGCCAGCACAGTGGATAACTCACTCTTACTGTGGGCGATGTGGGCTCGTCTAGGTCTCGCTTCAAGTTTTCCGGGTCAACATCCTGTCGTTTATTCTTCATCCTCTCCCGCAGATCACCTGTGGGCCTCTCAGTCGACCTGTCCCACCAAGATGCTCGTATGAAAACCCAAACATGCTGATAAAATGGGTTCTGGCACATCAGGCAGGCCCAGCTGTCTTACCGGCTAAAGCTAAATCCTTTGCCTCGTGGCTGAGTTCCATGTGTGTAGCGACAAGTGTTGCCGTAACTGCAGTTTCCAGTCTTCAGCCAATTTCTGCAGTGGCTCTGAAAGGAACACACAAATTAACCAGGTGACCCAAAACAACATCAGCTGACCTCACAAAGCCATCTTTGGACAAGCTGCTACAAGCAGAAACATATTATGTGAGTGTCAAGCCACAAATGTAAAAGTCTGGCCCCAAAACAAAAGATTTCTAAAGTCTGGGCAATACATACTTCAGCGGCATTACTCCCAGTGCTGGGGCCGAGTCTCTCGAACACACTGGGCCTGCGAGAGGGGGTGGTGGGGTTGGTGGTGCTGCTGGTTGTGGTGCTGCTGCTGCTACTGCTGTCGGATATGGTTTTTGAATTCTCCACTGTTACCTTCCGCCTGATCTTGGACATTCTGCAGGACTAGAAATAAACATTGCATTAAAATAATAATAATAAAATAAGTTTTAGATCATTGGTGGACTAGCAAAGCAAGGGGTTAATGAAACCAAACAAGTGGATTATTGCACTCAGCAGCAACAGCAGAAAAACAACAATAGTAATCGGGGGCCTGGCCCTGGCAGTGGCCCCCTTAATAAACTAATAATAAACTAATGTTATCATTACTAGAAAAACTGATTTATATTATTGTTTTGTGACAAGTCCGTTTTTTTATTGTTTGTTTGCTTCCTTTGTGCTTTACCTCTCAAAGAAGCAATCCACCAGCGTGTTTACCACGGAATAAAGGGTATATTTCTTCCAGGGAAAAGTTACATTCCATTACATAATTCATTCAAACTTAAATTAAAATGTGCATTTTACCACAGACAGCGTGATATGAGACAGGCTTGTAGATCTGTAGCATACAAAAGCAGCCAAACAAAACTATCCATCCAAAAACATTCAAAAGGTTTCACTCCTGTGGGCTAACTGCAGGCACACACTAATACGGACTGGCTAAAGGTTAACTCAAATCTAATGCTAACTACGTTTTTTTCACTGTTTAAACTTTTATTTCACGTCACCTCCCCAATACTCCGCAGTTTTGTGACATTACATACCAAGCCGGTTAATTAAACTTCGTGCTTTAAACAAATATGAGCGAAGGCTAATGCTAATGTTAACTGTGTCATGTTTTATCTTAGCACGGGGCCTTCAATCCGCCATATGTGGCGTGCCTGCTAATGTGCGAGAAACACAAGGCCTCACCCAATATATTGTTTCGGTGTCGCATCTACTTTAGTCCAGCTTCCGTATTAAGCGCTTGCAGAAATAACAAGGCTTATACTTTAAAATTAAAGGCAGAATCTGCCCTGAGTGCCTTCATATTGGCGGAGAGTGCGCATCATGTCCCATTCTTCTTCTATGGTGCTTTGTATCGAGCTCCTGTCGTCCAGGATGAAGCATTACCGCCACCTCCAGCTTTTCAAAGATCACGTCGACCAAATAACACACAGATCGCATTAGTGTATGATCAGGATGACACCAATAACCTTTTTTATTTGAGCTTATTTATCAAGGATAGCATCTCAATGGATTATGAATTGTAAAACCCTGATGATTTTAGCACACTTTTGCAATACATTTTACCTCTAATGTTCAGTTTAATAGGCCTCAATAGTAATTTAACAGTTAAACAATTCTGAAACACAATTTCACTTAAAAGACTGCATGCTAAAAACTGAGGATTCATTACTTTTTTTATGACGAGAAATCCATGCAAGTGCTGTTATTTTCTCTTCTGTGTACAGTTCCTGCAAAAATAAATTACAAAATCAACAGTAAAGTTTGTTTATTTTATGCTCTTTAAAAATATTATAATATGACATTGTATTGCACATGTATTACTGTATGTTGTGTGGAAACATTTTTATGAGATCTAAAACATTATCAATAACAATGGCATGTTAACATATTTTAGTAAAATATTAGTTTTACTTATTCAGTGTCAATTCAGTGTGATTATATATATATATTTATATAATGACATGCTATAGCTCCGCTTCACTGAACTTCTGAAGAAATTGGAAAATGTTGTTCCAGTTGTTCCTCCTTACACAGTTTGTGGGGAACTTGTTGCAGCCTGTGTTTTCTCTATAACCTTCAATGCAATTATCTTTACAGCAATTAAGGCTTCGTTGCAGGCTCTGGAAATGTGAGATGTTGGCAACAGGAAGCCATAGCGTCCACGGTCCTGCAGCTCAAATGTGAAGGAGTATTTGATGCCAAGGTTGTACGCCCAGTCATCACTACCACCTGGAGCCAAGTCTGCAGAAAAGCATGCAATAATTATGTTTTTCTGAGTCTAATCAACTCATTTTCTTTCAGAAAATTTCAGAACTAATATTTTTCTTACATATGGTCTTTCCTCCAGGACCATAGCTGTAAGTGTTTCTGTAATATCTTCTGATTGCCTGCGCAGCTTCTTGGGCCATTTCAAGCTGTAAAATGTCATTCATTTTACAAACTCAGCATTTGAAGTGAACAGTTAGTCTTTGTGCTTCAGCTGAAATCCACTGATTGATTGACTGCTGACCAAACTACTCACCAAATCGCTGTGATTCTCTGCTTCTTCAAGGGTGCAGGAATATGGAAATAGGAGCATCTGAGAATAGGAGTGGATGCTGAGGTAGAGCTGAACCAAATCTTTGTTACTGCGGAGGAAGTCGGCCACGGCCTGTGACTCTGGCTCAGACTCGGGGAAAGAACCACAGTAGATCTCAGAGCAGGGGTCATGTGAGGCTCCCTCCGCTGGGTAGAACAGAAACATTTCACTTTGTCTATGATACTGAGGCTTTATTGTGATCGGCAATATGCTGAATTAATCATGTGCAGTGTTTATGCTGATAATTAACCGTTAAAAAAAAACGTACTGCACCAGTTGGCATCAAAGTTTCTGTTCAGATCTACTCCAATGCAGTTATTGGCATTATTTTGGGATCGGTTCTTCCTCCACATCCTGTTCTGGGAGAAAAAAAATCACATATCTGTTTAAAAATAACTTCATGTACAACTGTTGCCTTACCATGTATGGATGATTGCGTGGACATGCTTTGAGGTCTTTTCAAACATTTAAAAAATGTACAGTGAGTTTAAATGTATTATTTCAATTGTTAATTGTTATTTCAAAATTAAAGACAACATCCACAATTGACAGAGGCAATAGGGAAAATAAGAAGGCCGTTGTTTAACAGATTTGTCCATTTAAAAGTTAACATTGTGGAAAAAATACTAGTGTCTTCTTACTTTTGTCCACGTGTATTTGTATCCATCGGGGTTCAAGACAGGCAGGACGTAGACGTCCAAGTTGTCCAGGATGTGGGTAATGTCTTTGTTAACTTTGTAAAATGACAACGACTGTGAGAGACAGGGCACTGATTTTAGTCTTCTGGTAGAAAAAAAACCTAAGACATTTCAGGGGAAAAGCGTGCATGCGTCAGAGCACTCACATGGTGAACGAACCATAGGCAGAAAGCAGGAGCAACCCACTCTCTGGCATGGATACCACAGTCAATCCACATGGCTTTTTTATTTGGCCTGTTATTTAAAGAAAGCTGAGACAAAAGGTCAACATTGGGTTATATCTTATATTCACTTCAATACATGCAAAAAATCTTTCTTTGTAGTTTTCAACAGAAAAAAATGCATTTTTCGATCCAGCCCTGAATCTGTGAATATGAATTAAACATCTGAACTTTACCTTTAGGGCATAAAGCGGACGCTTTTCATAGGAGGAGCCAACCAGGATGAGTTTAACTGTGTCTGGGTTGTCATGTGTAGTCCTGTTTATCCAGTCATAGATCTACAAAGATACAATGGCATGTTTCAATATAAAACAACTTTGTAACGTATACCTAACATATCAAATTGTTTATGAATCATCCAAATATGATAATAATTTTCCTTTTGATAAGATATTAAAATCAGTAATAACACCCTTCAGACTGCCATTAGACACAATTAGAAATGTTAAACCTATAGTACCATATTAATCATATTTGATACATATGATCTCTGAAATCGTTTACACCTGAGAGCATTTGCATCATTTAACGGTAAAACTGTGTTCAACATCCCGTTATACACAATCAGATGTACCTGATAATTGTGGGCAGAAATCTTTGCAACAATCTTTTTTACTTATTTCATGATAATAAATATTAAAAAAATACTTATGTTTTTTTAGGTATGTGTTGTTGAAGGGCCAAATAAAGACTATGGGGAAAAAAATCAAATTTTTCTGTATTTTTTCTTGGATCAGGCTTTAAAGGGTTAATCTCACATCCTCCAGACTGTGGTATCTCTCATAGAAAGTTGCACCACTTCGGGGGTCAGTGGAGTCATTTCTTGTCTGCATTTCAATCAGCTCATTGGTGTTGTCCAGCAACACCCTGAAAGAGAAATTCAAGAGAAGCTTAAGCCCTATGAAACATGACACATTGCTGAGCCCGCGCTGTATTTTAGGACAAACAGCATACTCGTGTGTTATGCCGTGTGTTCTCAGCAGATTCTTGATAATCCCAGAGCTGTTTCCGGGAACAAAGAGGTGGACTTGGGTTTCTTCTTTGATGTATTCAGGAGAAACAGGCTGCCATAGTGCTGTCTGGGAGGAAATATCTATTCTGATGATTCACACTAAGAAAAAATAGGCCCAAGAAATGCAAACAAAGAGAAAGAAAAATACGTACCTCGTAATGGGATGACACATTCTTCAAGATGTCTACCTGTTTTTGAGTTGTGGGGGTGATAGATAAAACTTGGTCTCTGAATAAACAGAAAACAGAAAATTAAACACATTTACAGCACCCGAAGATGAATGCAGAGGTCTAATACATTGTGTCAGAGTACACAACAAATATCCACTGAATAAGAGAGTATATGTACCATATATGTCAAAATATGGTTGCATTTGTTTGCGTAAGTCTGCCTTTCTCTGTGGAAAACTCCCTGTTCTCCAGACAAATTATTATAAAGACAATTAATTACTGACTTATTCAACTTGGTGATTTTACCGTGTATCCGTGCAGTGTCCTGTCTTCAGAATCGTATCCAAATTCATAAAAACAAATAGAATCAGAATAGTCGTCATGATGTCAGGGTCCAAACTGGAAATGTCAGAGAGTTGTTCCACATGTGGGGGAAGGGAGGCTTTATTGATTGAAACGGTGTTTATTTAGAAGTTAAACTTTACTTTTTGCAAAAAACAAGACAGGGCATTGATCAGCTGACATAGAGCAGAGTGGGTCTTTGCTGCTAACTTTCTTTTGCAACAGTACAATATAACCATTTGGAGGTGACAAATGTCTTAGTTAGTATAAAAATGAGTTTTGATCGGGGAGGCAGGTGTCCGTGCAGTGACTCCCCCCCGCCTGCAGGTGGCGCCACATGAGACCGTAAAGCAGCGGCGGGCTGTGATGACGCTTCTCTGTTGCCAAGATGTCGGCCCACGATCAGCTGGTCCTGTGTTTATGTGAATTAACGAGGTAAAAAGGATTTGTATGTCGAGTAAATGTTTTCCACCAACAACAATATGTCAGTTTTTAGCTTTTGTAAGCTTATTGGGTCTTTGCTCGTGGCTGGACTGCTGCAGGGCTTAATAGATGTCGTATAACGCTCTCATACATTAAAATAGTTCCCGCGATCTCAGTCAGTCATTTATATTCTAGCTGTTATATCAGGAGAGGACTCAAAGTTTCCTTTTTTTGTGATTAAAAACACTAAAACCTCTTGGCATGTTTGTAAAACCGAGCATCCTTTTGATTTCCTCCAGTTTGTGACGGATTCAATTTTTTTAAAAAGTCACCGTGAACATTACAAATGATAAACACAAACTCTGCTACAAAAGAAAACAAATTAAAAATAGATCTTTGTGCAGGCTCAAAACGGATTCTGGGGTTTAATATTAAGGATTTCTCTTACTGAGGGGTAAACAAAATCCCGGAAGACTAAACAAAAAAAGAGGACACAATAAATGCTGTTTATTAACATGTTAGCAACCGAGAGTTGTTAGGTCTACTTCTAATGTGCATTAGCACAAAATGACTATCAGCTATGTATCTCTCTTTCAGGTTACTGTGGATGTTGCTCCTGCCGCTGGGGTTCCTCTGCGTGCTGCTGATAGCTGTCCTGGTCCTGCTCGTACTGGCAATCCGCTTCTGGTTGCAGAGCCTCAGGAATGCCCGGCGGGCCAGGGATGCTCGCCCCACCGTGGCCTTCTTCCACCCTTACTGCAATGCTGGTGGGGGGGGGGGAAAGGGTGCTCTGGTGCGCCATCAGGGCGCTGCAGAACAGGTTAACCAGACTCACAACTCTCCTCAGATATTTCATTTCCATCGTGTGTGATTGTTGCTGTTTGTTTGTCTTTCTACCTGTCGGCAAGATTCTACAAAATGATGTCAAGCTTACCAAAATGACCATGTACATGCAGGTATGCGGACATCAACTTTGTGGTGTACACGGGAGACTTGGGTGTGACCGGGCAGCAGATTCTGGAGGGAGCCCGACGTCGTTTCAACATTCTGCTACCTCGACCGGTTCAGTTTGTGTTTCTAAGGCACCGTCTGCTTGTGGAGCCCGGCCTGTTCCCTCACTTTACCCTGCTGGGACAGAGTGTGGGATCCATCTTCCTGGGATGGGAAGCACTGACAGAGTTTGTTCCAGATCTTTACATCGACTCAATGGGTTACGCTTTCACTCTCCCCCTGTTTCGCTACCTGGGAGGCTGCAGTGTGGGGAGCTATGTCCACTACCCCACCATCAGCACCGACATGCTGTCTGTGGTGAGGGAGAGGAACCCAAGGTAGTCACTGTGTGTCAAGTACAGAGAGTAAAATGGCTGTTTACCTTGTCTTTGGATTCACAATGAAAGCTCTTTTCTTTCTGATCTGGTTTGCGTCTCAGGTTCAATAACCCGGACTACATCTCCAACAGTTTGTTCCTGAGCGCCTTTAAGGTGGTCTACTACTGCCTCTTCGCCTTGCTGTACGGCATGGCTGGCTCCTGCAGCGACCTCATCATGGTCAACTCCTCCTGGACCCTTGATCATATCCTGTCACTGTGGCGCTCTCCAAACCGCACCAGCGTGGTCTACCCGCCCTGCGACGTCAGCGCCTTCTTGGACATTCCACTGGAAGACGATGGGGACAGGAAGTGCCACTCCATCGTTTCCATCGGGCAGTTCAGGCCGGAGAAGGACCACCGGCTGCAGATCAGGGCCTTCAAAAAGGTGTTGGAGAGGAGGAGGGAGGGTTTGAAGCTGGTTCTCATTGGTGGATGCAGGAATCAGGAGGATGAAGACAGGGTGCTGATGCTGAGAGGGCTGTGCCAGCAGCTTGGTGTGGCTGACCGAGTTGAGTTCAAACTGAACGTAACCTTTGAAGAGCTAAAGAGAGAAATGGGGGAAGCCACCATTGGACTGCATACCATGTGGAACGAACACTTTGGAATAGGTAATCCATCCGACTTCTTTTTCATCAGCAGTCGTCTTTTAAAAAAAAATAGTTGGAGTGCATCTTTCTTTTGCCCCCTGTAGGTGTTGTGGAGTGCATGGCGGCAGGGAAGGTGATCCTGGCCAACAAGTCTGGGGGTCCCAAGCTGGACATCGTTGTACCTTTTGAGGGGGCCCAGACCGGCTTCCTTGCAGATGACGAGGACAGTTACGCTGACGCAATCGAGCAGATCCTGGCGATGGCGCCTGCTGGCCGTCTGCAGATCAGACGCCGTGCACGGCAGTCTGTGGCGCGCTTCTCTGATCAGGAGTTCGAAGCCTGCTTCCTTGCTGCTATGGAGCCTCTAATGGGAACACTGGAGCGATGAAAGGATAAAACATTTGAACACCTTGAAACTGTATTGGAGTGAATTCAGTGATGGTGCAGTGATTAGAGTTTGTAGTTTTTAGGATACATTCCTTTGTCGGCAGTGCTGGTTTTGTTCAATTTATCTGTATCAAAGGGGAACAAATAATCCTCAGTTTCATTACATGATCCACAGAACTGTTAAAGGGGATTAAAGATGCTAAATAGCGAAACATATTTATTGTTTACAAGATGTCAAATTCTTTTCATGTGAATTATTTTTGATATTGAAGAATTGAATAAAAGTACAAATGTGTATGAAAATGTTTGCATTCACAAAGCTTATTAAAAAAAAGATGATCTGTGAAAAGATGATGTGGGCTTGTAAATAAACTGAAGTTACACAAACTGAGCTTAAGGTGTCACACTAAAACCACTAAAATGTTTTGTTCATCTCCATTTGATTGTTGTCTGCAGTGACCAAACTGAAGTCTAAATTTAAATTCTAATCATTGGATAAAACACAGTGTGGAATCAGTACTGTTGTACAAAGGTACAAAGGCTGTGAGGGACTATATGAAAGAGCATGGACGGACAACAGGCTTTTTTGTGCATGTGTGTTTGTTTTTTGAGGGGTTATTGAGTGTAGGAGGCGGTGCGCAGGTTTATCAGCACAAAAGTGGAGTATATTAAGCAGTCAATGAAGGATGGAAGGTCTGTTTTTGGAGCTGTCCACCATGAAGTCAAGCATTCTTCTTTTAGCTTTGCTGCTCTCTCTGGGATGCACAGGTGAGTGGCTTCCTGCATAAATCTCTTAGAAATGAGACCCAGCCAACATCCCCACCGACCTCTTCTACTCTTTCCAGGTATTCCTCTCTACAGATCTGAGCTGCAGTCGATGGCAGACAAAGGTCTGGGGGCTGCTCTGGCAGAGGTCAACTCTGCTTATGCTGTCAGTAATCTCTTCAGAGCGTCTCGAGCTACCGTCAAAAAGGTACTGATCTTTATTCTGATGTAATTTAAGAGTACTCTCCTATTTTGATTTTTTACAGGCATTAAATGACCTAATTTTTTTGTTGGTGGTGAACTCTTTATGAATGCCACTTACATGGCAGGTTCTTCCCATGGGCCGGAACACCACTGACATGTTGATGATGTTTGACATAAAGGAGACAGAGTGTGCAAAAGCTACCAGAAAAGACCCGCAGACATGTGCCTTCAGGCCAGGCTTTTTTGTGGTAAGTCAGTTTGAATCACACAGTTACATGTTGACTGACGTGAGCTCAATGTTTACATTGGCACGTCTTTACTGGGACAGGATGGGATGATCAGGTCTGTACTGCTGCAATGCAGCCTGTGGTTAAAATACGTGTTATTCATTTGTTTGCTTCACCCACCTCCACTCCAGTCCTCGTATCCCTGTGCGGCTCGGGTCCGAGTGTCTGGCGTCTCAACTCATTTGGTCTCCCTCCGATGTGGCCTTGTTGGCAGCTCGAGCTCAGAATCCAGTGAGGAGGTGAGGACACAGTCAAGAGGGGTGGAGAGATAGCTTATCTTGATCTTAAATACCTTAAACAAAAGGTGAAACAAAAGCTTATATTGCTTTTGACTATTAAGTACATAGGTGACGTGAAAGTATTACCTCCACAGGTGTTCTCAAGAGGAAGACCCTCATTAAATGTCCCAATTGTAGACATGGGTAAACCAATTTTGAATCGTCAACTTTATTTATTAAGTAGTAAGTGTAAATTAGTGACTGAATTTGCTGACTTTTCAGGGCCCGCTCCATCTGTGCCTCCTGTCCAGTCTGGTCGTTCCCTCTACAGCCAAATCGAGGACATCCGGCCTAGAGGAGACACTTTCAACAACTTCCTGGTGTAAAAGTCTCTTGGGATATATTTTACGAGCTGAATTAAAATATTTTGCATTTCCTTTTATGTCTTTATTCTCCCTACAATGCTGAATTATTTTATACTTAAGTATAGGGCACGGTATGACCACTAGAGGGAGGGTGAGCCATACTAAGAACACAAATACAATTCCTTATCGGTTTTGGGCATTTTTCCAGGTTTTATGATTGTCTTGATGTTTCCATGCATTAAAAACACCTTCAGTTCCATCTCATTCAAATCAGTCAAACAAATGAGGACTCAGAGGCAGATTGAGGTCTGGTTTGAACATTTATATTGGGATTTTCAGTTTATATGCAAGAGGACAAGTCTATTGAATCTTCAACCTTTTTTCCTTCACCTCATTTGGCCCCACATGTTCACATCAGCACATCAATAACTTACATACTGTACTGTAGCAACATCCCGTCCAGCTCAATGATATTTGTTTATAAGAAAAGATACACTGTGTTCAGGTGGTAATGAAACCATTGAAGCTGAATAGGACAAATGAATAGCATGTTCAAAAAGCCCTGTGTGGAATCAACAGTACATCTTTACAGGCTCGGAGATAAAGGAGATATAATGGTCTCTGAGCTCTTCCCGGACCAAGGCCCATTTAACACCAGTTTAAATGAAGTGAAATATTCATGATATGTAATTCCGGCACACAAAGACAAGTTGAGAAGGGGTTACTTGAAGGACAGCACCAGCACCCGAAAAATGAAAGCATTGCTATTAGAAAAGAGAACCCTTTGTGCTCCACTTTGTTAAAACAAAATCAGCACTAAGGTCTAAAGGAGCAATGGCAGCATGAAGAAACAAGACACAGAGTTGAAAGCACATTCAGTCTAATGCAAGTAAGAGGATGTATTATTAACTACACCATTTAATGCTTTGTACATTAACCAGACAAATGCATCTTCCTCAGCAGGATTAAACGTGCGTAGGCAAGAAATGGATCCAGTTTGTATTTTCCACTTCCTGGGTTTTGATGCCATATGTTATGAAAGTGGTGGGGGACCAGCAGCCACAACTGTACAGATACAAACTGAAAGACAAGGTCCAAAAATCAAGCCGACACACAGGGAACTCACACAGTCTATGAAGATACGCCACCATAGGCCTCCCTTCTACCTAAACAAGAAATCAAAAAGAAAAGAAAATACTTTTTTTTCCAGCTGCAAAGTCTTTGCAGACTCTTTGGAAACCTTTGGAAGATATCTCCTTACTGTTTTGACCTCTGTGCATGACTTTGGGAATAAGGCTTCCTTCTGATTTGCATTTGCCAAGTGGTGAAACAGTCTAGAAAAACATTAAGAGACTTCAGAGTCCATGTGGATTATTGAATCCCTGCCTTCATGTGTATAATTTGCAATGCTTTCAAAATCTTCTCACTTATACATTCCATTTTGCCCAGGTGTTTCTCTGATCCCCTAAAGACCGCTGACGAGCTATTAAAAGACACTTGTAAGAAAATCCTTCCATTTGATCAATCTTTAAATAATTTCATAAAAAAGCAAACCAAACAATCCTCGTTCCACGAAGGCCTTCCCCAACGGTAAACTACTTCACCACCATGTAATCAAACATACATGAAGACACGCATGCTCACAATGCATGCATGCATATTCAGTCCGTCTCTCTCCCGCTCACACGTGCACACACACCGGGACACCTTTATGATATACAGCTTGTTGTTACATGTGGTCCATGCAGTATCAAAGCAGAAGGATCCTGATGTGGTACTGTTTCCTGTTTTTTTTTTTCTGTTTTGTCTCCAGTGCGTGGCACAAAACTGTGGCAAATAAGCAAATGCATGACTTGGCTCAGACCTGGATCCAGTTACACTTGCAGGATTCTTAACAGTGTTGAACTGAACCTGCTCGGTGTACCAGATGGATGGGGTTTACCATAAAGGGGAATACGATATGTTCCGGAGAGTTTAGATAATCGCAGAAAATTAACATTTTTAGTTTCCTGTGATTTCAAACTTACCTGCTCCAGTCTTGAATACCCCAATATAATAAACCTCACTGAGCTAGAATTCTTCATATGTTGAATTAAAAAAGCACTATTTGACCTGGTCTGTTTGGCTTTTTGTATTTACACAGTCAGCTTTTTATCATTGAGATGCCCAGAGAGTTTGAGAATTTCAGGAATCCACTCCCACTAAAGCCGGGTAACTTCAGCATATTCGTTCACAGTCTGCTCATCCATCTGTGTCCGGAGCCCAAAGTTCAACACTATCCAGTAAGTTTGGTGGTATCCCCCCGCTTGGGAGGTGCAGGTGGGGGTCCTCGTCGTAGCGTTGCATAGCCTGAGATGTTTCCGGACATGTAGCTTCCATTTCCTCCGTTGCTTTGCCTTCCCTGATCCAGGAGCAGCTCGGGGGGCGGCGGGGGCAGAGCCATGTCGTCCATAGTCCCACCGGGTTCCAACTTGCCAGGGAGCCCCGCAGAGCTGGCAGAACCCTGCCGACCCACCGACTTTCGCTTCAGTGTCCGGTTCAGATCCTCCAGGAAATTGGGCTGGCCTGAGCTACCTTTTGGGGAGGTGGGTGGAGGCGGGGAGACTGGAGGGGGCTCTGGGGTGTTGTTATTACGCCGTACTAATGTGGGTGGAGGAGTCTTTTTCAAGGAGCTCTTCCCCCATGTTGAGTTGCTGACGAGGGAAACAGGCGGTGGAGGAGGGGGAGCCTGTGGCTGGGGGTTCACCACTGCTACTTTAGGGGGTCCTCCACTATGGTTGTCGTTACTTGGAGGTGGAGGCGGAGGAAAGAGCTCAGAGGCTGGGGGAGGAGGTGGAAAGTAGGCACAGTCAGGTGGTGGAGAAGGGAAGTCACCACTAGACTGCTTCACTTGGCTCACTTTGGCCTGCAGTGCCAGAGGCAGGTTAGCCAGGTTGAGCTTTCCCGGTTTTGGGGGAGCAGGTGGTCCATTTGTGGGGTCCTTTGAAGATGACCCATTGGAGTATGAGGCAGGGGGTTCATTACCTTTAGGAGCAAACTTGCTAAGCAAGTTTCTCCTGGATTCCTCATAGGAGTCAGAGGCATTTGACCTGATGCTGGAGTTCCTCTGAGGAGTCGGAGGAGGTTTCTTGCCACTAAAATTTGAGGAGCCAGATGGTGATCTTCTCAAAGGGGAGCCAATATTTCCTGGAGGAAGTGGAGGAGGAGGTGGTGTTGGGCCTGTGACAGGTCCTGGAGGAGGTGGTGGAGGTGGAGGAGGAGGAGGTGCAGGGAAGCCATTGTTGCCATCTGGAGGAGGAGGAGGGAACTCCGAAAGCATCTGCTGACTTCCACCAGGCTGCCATTTTGGTTTAGTCTTGACTGCAGGTGGGGAGACGGGAGCTTTTGGGCCCTCTGACTGATTTGCTACTTGAGGTGAAGCTCCTGGAAAGTTACTTGCAAGTTGCTTCACGAGAGACATGGTCTGAGAAGCTCCCGTGGAAATGGTTGCTGGTTTAGACAGACTATGCTGCTTGGGCAGTGTCGGTGGAGGGTGGTTAAAGGTGTGTCCACTCTGGAGGCTGAACTGCTTCTTTAGCACAGATGCTGGTGCAAGGGGAGGTGGTGGGGGTGGTGGCGGGGGAGGCGGTGGAGTCGGGCCTCCCATGGCAGGAGGAGGTGGGGCAGGAGGGAACGGGGAGACGGGGGATACAGGTTTGGGGGAAATTTGAGGGGCAAAGCCAGGGGCAAAGATTTTTGGTGGTGCTGGTGGGGGACCAGGAGGAGGTGGGAACTGTTCTGGTACTGGGAATTGCTGAGAAGGAGGAGGTGGTGGAGGTGGAGGAGGAGGGGGTGGCGGTGCTGGCGGTGCAGGTGGTGGGGAATCTTCAAGGGCTCCATTTGGGGACCAGAGGTCTCGCGGTGGACTCGGGAAGCGCTCCTTCAGCTCCTGCTTGAGGCCATTCGAGTAAACAAGCTGACTCGCGGGATTTTGAGCTGGCGGAGGTGGAGGGGGTGGAGGAGGGGGAGGAGGAAAAGCTACATTCTTGGAGCTTGTAGCAAGCAGAGGTGCAGGAGGTGGAGGGATAAATGCGGGTGGGGAAGCTGGGCTCGGAGGGCCGAACTTTAACAAAGCCATTGCCGACCCTGGATTCGGCATGGACTGTGGAGGGGGAGGCGGCGGAGGGGGGACGTTAGTCCTTGCAGCGATGTGGTTGACATTGGGTTTGATGGGCTTGACTGGGGTGGGACCTGTGGGGAGAACCTGCTGGGCAGTGGCGTGAATGTGACTGGGCAGCCGGTGGTGGCTGGTGGCTTGGGCAGCCTTCTGGTTCTGCAGCCGGTTGATGGTGCTGAACTTGTACATGGTGGGAGCAGGCGAGTGGTGGGACACCATTTGAACAGGGGGTGGGGGCGGCGGGGGAGGAGGGGGCGGCGGCGGCGGCGGCGGGGGGGTTGGAGGAGGGGGGGGCGGAGCCAGCTGCTCCTGCTGGAGGGGCATGTGGTTGTAGCTGCTGAAGGCCTGCGGGTGGAGCGGAGACTGTGGTGGCTGCTGAGCCTCCTGGGGGGGATGTGCAGGAGGGGGCGGTGCCGGGTGGGGTGTCTGCTGAGGAGACGGGGGCTGGGGGGCCTGGGGGGCCTGGGGGGGCTGACACTGGGGCTGTGGCTGCAGCGGTGGCAGATGCTGCTGCTGCTGGAGCTGCACCTGAGGCGGAGGAGAGGGTGTGAAGACCTGGTGGTCCAGTGAATGCTGGCTGTGATGGCGGTGGCTGTGGGAGGAGTGTGGCAGCGTGCCCCCTCGAGATGCCTCCATTCTCATCTGATGGGGAAAAGACTTATGTTAAAATCAGAGGAGACAGCCACATGCTCTGTGACTCTCTTGTTGTCCGTGACAGAAAGCCCTACCTTTGAGTTTTCTTCCATTTGTGTGCCCCTCTTCCAGGCCTCAGAGAAAATGGAGCTCACCACACTCTGGGACCGGCCATGAGAGGAGCCTGTGTCCACGCCACTGTCCGAATGGCCAGAATGGTTTGACTGGGACTCTGAAATAACACACAAATAACAGTTTGCTCTGAGCAAAAATCTACATCCAACAGAGGAGACACAGAATGACATGTGGTCATTTACAGACATGACAGAGAAGACAAAGAAGCCCCGACTCCTATTGCCCCTTTGGGAAACATCTCATCAGAGAATGAACTAACCAGGTATACTGGCAGAGCTTGATCCCGAGCGAATGCTGGAGGTGGAGAGGGATGACCAGTCATAGGCCGCCTCTGTTCTCTTCATGGCTTCCTGGTAGTTCAAATATAACTGCTTTCCATACTGCACGAAACGCATGATTAAAGGACATAAAGTCAGAATTATTTTAAAATAGTCATCATCCGGTTGTAGGTCTTGAATAGAAACCCAGGTTCAGACTCACCTTGGCAATGCGAATTCCATTCACCCACTGGTGCAGGGTCCGAACATCATCACAGCACAGATACTTGATGTACTGAGACTTCTTCTGAATTTGTGGGTGCTATAAATAGCGATAAAGATGTTTATTAGCATCTGTCACTGAAAAACGGATTTTGACTCGTTATTCAAAGTAACTTAATCTTATCCATAGTAACAGAATCCTGTTATACCAAATCACTTTAGCTTAACTTGTCTTTTTCAATTTCGTTTCCCTTATCACACTCACTTTACCTTGGACTTCATTATTAGTTAATTTAGCTCATTTTGTGCAAGTACTCTGCAATTTCCGACAGATTTTTCTATCAGGATTTATTCAAACCCATTCATTGGAACACGCAGAAAGAGGGCTTCACCTTTAGCGCCAGGCAGTAGTCAGTAGGTGCCTTGTATTTGCTGCGGTAGTCCTGGCCGTAATACACGTTAACATGGTCCAGCTGCAGGAAGCACACAAGATCTCTGGATGCCTGCAGAGGAGAAAAACACAGGACGTCATGCACTGATGTATGACTGACTTAAAAAAACTAAAAGAGAAGTGTTGACAGATGCTTCTGTCTCATTAAGAAGTCATTTCATTTCTGTTTTATGACAGGAGTTGCCCTGAATTGCCTTGAAGTATTTATGCTAAAGAAAATGGGTCCAAATTACCCGTTGAAGTTGAAGTTTTGTGTCTGCATGCTTCTGAGAATCAATGTAGCAGACCAATTAAATGTACAGTGCTTTAGTCAGTACTTAAGAAGGACTGCGATGGACTGTAGATGTCAACCTATTTTTGAAGCTCCAACCATACTGGTAGATTTAAATTTAAACAAAAAACAAAAGGGTTTTCTGGTGGGGTGTCACGGAAGTCTGTGCAGATAAACTTGACAATGCTAAAAAGAGAGCACATGTGCACAGCGTTTCTACACCAATAAATTAAAAAGGCATGCGTTGTTTTCTGTGTCCGCTGTTCAAAGTGATCAAGACCAAAACAGGAAATACCACAGAACACATTGTGTGGATCTGGTTCTCATACGCTTCCATTTTCGATTCCCATTTTCTCTGAGTCCCATGACGGTGGGCCTGGTGCACACCCTCAAGCATTCACTGACCTTGGCTTTGCCTTTTGGGACATAATAGATCCCTGAAGCCCTGAGGAGGAAGTATCTTTTCTTCCATGACTTCTTTCCATCCTCTTTGAGCCACAGCACACCTTCGATCTCTGGCACCGACACAGACCCACCACAGAAACATTCCTGCGGGGAAATGAACTCTGCGTGACACTTCTGATCAATATAAACGGGAGCGCATTTTGTGGGTTTGAGCAGATTTACCTCCAACAATGCTTCTTTGTTCCTATCGGCCATCTCTGATGCCTCCTTCCTCCCCAACAAATAGTTCTGGATGGGAATAAAAAGAAACAGGAAAGTGAAAAGGGTACAAAGGGGAGAAGGGGGTGAAGCTTGTAGCGCACCTCATCTTACATTAAATAAATTATTCACCTTTACTCGCTTTATAGCTTTGACCTACTTCCAGCTCTGCCACACAAACACACTCCATGTACAGTACAGTGTTCAGCTTTGTGCTGGCGCTCAGCATGCATAAGCGATGCCTTTGTGGTGTGCACTTTGGGCATTTACACACTAAAAGGCGAGCTGAAACTGATAACTTTACCCTCACTTTGGTGAATGCGTTGGTGAATGTGTGCGACAGTTTTAATGGACAGTCACCTGGGGGTTCTTGAAAAGAGCGTATTTCTCTATACGCTCGATGAACATGAGCTTGTTGTGGCTGTCCCGGGTCCAGTTTAGTAGGTTTTCCACCAAGTTCTCGTGATCCTCGAAAATGCGCTCTGAAAAAGTGTAAGAGGAGGGGGGCGTTAGATGTCTGCGTGGGGGGCTGCTCCCCTACTGAACCGTCACCGTCCACGAAAATCTCATAGCAGGTGGAGCAAAAATAAGTAAGTAAATAAAAACTTCCCAATACCAACAAGATAGGCTGAAGCAAACCACAAACAAAGTTAATCTGACTTAGTTGGGATGGAAGCTACCCTTACCCATCTGTAGCTCATTGATGGTTTCCACAAGAGACCAGTCAGGACTGTAGCCGCAGTGCGACTTATCCAACAGGCTGTCCAGCACCTGCCTGACTGTCTGTCGCTCGTCCACCATCATGGTCTTTGAACTCTCATCTGACATGTGGACCCTGATCACCAGCTGAGGAAGAGCAAAAGCATCCAGAGGGTTGAAAGACCCACTGAGTGATAGATTTCTCCACAGACACAGAGAAGAGACAGCCAGCATTTGTACCTCATGCTCACCTGTAGGTGCCGAATCACCTGACACGTGCCAAGGTTTTTAGCACCGGTATTGTTATTAGCAGACACATTTTAAATCATCCCTTAAAATGATAATCTTTCGGTATGACACCTGCATACTCGGCTTCAATTTAACACTTCTTATTGAGCAAAAGTTCAATAAAGGCTATCGGCATGTTGACTGAAATCAAGCAGCCCCACTTAACTGTGTATTTCAGTGCCTGTTTAGAATATTTCAAACAACTAATGGGGTCACAGTAAGCTTTACGTTAATAAGCGACCAAAGGTCCTCTATAACAAATTAACCTAAACTAATCTGAACGTGACGAATGCTGGAGCCAAATCCAGCATCCCTCAACCGCAGCCCGCTTCAGATCCGTCCTGCTGTGAAATCTATTAAAGCATTCAATTCCTGGACCTGCCGTTTATCCCCTCCCACTGCGACCCTCACCACCAATCAGTGTGGAGGTACGGATGACTGAACTGCAAATAAAACCTATGAGAATCACAGGAGTCTCAGACACAGGGAGTCTGACCTACATTTCCCTGACAAGAGCCCGCTAACCCCACAAAAAATGGAAACTACTACATCTAACAAAAATAAATGAAATAAATATATATACATTTATTTATTTTTTTAGATGTAGTAGTTTCCATATTTGTAGATACATAGACATTGAAGCAGTTCTGACTGAATGATGACTCCACTCCACAGTGAAGTGACTCGTTGCTGGGCTTGTAATACAGCTGTGCCAGCATCCTTTATCCTGACATGTTGACTTTTTATTCTTTTTTTGTAAGTTTAGCCCTGTTTGCTGCAACACTGTTGAGCTTCAGCCATTCATTGCATATGAAAAGGAAGCTATTCTGCTCAATAGCATTAGTCTCATTCATTAAAACAGTTCATTCATTGGCAAAAATGGCCCGCCTGTGGAGTCCAGTGTCGCCTTTTCAATGGAGACGAGCACACACACCACAGCTTTCATAGGAGCCCCAGTTTGTCCACTGAAAATCGGGGGCCATTCGGTCTGACTGGGGTATAGTATACGTTTTTGCATTTCCTTTTTCAGAGGCTCGTCTCCTCACTCTCTCCTCAGCAGATCCGCACACATAATCAAACACTGCAATGACCTATTTTCTCTGCACTTTACTGCTGCTCCATGAACGAAGTTCATACAGAAATGCAACATGCAGCAAATATGTCCGCACAATGGGGAAACTTGAGCCTGAAGTCAAGTGTGTGGCCCTACCTTTTTGACCTGTGCCTCCTTGATTTTCTCCAGGGCAACTCGAATCTTCTCTGCCTTCAGCTTGGCAGCTTGCTCCTCCTGAACGGACAAACGGGAGCCGTTAATGCAGCTGTCATTCAAAGAAAAACCAAAAACCGCTTCAAATTTCAAAGCTTTGCCTTGTCCGCCAGTCATGCCTTTAATTACTCCTTAGGCAGGAACCAGACATACAGTTTCATTAGTGAGGTAGCAGCCCACTAAAATGATTTTTTTAAATACAAGCTTCGTACTACTAAAACAACTCTCCTCTATTTTCTGACGCTTACCTGCCCCCTCCAGCAAGATGCCATCACCTCCATTCTACAGGTTGTGTGTATTTCCGTGTGTGTGCTTTACAACTTAAATATAAATATTATAATTATTCAAGCCAGGCACGAATGAAAGCCGCGTTGCAGCTAAATGGCTGCGGTTGTGACATTGGTCCTGAGCTCCCTCAAATATGGCGCTCCATTTCTAGTTTATGGTTTCATTCTGGATTCATGTGAAGCTGCAGCGTTTCCTTTGATCCTGCTATCCAGCAGAAGGGAAACAATGGTAGAAGATCCCCAAAGGGCGAGAAAGGCTGCAGATTAATGCAGGATCAGTTCAAAGAGCATCTACAATTTCCACTTAGAGACACGGAAATCAGACAAAAAAATAAGTAAAATATCCAGATGCGATCTCCAGATCTTTCTTTTTTTAAATGATTAAAAAAAAAATACTCGGGTTGAGACAGAAAATCTGTTCGTTTGCTCTTACAATAAAAGTTATTCCATCATGGTCCTCAGCATGTGAAAATTCAGCCCTTCATCCTCCAACACTGAGACAATACCGGTCAAACCGGCCGAGACTTTGTGATGCCGCGGGCTCGCTGACACACACACATGTGCATCAGAGATGAGCACAATTTGACAAAACCCCAAGTCTGACACGAAGAAGGACGACGCCCCTCCCCCTTTCATCCTCCCACCCTCTCATGCTACTTCCTCCCCTCTCCCTCCCTCCCTCTCCATCATTCGCTTCCTCTCTTTATAACAGAAGCAGGGTTCTGGGAGCGTGCCCAATCGATGGAGCATAATCCCCATAAAACGAGTAGAGTCGAGGGCCAGCCAACCAGCAAACACCTTTCACAAGACACCTTCCCCAATCAGCATTGGGGGGTATGAAGGACCGTGACCCACTGTGGTCCTGAAGCTAAACTACAGTGGCAGGGATGGGGGGAATCTGAGGGGAAAGAGCTGCTGAATATTTGAAGTAGTTCGGGGGTGGGGGGGGGGGGGGGGGATTTCCAGCAGCCCTCCAAGCCTCATGTCAAGAACTCCCCCTGCCCCCTTTTGACCCAGACTACTTTTTCCACATGACCAACTTCAAGGCACACACACATTTATGCCATAAAAATCTGAGTCTCAGTTTGGCCAACACACAGTGGCAGGCTTTTAGTCACTCAAGTGTGTGAGTGTGAGGAGCACGAATTGAGAGAGGAGGTCAGAGCAGATTACAGTCCAGAGGCGATTTGAGTCGCCCTGTGGTTTAACTACAGAAACGCCTGGATGACCCCTCCGCAGCTCAGCCGCCTCCACTATCATCGCTCCACATGACACTTACACCTTCCTCTTTTAGTGGATATTAGTCTGATTCCAGCCTGATTCCTGTTCTACAGGCGTTTTCCCTTCCTCCTCAGATGCACTAAGGCTGTGCACTTTCAGTATTCTGAATCATGAATCCAGGCAACAGCGGCTCACACCGACATCCCTCCCAGCCTGTATGGTGCCCTCCACTCCCCGGTTTTTAATTCTCTCTGCATGCACACTCAGATTGAGAGCCCAGAGCCTATAAGCCAGAAACAAATAGGTTTAAAATGCAGAATTATTTCTATTGTTTTGTGAAACAAAGAGGAAAAAGTAACTGCTCCTCAAAAAGTCTGGCTGTAAACCTCTAGACAGATTAATTATTTTGCTTTCCGAGTAAGCCTGCTTTGAGGTTGGCACCATTATAAAGAAAACAACATCATGAGCTTCAAAGAAAAAAACATTTCAACATAGAGCCAAAAAGTATAATTGAAGATCTTTCAGAAACCAAAAATATTCAACTGCAAAACAGAAAAAGGGGATAAAAAAAATAACGTTATTCTTGTTTTGGTTTTGACTTATTTTTTCAGTTTTGACCACAAGATAGTTTATATGTCGACAGCTTTATTTAATTTTGTTCATAAAATGTCATCAGTGGATTTGAGTCCTGCTCTGCATTCCAAAACCAGCTAGAACAATTAAGTTTTCAACACTACAGAAAGGTCACTCCCTCATCTTTAGGTGTGCAACAATGTGGGGTCCAGCGATTTAATTTTGCCTTCCCAAAGTCCCACTAATTCTCAAATAAGGACATTAGGTCTGCAGACATGTCAACCTAACTTTATCATGTATGAGGATGGTGGCCTATTATTAAGAAAAAAACTAACTTCTTTCTAAAAAATGTTGCTGTTTAGTCTTTTCTGCATCAAAAACTTTACACACCAGTTCATCTCCTCAGAGTTCTGTGCCTCCTCTGGAATTAAGTGAATCAATTTTTTGTAAATTACAATAGTAATGCAAAATCAAATGCTTAATCTATTAAACAACATTGATAAGGCTAAACGTTTAGTTCAAACATTCTTAAATTCAAGTCCAAGAAAATAAGTCATCCCTCCTATCTTTAATTTTAGTTTATATACAGAGATAACTTTCTGTATCGAAAAGACCGTATTAAACTTGAACTTGAAAGTACATAATAGTAAATAAAGAAGCACCAGCACAAAGAAGTTTGGGCTTTTACTTATAGACATGTAAAAGGACTGCATATAGACACATTTACCATTTTTTCTGATCAGTAAATCCCGAGCAGTTTCTTAACTAATTTCTGAATAAAGCACGGGTGCAAATCAATAGCCACCAACATGCAGAAGCAAGAAAACTGAAAGAAAACAGACCCATGGACAAAGTGACCACGTGTTCATGTGAATTGCTGAACAGGAAAAGTCAGTTTAGGTGCAGAATGCAGGATGAGAAGGAAAAGTCTATTCTGATGCACTTACAGTATTAAAAAATGACAAGGTATCACAACAAATACGGATAATAACAAGAAACAAGGAATACAACTATGTGCAAATCCTTGGAGGCTTGTATATAAAAAAACAAATATCCCAAACACAATTAATAAAGCCCTTTTTAATTTCACATTTTGAAACGTGTTCACATCTTAACCTGCTTGAAATGTGATGCTGCCATCAAACCTAAAATGATTGTCAGCAAAATAAAAACACAAAATGTGTTTTAAAAGGCTCGTTTTAAGCTGCCCTTGTTCTTTCTTTATGGATGTCAAACAGCAGACATCAGCTATGTTTTACATGGGGAAAAAACCATTGGTCAAACTGCACACATCTGCTTTCAGTTTTAAAAGGAGATGGATTATTCCAGTGAAAGACATGCAGAGCAGAAAAGAAGAGCAGTACACACACACTCACACACACACAAAGATCAGCGAGTGTATGAGGAGGTCACCTTGGTCAGGAGGTGAGAAGGCTTTCCAGCTATGCTTTTCAGAATGAGCGAGGTTTCTCGGTCCAGATAGGAATGCTTGGGTGAAGAGAGGAAAGGGGATAAAATAAAAAAAAGAGCAGAGGAAAAGACATAAAGTGAAGTCAGTGCCAGATGATTCTCAGAGGCTTATTAATTGCAGGTGTTTTGATCTTTTTATTTTTCAAACAAAGAAGCGTGGAAGCAAGAGAAGGCTCCATAAATGAGGAGCTCGGCGGTTGTGGCTGCCATTAGCTGCAGCTGTGGGTGAAGAAGCCATGATTGTGAGAAACACTGACAATATACAGACTGCAACTGAGACAAGTGTGTGAATACAACAAATACTCATCCCTCTGCCAGCAGAACAACTTTCACAAACCTGTTTTTCACACCGTAGGACTTCTAATATCATGGCTGCGAACTGACTTAACAAAAGGCTGCACACTGCAGTTAAAGTGAAGATCTGATCGTCAAAAAAAAAAAAGTTCAGCAGCGACTAAAGTCATGCAGACATCAGAATTTGAACACGCTCGCTACTCTACAAGTGATTAAACGTGCAGCCGCACATGCACACGCGCACTTACAGTGGCCCGATCCACTTCCCCCTCCCGTGAGGTGAAGTCTAGCTGACGTCTGGCTGGCTTACCATTGGCCCATCGCAGTGTGACATGCTGGGAAAGTCAGGATGTGCAGGCGGGGTGTGTGTGGAAAGAGGCCAGGGATATAGAAAGGGATGCAAACACAGACAGTAAAATAAACACATGCAAGGGTGCAGGGGACATGCAAGACACTGTGTTACTGCGTCTCTTCTCAACTCTCCACTCAAGCCTGCCTCTTGCTTCATGGGTTCCAGACAAAGCATTAAGTGAGATCTGAAGCAAGTTAAATGCATCTTAATGCTTTAGTGGATACGTTGCTTATGTTAGAAAGCCAGTATGCTTTGCGAGGGAACAAAGAAAAGCTTGGTGCCAACATTGTAATCTGACACATGAGAGATTACGTGTTTAGCACCTTGTGGACAACGCGCGGGCAGTGCTGTTTAACCATGCAGGCGGGGGATTAAGGACAATTTCTGGATCATTCTGATTCAGAAACTGAACCCATCCCAGCACATATTCATTCCTTTCACTTACCAGCACCTCCTGAAATGTATGGATTACTTCACACTCACTTTATCACTAACTAAAACGTCTGGATGCCACCCATCGGTCATACCTCTGTGCTGGTCTGGCTCTGCCCCTGAGAGCTCAGGCTCCTCTGACCCTCCACCTCTCCACCCATGATCACTTTATCGGTGTCCAGGGAATCCATGCTGGAAGCTGAGGCACATGCCGAATTCACACTGGACCGCTGGGAGGGGGCCCCCTGCTCGCTGACCGTCCCCACAGAGCCTGTCCTCCGGTGCTGCCCTCCGCCGGACGATCCGGAGGAAGGGCGCCGGAGGGTGGTGGAAGAGACTGAAGATGAGGAGGAGGAAGAGGAGGACGTCTGACGCGCCGCTTCGTCCATACTGAGAGAGGCCTTCTCCAGCTGAGAGGTGATGTCATCCAGAGAGATGTTGGAGGCGGCGGGGCGGCTGTTGACGCTGCCGCCTCGGACGGTGTTAGCTGGTGACGCTTTGGTACTGCTACTAGTACTTCCTGTTAAGAAAGTTCAATCACAGCTCAAATGGAGGAAGAAGTCAATTCAAGCTTCACTGAAAACACCAACATCACAGCGGTCATGACTTCGTCTTACATGTCCCAGTGCCCTGACAGCATGTGACAGTTGGTACTTCTACTAAAAACATGTAAAATATGTCTGTCTTTGAAGTGAGCATGAAACACCGGTCTAAGTGGACTTAATTCTACAAAACTACCTCCACTGCTTCCCCCTCCAGTGTGCTTGGTGCTGGCACTGCGCCCCCCGGGGGTTCGATGCTGGGTTTTGCTTTGAGTGCGAGGAGTGGAGTTTGGTTTTGAAATGGTACTGAGCTCCTGCTCGATGGAGCACAGGTCAGCCATCAGGGCGTCCAAGTCCACCGCCTCTCCCTGGTTCAGAGCCTCTGTCGGGAGCAAAGATGAAGGATGCAGGAAAAGCAGAGCGGGGGACAGTGGGAAGGATTGAAGGATATCACTTTTTTGTTCTTTTCTGGACAGTTACTGCCCAGCTTTTGGAATGATTCCAACCCTGGAGCGAGCTCTCACCGTTTATGTTATACATTGAGAAGCGGTAGGAGAAGTTGGCCATGTTGGTCTCCTGCCTGAGAGGCGGCTTCTGCAGTGCTTTCTGCGGCTTGCCGTCATCCAGACTCTGTGGTGCACACACAAGCGGAATGTGAGCTGCACATTCGCAAAAATAAATGAAAAACACACACATCCTGACACTACGATCAAAGCCGAAGAGATTCACAACCACGTCTGCATGCGAGACTCTTAGCACACACATGGACCCACAAATACACACAATGTAAAGTGAATGGTAGGAGGGGAGTTGCTAGGATACAGGCTAAGAGACAGGATTAGCACTGTCAAGGTTGCTATGGATACCCCCTTCCTTCTGTCTCTCTGCTCCTCTACCTGCATGTGTGTGTGTGTGTGTGTGTGTATGAAACCCCACCACCCTATTTATGCCTGTGTGTCTCAACCTGTGTGAGTTTGTCCAGCTCGCCCAGCCAAGCTCCAAACATCTTGTCCAGGTCCTGGTCCTCCTTGTCGCTGTCCTCTTCTGCTCCATGGTCCAACTCATCATCTGATACCTGCTCCATCTGCACGGAAATACACACAAAGAGAAAAACACCATCAATAAAAAAAGTGGAAGCAAATAGCCATAACACAGGAATGAAGATAAAAAAAAAAAAAAAAAAACACAGTTCAGATCGTGCCAACTTCACAGCCTGTTGCCATGACAACCACTTGCCCACCCCCTGGTGGGCGCAGCGTTCTGTGTGATCGGTGAAATGCCCTCTAACGTTCACCACCGACACACCCTGCGCCCAGAAAGGAGGAGAAAGAAAGAGCAGGGCGTCTTTCTCTGGGAGCAGAAATAACACGATGCCTCACCGCCAATCGCTGAGTCAGCAACAAATCACGGACATGGCATTAATGGGGCCACAGCGCAGGAGGATGGGGGGGCTGAGATACGATACTGTGGACTGCACAACTTGGTCATTGTGAGGCCGCAGCTGCTTTTGGCCAAAGGTGATGGCAGAGCCCCCTCTAGTGGCCGGAGAGGAATCCCATACCAAGCTGATGCCAAGAAGCACAAGACATAAATGATCTTCAAAGATTAAGATGTGGAACAAATAGATTCATATGAATTTAACATTCTGAGAATCTACAAGGAAAATTCTGCCATACTTTCAAGTTATAGCTCAAGGACCCGTGCAGTTAAAACATGAATGAATATCTGAAATCATGGACGCCGGCAGACTAAACAGATTAGTCTTTACTAAAGAGATAAAGTGGCTCCATGCCACACTGACAAGACACGCTGTACAGCCTTGACATGTGCTCCCGTCACTCCCCGCTCGATCGGGATATCTTTGAAAAACACGAGGAGCCATTCAGTTTGTACAAGCTGCTGTAGGCCATCCTGAAGGAACGGATCATTTCACAAGAAAACCAGCATGTACTTAAGAATGTTATCTAATCTGGTGGAACATTTGTCAAGTGAAGGAAAGCAAAATCTAGCACAGCTGAGAGTGAATGTCTGGTCAGACGCCAGAGGAAGTGACGAGGGCCCAACCACACACATTTGCTTGCCTCTCAGATTTACATACTGGGGAAATACAGTGAAATCGTTGGATAAGTGTTCTTCCCCTTAAGGGAGCCCCCTCATTGGTACAGTCCAACACTCTCACAACAGTTCAGTCAGATGGAATATTCCAGGGGTAATCCCATTGATGTTTTCAGAGGGTCATACCTTCCCTGTTATCCACGCTATGTGGTGTTAGTCACTGGTAGGGACTGTACCAACCCAGGATTAACCCCGCCGATGACCCCGGTTCTTTTGATCCAGTAAAATGGCAAAGTGTGACTCAAATACCATATTTGAGGGTTTATGTACACCTGAGCCTTCACGGTTACACGGAATAGCTATGTTATGGTATCAGAAAGCTATAAAGGCTGGTAATAAACCGGGCAGCAGAGTCAGGCGAAGACAAACACCGTGCTGCTGGTGGATCATCTTCTGCTTTGACGCGCTCCTTAAACACACGAGAAACTCGGCCCGGCAATTTGTTGAGTCCAAGCATGAAATCTAAAAGCAAGTTAATCAGATCGCTCTCCGTGTGTGCGTGCGCACGCTCCAAATTACATCTACGTGCTCCCGCGTGTGTGTGGGAGTCAGAACAGGAAATAGCCTGGATGTGCAGAATTCCTCATTTCCCTTCTGACCCGCTCCATGTCAGGAAACTCCAGCTGTCATTCGGTTTATCCATGCAACTTAATAAGAACAAGAGGGCAGTGGTGGGAGGGGTCCAGGGTGCTGACAGTAAGGTCCAGACTGCTTCAGCCCTACATCTACTCACTTCACCATTCAGGTTGACCCTGGTATATTTTCTAAAAATGTGACCATCACTCCATTTAGCTCCACATGATGTCTGGTTGTACAAATGCATCATGGCTATCATAATGCAGATAGAAATGATCTCATACTATATTTGCTAATATTCTCTGAGGATCATCTGTGTAAACAGATGATCTCAAAGGCCTGCGTGTATCAGCCATGGGCCTTTCACGTAATTATTCACAATGTAGTCCACCAACACATGTTCATATAAATACAAGCTGTATGCTGTCGTTAAAAGTCAGCAGAGATACAAAACAAACAAAAATCATAATGGAAAAAAGAAAAGAGAAAATATCACCTAACAAAAAAATCATAAAATGCTGTCATTCTAATGGAATCAGAGCCTCAACAGGAGATCTGCTGCAGGTTTAAGTGAATTACAACCTGGGGCCCTGCTTTTAAGCTTACAGAGCATGACCTTGTTGAGACACGAGGATAGAAGGGTGTGTGTGTGTGTGTGTGTATGGCTGTATGTGTGTGTGAGTGCACGCATACATGTAGGAGCATTATCACAAACCACACGCCAGCCTCGGCCTTTTCCCTTCTGATGCAGCACAGCCTCTCCGTCTCGCATTCATGTGTCTCCTGTGACCACTGGGTGGGTCAGCGGTCAAGGCTGAAAGACTAAAAGGTCAAAGGCCTTCCTAGTAGAGTGCCTTTGTAGCTTTTGCTTTAGTAAAAAAAAAAAAAGAAAAGATGATGTTTCAGCTATTTGAATGACAGGAAAAGATGATGTTTGTCGTAAAAATGTCCACATCCAGGAAAAAAGATGGGCAGCAAAGATGCAAATATCTTATATTTGCATCAAATGATAATTTAAAAAGTAATTTGTTTCAATGTGGAAACTCTGACTTTTCTACTCATTGGTCAACAAAAATGGAAGACCTGCCCTCGTAGAAACGAGTCAGAGTGGAGGGAGCTACACGGACACTGACCGACAGCCTGCCATCTGCGTAGAGGAGGAGGATTCAGGAATGTTTCCTCTTTCAACAACCAGGAATAACATGGAAACATGCCGTAGACGCCTGAATCTTGTAACTGGGCCGATGTGTGAGAGGGACACGAGGGAGAACGGGAATTCAGCCTGAGAGATAATGTCTAAGACATGCTTTGTTTCATGTGGATGCAGGGAATGGTTTTAGTTCAAGTTGCTCTGCGATGAAGTTTTAAATATAACTGCCCTTTTGAACCATGGCTTCTGTTTTATTTCTTTTTGGCCGTCTGTTTCTGGAGGGTTTTGTCTCTCAAAACATCAGGAAACTCAATAGTTGTTGGCACATTTTCATTCTCGTGGTTTTAATAAGTATCAGGATCAAAAACCGTTGTGGATCTTAGAGCAATCATTGCACGATTCTGGTGGTGAGGAGGAGGGGTAGGAGGAGGAAACCATGTCTATCTTTAGCTATCCAGTTCACAGAGAGTCAAAAAATTTGTAAAAAAAAAAAAAAAAAAAGCGCAGAAGGAAGACTTGATCTTGAGTTCTTTTACAGAAACAGGAACTGTAGAGACATATTCTCTCTCTTTGTCAATTATGTTTCTAAAAAGATAGTCTAATCTGATTAAGGTACAGCCTGTTGATGCTCCCCTAAAAGTAGGTGAATAGTTTGACATCACATGACTTGGAGTGATGGATGCCGCCTGATGGCTATTTTCACACCAAACTGCAGACTGCGATTTCAAGACACAGATGATGAGCCAGCTCAGACTCAGAACTGGAGTCCTTTGGGGAAAATACGTCACGTGCCTCTGATCTCCTCAAGATGTTTAGGATCAAGGGCAAACAGCCGGTGTGCTTATAACATGTCAATAACCAGAACAACCAGAGGAAATGTATGTCGGGGAGTGCATCTGGGGACACGGGGCCTCACCGCCCCCTTGGACCCCCAGACAAAACTGCAAAAGAAAGAGAGGAAGAACGACAAAGTTACACTACTAATCTGGGTGTAACAGAATGAGACGCAGTGGGACATTACATCATAGGTCCGATTAGGTTTCCTTGGATAACTCCTTCTCCGTGATGGGAAAAGGGTGACGCCGTTCATCTGCGATCAGCAAACAAGTTCTAATTTATCTCAAAAGCTGGAGGGAAGGTGGGTTTTAGACTTGATTAAATAGAGTGAAATGATAGGTTGACTGGATGCCAAATCGGTCCATTGCTTTTTCCAGTTGACATTTAAACAATGAATAGCTCGTAGCACTTGAGTCACATATAAATCCTTTTCACCGTTCAGCCCCACTGGAAACAGGAGGGCTGGGATGGGCCGTGGCTACGTAAGCACCACAGTGGCCTCCTACTCTAGACTGTTTCCATCCAAGTAGCTCTAAATAGACTATTTTGAATCAAATACTCCACCTTGCTACATTTAGTCTATTTGTCTGTGTTGGTTTGTGTGTGTAGTGAGAACAGTTGAGGTTAGCAAAATCGGGCACTGGTCCTTTGGCTCTCATCCTTGTCTCCATCTTGGGAAACAGTGAATCACTGGCATAAACCTCCAAAGCCCAGTTATTCTCGCAGCCTTATTTGAGCTAAATTACATTTACAAGCCTTATTTTTGTGTGGAAATAACTGATACTTCTTATCTACAAATAATCCGGATCATCATCAAACTAAAGGAGGAGCAAACAGAGGAATCAGCATCAAAGAGCCTGGTCATGTGGGTCAGGAACAGAACAATTACAGAAACTCAGTGAACTCAGTGATGAGAAGCATCACTGCGACGCTGGGAGATCTTTAGAGGCACACAAACGTTCATGCTTCCATCACTCTCTGGTGGCAGACTCAGACAAAGCTTAGAGGAAACAAGAAAAACATGAACATGGCTTGGGATCATTAAATCCACCGGGCCTGGGAACTGTAATTGTCCAAAAAAACAACGTGTTCACCAACACTTTCAACTCTGTAGATTAAATCTGAGGGAGCTTTGAGAAATGAGAGATACAACAGAAGAGAGATACAACTTTGAGACTAATTGGTGTCATTATGCCATTTAAAATGCCATTCCAGCATTTTTTCTGAACATATGGATGGAAACAAGCTCACAAACTGAGGCAACATAACCTCTTTTGAAATAGCATTTCCAGCTCTGTGTTAAATAAACGCATACAAATACAAAAACACAAATAGAACAAACTTCCCTTATAAAAAGAGCAGTTAAAAATACTTTCGGGAGCATGTTACAATCTAAATATTAATAATATGTGAATCACATAACCTTTCTTTCCCAGAGATGACTTATAAATGAGCACCAAGAAGCTTTGATGGGAACCTTCCAAATTATTCAGGGGGAAGGGAATATCCTGGACTTAAACTGACTGCCATGCCATGTGCAGTTACAGTTAATGTTCAAGCTTTTATCAGCTTGTTCAGGCAGATATTCAGTTATGAGAGGGAGCATCTGCTTTGCTCTGATATAACCTCCAACACTTGCCTCACATGTGTATTGTGCTCTGCTCTGTTAAGGTGGACATTTCTTTCATTCCTGCTCAAGTCTGCAAGTCAATATGCTGAACTAAAAAAGGCCCTACGATTCATAGGAAAATAAAGAGGGAGCTTCAAACAGCTTATCCATTTTTAAACCTTAAAGCATTCACAGATTTGTACCAATAAACTATATTTTATGGACCTGCAGGCATCTGACATCCGCATGTTGTTTTTTCATTTTGCGGTTCACGGCTGACTGAAGAGAGGAAATAAAGGTGGAAATGAATAACTTGTATTTCTCCTTCAGACTGAGGTGAAGTTTCAGATCAAACTAGTTACGTGTGAAGTCATCTGAGGTTCTCCGCTGGTCATTAAAACTTGACGTCTTTCATTTGGGGCGGTTTTAATATTGCTTTTGCTCACAGTCCTTTTGCGATGAAACTATTCAGATTTGTTACCGGATTTATTCTCAGGGTTTGGCTGCGTTAGCTACATTCCTCCTTTCTTCTTGATCGGTCAGCACATCATCTGGTGGTGGTGGCTCTGACAGACACAAACACACACACACACACACACACGCACACACACTTGTCTGGTTGTCATTTCAGCCTGCATTGCCTATAAACCCGACCCCATAAAACTCAAAGCAAAATATCAACTGTCGAGATATCACAGTGACATCCTGCATCACGCTGAAGCGCTTCAGAGCCGACAGAAACATTCGGGTGCATCTTGCATTCGAGCACGCGGTGAAACAAACAAGCGGAAGCTTCTGTCAAAACACAAAACCCCTTTCTCTCGGATGCTCAGTTCGACTGCCTGAGAGAAATGAAAGAGATGCAAATCTCTTGTCAAACATGCAATCATGTAATGACTTCCAGGCTTGTGTTTTTGTTGCCAGACGTTCATTTTCCCCCTTCACGGTTTTTCCTGGTCAGACCAGGAAAAGTACGTCAAACTGGCGTATTGGAGGGTAGAATTAGAAAAGGGGAAACTGTCTCAGCCGTCTGGGCTGAGACGTCTTTAGGTGTGGCTGCCTCCTCAGACTCAGCTGACTTCTGTCTGTAAAACTGACACCATGTTGTGTCTCTGTGCGTTTTCCTCTGATGAGTGAGAAGTGCCGCCTGCATGGGGCGTAGGAAGCAAGCTGGAGGCTGGCTAAAGGAAGTATCCACTGTATTTACATATTTAAAACAGAAATCTGTAAAACTATCACAAAGCAAGGCTGAAAATATTTGTGTTTTTTAATCTTGTTCAATGTTATTTTTCATTCATGTATTTTCCCAAATCTTCTAGAATGTGTTAAATCATTGTGTCGCCACAGTAAAACCTGGGGTACGTCACATTAGAGGGAGGTGCTGTTGTGGAGACGGAGATGAGCTGGTTAACAGAGAGGCGGCGGCAGCAAAGGATGATGGATGGATCCAATAATGGAGGGGTGCAGCCTGCTATTAGATTGTGAATAAAGAGGGGGAGAAGTGATGGCCAAAATAACAGCTCCAGTGTCATTACTCAAGCAAGAGCAACAGCCTGTATGCAGGAGACCTACGCTCAGATGCACACGCAGAGATCCACAAACACATTTGGACTCACTGAAGCGTGGCATGACACGGCGAGCCACGCTGACCTACGCAGCCAATGAGGAGGGAGGGGGCCGGAAAACGGAGACAGACGAGGAGGATGTCGGAAGCGGGCAGATGGAAGAGGAGTCAGCAGGGAGGGGGGAGGGATGGAGAGGGCTGTGGAAATGCTCGGTCACACTGGTGGGTGGTAGGTGTGAGGACTCAAAAGCTCACCAGCATCAGAGGGAGCCAAGCTTCAGCAGCAATCGCCATGGCAACACTGGTGCGTGCACGCACGTCGCCGGGCAGACACACATGCGGTCGTCACAAGGCTCCATTGTGAGGTCGGCTCAGACTCTCAGCCATGACTCAGATACTGAGGTGGTGTTTTCACACCTGTTTGTCCCTCCGACCAGACGGAGCGTTTAGCTCCTGCTCACCAGATTTGCATGATCTCCCAAATATGGAAATATGAGAGTACAAGCAGGCGTGCGGGCAGCTCTTTTCCTCCTTCTCTCTCCTCTTACAGACCTTTATCTTCCCTTCACTCGCTGTCACCCCTGCACACAAACACACTGCGGATGTGTCCGCTCCCCGTCTTAGCTACAGGGCTCCGCTCCAAATGGGAAATCGATAGTCTTGTTCGCTCCCCAAAGGTATCGGGTTCAATCCACACACACATAAACACACAGAAAGGGGCTCAGGTGGTCTGCTGCAGTGGGCTCGGACACACCCACACAAACTTTTAAACGTGATGCAGCACTGCAGCAGCAAACAGAGGCTGGCTGCTGGAAACAGGGCTGCCCAAAATAGATGAGGCTCCCAGATCTGCTCAAATCTACTGAAACAAGACTCTTTTTGGAATGGGTTTGAAGTATGCTGCACTGTAACACAAATCCAATTTCTAGTGGCAGGTCGAATTTGAATGTGAACCTGCCGTAGCATAAAAAATGGAAATTAGACTTGCACAAACTCTGCCTTCCCCCAGTTCACTGCATCTACATTCAGTTTGCATATATTTCAAATAATCACTGCCTGTTTTCCACTTACCATAAAATGGAAAACAACTGGCTCAAGACTTTTGCTCTGTGTAGTTTAATGGAAAACCATTGAGGAAATAAGACCTAGAATGATTTATCACTGAATCATAATTCAGCACTCTGCAGCAGAGGGAATTAATTAGATAAAGTGAATAAGTGGCATAAAGAGTGATAGATGGATTAGACGGGAAAACGCACTGTTTTAATTGGTCTGCATTTGATTAACAATCGACATGCTAATATTTTTAACAGCAGTGACTTTAACAAAAAACTGTGTTCATTCACAGAATTAATAGACACAGAACCACTAGCCTTTTGTTACTTGGCTAAACAGCAGGTCTACATCTGCCACCTACAAGAGAGAACAAAAGCAGAGTGGGCGCAACATACTGCACAGGCAGCATGGGGTCAGAACGCGGATGGACGAGGACAACGCCACTACCAGAAATGTGCTGCGCGTGAGGGCAGAGACAAATCCTCCTCCACTACCAGCTGCAAATGTCTTCCTCCATTATCTACTCTCCCTTCAATCTGCCCCTCACTCTCTCCCTCTGTCCATATCCCCTGCAGCTGGTGTGTGTTTTTGAGTCTCAGTGGGCAAACCCAGAACATACACTGGTCCCTTTCCTGCCACACCACCTCCAGCGTTTCCAGCCTTCCACCACGCCCCCCCCCCCCCCCCAGAACCTGGCGGTAACTTGTTCCTCTGCAGGTGAAAAGAATTTCAAGATTTGTGTTTTTTTGCATTTCAGGATGGCTCAATGTGTGAGCAAAGCTGTTGCCATGACAACCCCTGTCCCAGCTGAATCCCACTTTCACTGCGGCCTCGCCTGCGTTGATGGATACGTTGAATGGTAGGGACAGCTGAGCGTCTGCGGCTGCCTGCGCAGGACAACACACGGCGCTGACACACACACACACACACACACACACACACTGTCACTCGTCAACACACAGCTATGAACCGTCCAAATCCTCTGTGACCCAGAAGCCTCCCTACTTCCTGGAACATGTTTAGTACGGGGCAGAGGGCTTCCGTCTTTCAGCCCGAGGTGGAAATCCTCCCCCCCCTCCTGCCTTTACAGACATCAGAAGTTTGTTTTACGAGATGAAAATGACCAGAAAGATCTGACAAAGCCAAGACAGTCAAATCGCTGGATTCCGTCTCTGAGACAAATGGAAATGATGATAGCCATGACTCAGGAAAATGAATAGATTTAACCTCAAAGCAATGTACCTACTTCATTTATTACAATCAAATCAGCTTCCAAGACAGAAGTTTGCAAAGGGGAAACTTTTCAAATCTGGATGCCACATAAAACCACAGATCTGTGACAGGAAGTGAATAAAGCTCAGTGTGAGGAAAATCTCTTTATGTAAAACCATTCGCTCTCACATGGTTCCACTTAAGTCATGAATTATCTCCTTCAGAGAGGAAGACTCTCTCCTGACAAGATCCCTCAGAGGCTTGATTCTCTCTCGTTTGGCTCTCATTTACAGGGCCTTCTCAGGGCCTTTTTGGGGCGAAGCTCCCGTCGTTATGCTCCACCGGCTCTCAGCTTACCTCCGTTTCTCTGACACCAGACATCGGCCCTGGGTGCCACTACCAACATTTGCACAAGGAGCCGTACATTCCGCTTTGCCAGCCGCATCAGAGCCGTTTTTACCTTTTTCCTCCACTTGGAATTTATTACCCACAAAAAGCAGTAATGCCACCACTTACTCACTCCGTTTTCCAAGAACTCTTACCTCTGAAGTGGCTCTCCCCTCTTCCCACTAAGGTCAAAGGTCAGATGTAACCACCACTCCACTCTGCGGCTGGGCTTTTATCCCCTGGAAAAGAGGAAAAGCAAAATCTGTCAAACATTATTTAGCATCTACTTTGAGTCTCCAGTAGGAAAACCTCACAAAGGCCATTAGTCAAACATTATAGATCGCCTGTGTTTGTTCTCCCAGCGTTGCAGAAGAGCTGAAAGACTCAGCGGGTGGAGGAGGGCACCGTGTTTTCACCGTCCTAAGAAGGCAGTGGATTAACTGTGAATGGTGCTTGAGCGAGGGTCTTAACTACACACGCGCAAAATGACACGAACAGCCAGGGAGACACTTATCGCAAAGCTCTGAAAGCAATCAAGCACTGCTCGGTCTTCATTATTAACCAGCCAAAGACGGTTCGGCTGCAGAGGCTGCCTTCATTTTCCCCATCAGCACACGCTCACACACAGACACCCAGCTTAATAAGCATGCTACCTCCTCAAAGGTGAGTCAGAGGGAGAAAAAAAAACTGTCAAAGTTCTTACGTGTGCAACGACTGTGACTCACGACTCTGCAGGTTTCAACAGCGCTGGCCAGCCTTAAGCACTTCAGCAAATCATTAACTCGCTCACAGGACCGCTGACTCACGTTACCAGCCCCTTTTCATCTCAAACTATCGTAAAGCTGAATCATAGTCTGAACGTAGAAAATGACAAAGGGGTGTGAGGTTATATGTGCTGAGCTGGAAATTTCCCTGCCCTGACTCGGCTTTGGGAGTGTGTGTACTTTGGTTGTTTTTGTGTGCAGGGAGGCAGGCAGCTGATGTTGTGGCTAACTACTGAAAAAGCTATTCCCGCTGGTCTCAGCTGTTCCTTTCGTTTTTTCGACACAACCAACTGTTGTTGGGCCACAGCATGTGGCCTCTCAGGGCAAGACGGCGAGCGCCTGCGAGCGTGTTTTCACAGTAAACAGACTCCTCGGAACAAGGGCCGAGTGTCAGAAAGAGAAAGAGACGACATGCATGTCATTCTTACATGTTTGGAACCGAATGAAAACAAGAGAAAAACACACACAGCCTGCTCCAATTACCGGCCGACCCCCCCCCCCCAACACCCGCCATGGCTCCCAAGTCATTTACACACCGTGGATGTGTGAGATCACTGGGTGAACAGGAGACCGTTGAACAGGTGGGGTGGTGACACATGAGGGGCCCTGCAGCTGCAGGCAGCACAGTTGCTTCAGTCACAACAGAGCAGGAGCCGGCCAGCAGCTGCTCCCAGGCCGGAACAAAGGCCTGCCCGCCACACAGGCCAGCCCCACACCACCCGCCTGTGGTCAAGGGGGCTGAAAAACTGCCCAGGGCGTGCTGAAGAAAACGTTTGTGCATGAAAACCCGAACAGGAGCACGCTCCGAAAAATAAAAACTAAATGTCCCAACCTAACTTGAAGTTGATGGAGCCAGAGTCCAGAGCGGCCGGGAGGAAGCAGGCAGCGCAGTGTGCTGGACACAGGTGTGTCCTTGTCCACCAACGCTTCCCTCTATTACCGCCACTCCTTTGGGGCAGCTCATTTCCTGTCGGGGGCAGGAAGCGGAAAGGAGGGCAGGGTGCTGAGCGAGCAGGGCTGATGGTGATGTCACAGCGGGAAAGAAAGACAGGATTGTGGACGGGGAAGTACAGACACTGAGAGAGAAGGCAGAGCTCAGTGTGCTGCACATGGGCGCCTCAGACTGTACAGCTCCACAAAAGAGTGTAAATGACCCACTTTCTGAGCGGCTGCTGTGATGAACGGAAGGTCCAGGATGAGACGTTAATGTGATCTGATGAGCTCTCTGACGCGTGATATAAATAATCTAACTGTGGGAGAAGATCAACGATGGCTTGTTCTTTTTTAAGGTGGGCTGCACCTGGAAGCGTTGAGCTGCATTTTGATGACCTACCCGTCTCGCCAAAACAGGAAGAGCCTACATTTGCACGGTCCAAGACAATAGAGCCTTAAAATTCTTACCTTGCATCATTGGTTGGGTGTGTTTGTTCAGTTAGCATGTGATCAGTCAGTTTATAGAAACTGACTGACACTGCTCACAGAGAGAAAAGGCAGCTGTTAGCTGCACCAGCTATAAAAAGCCCAACGGCATCTCAGAGATTGCAGATCAATAAAGACATTCACTCATTCTAAATGACAGAATTGGATCTGGAAATGTTCGCATTATTTTCAGTTATTTGGGGACTTTTTAATGTAAAACAAATATGGAAAGAAAGAGACTCTGGGATCTCACATTCATTAAACATAACACATAGGTTCTGGATTAAATCTGATATTCATCAGCTGCCTCATAAGCTGGTCCCAGAAGCAGATAAGACATTAGCATTCCTGTAAGGGCACTGGGGTAAACTATCAGTCCTCACTGGGAATGGGCATTAGTATTGATCAGTCTGTTGTTTTTACTCCAACTTAAGTGCAGCTCCTTTCATTCTGGAGTGCCGAGCTGCCTGACCCCTTCATTGGGTCAATACAAAATTTGCTTTGAAAAATAATGACCGTCAGGGCTAAAAATGATCGGCTTTTGTGTCAAATAGAGTGCTCTTTTAAGAAGATATGTTGCAGGGCTCATGGTAAATTGTTGGTCCCAAAAAGCAAAAAAAAGCCACATGATAAAAAGTGAGCCCTTTTGCTTGGAAAACACAGAACCTCTTTAGAGTTTCAATCGGTAGTGAAGAGCTTAACTGTGCTACCATCATTTATATTTAGCTCTCCTTTCTCATGCACAGTGATGTCTGGATGCGATTACAAGCAGCCCATCTCATCTCCTCAGTGGGTTTCTCCATGCTCCGTGCAGATCGCTTGCCTCTGGAAAAACCACACATGGTGGGAATTATGGAATAATGCTGCATCAGGAATGTTCCCACGATGGCCAGTGGGACCTCATGGAGGTCCCGCTGGCTGGCTAGCTGCCGACGGGGTTTATTGGAAATTACACACAACATACATATGTCTTTGGTGTTGGAGCAGATCTGAACCTGTTCCTACTTTATTGGATCAAGTCGTTCCTTTGAGGTGAAGTATTTGCGCACGGTTTTCATTTGACTGCGAAGGAAATCTGCGCCCTCTAAACCCTCATCATTAGCACAAGCTTGAGCACAGCAGATCAGCTTAAAGACAGAAATCTGACTCCTCATTTACGGTTTCAGTCAAATAATCCTTCCACTGGGATCGCCACCAGCAACGAGAGGTCAAGTTGGCAAACCGCAAAACATGCCTGGAACCCCTGCCTCAGGGCCAAAGGAAGCGTCGTGCCAAGCAACAGGGCAGGTCCAGATTGACTCACAGAAGATTTGCCCGTGAGGCACGTGGGCGAAAAATAATCAGGAGTCACTAGAGAGTGACGATCAGCCGAGCAGAGAAGGATTAGCCAGCTACTCAGCCACAAACTTAACCCAGAAACTCAGTCAATAGAAGCTCACAGTCACTTTCAGAGCTGCCAGGGTATTAGTCAATGAGATTTGGAGGGAGGCGGTCACACATGCACACGCACGGCACTATTTTGTGGGATTAAGCTTGTGGGTTTGACTAACTGTAAAGCGATTCGGTGCCAATCCACCTCCGTCCTGGGAGGCCCGGCCGCTCTGGTTGGCTGGGCTCCGTCTGCGTTGTAGGTCACTGCAGTGAAAGTCCAGATTCCTCCGGTGGCCCAGAAGAACCCCGGCGTAAAAAGGAGAGCGGAGCAGCCGGCCAGCGTCAGGCCTCCACGGCGCATGCGGAGCGGAGCAGCAGGCGTGTGAAACTGGGACTTCAAGCCGCTGGCAGGGAATGCACGGAAAATGAGGAATGACCTCAGCCTTTCCAAGTTGTCGTATTTCATACCAGAGCAGCTGCAGTCAACAAGATTTTCCAGCAACCTTCCTCGCCGCGCGCTACCTCTTCCCCCTCTGTCGGCCTCTGCCTCCCAAAGCCGCGTGGAGCTGGCCGGGCTCTGCTGGCCGGTGACCCGGTGATGGGCAGTGACCCCGCTGGCTCCTGGCAGCGCCACCACAGCCGGCTGCTTTCCAGCCCTTCACGTTTCACTTCCCTGAGGTTTCACTGGCTGCCCGTAGAGAACATGAGCTGTGGTACCTAGCCCGCTTGCGGATGAGAGTGGGGTTAGATCATCTCAGAGGGGGGAAAGTAGGCTACAGTGCATATTTAATGACAAAACAGGCCTCCACGAGCCCCAGTTCTCGGTGTAATGCTCGTTTGCGACTTGAACTAAACACGGAAACAGTCGAAACAGTTGGAACAGGTCAATAATTTATGAGTGCATCCGTTTTTGCTTTCAATTCATGCACATAGTGTTCCAAAATAACTTTGGGTAAAAAAATTCAAAGAGAGGACAACCAGCCATGGGTTCATAACGATAAAGAGTTGGGGTCTACATGCCTGTAAAAATAATTTTCTTCTCACATCTCTCACTCGATACCTCAGTGTCTTGGGTCTCAAAGTCTTGGTGTGTTCACAGCAGGGGATAACACACACCTTCAGCTTTTCTGTCCAAATGAACCACCGACTCTTCTGTCTGCTCTCCATCGGGCAGTCCCAGCAGTCATGCACACTAACTTCCTCTTGCCATTAACACAACAGTACAATGAAAACACCGCTCCTGGTTATTCCTCTTTGTGCTTTCAAAAGCTGGAGCTCCTTGCTGTCACTTCACCCCACCCCCCACGGCACCTTCAAAATAGCCAGTATGCTAGATATTTGGTCGGTGGGTGGCATGTGTCTGCAAGTCTCACAGTTCACATCCTTGAGGCGCCCACACATAGACCGGCCAGCGTTAGCCGAATGCCGGTTTGTCTCAAGTCTTGGCCGTGCGTGCCAACCCAGATTAACTCAGCAGATACATAGCGATGTCTATATATACACACTGCCTGTTGCACAAAGTCCCTCTCTTCAAAACTCGTTTAAAAAACCTCCATGAAAACTTCAAATGTACTTTTCAGTTTGAGTTTTTTTACTTTTTTGTGTCGTTGTTGATTCAAATGAGTGCCGCCATCCACAAACATGTAACCAACAAACCTTCCACAGGGTACTAACCTTCCCCTCCATGAGGACGCCACAGAATATACGATCTGTTGCAACTACATCCACGACCCTCTGGGATAGTCGTATAATGCTGCCATTGTTAGTGTTTTCCAAGCAGAGGATAAAACCGAATCCTCGGAGGATTTCACTGGAATGTAACCCCGAGTTCAATGGCTACAAAGCAAGTGTGCAAGCTGCTCTAAACAGGAGTCATCTAAACATTTTAGGCCACGAGGCAGGCATTTCACAGTGAGGCGAGAGGGAGCAGCGCTGGCTAATTCGTTTGTCTTCCTGTGTGTGGTTTCTTTCTCAGAGCTCATCTGTGCTCAACTGTAATGCAAGTGTCCTGAGAGATGGCCAAAAGGCAAACAAAGGCTTCCACCCCGCACGCAAGCGGGCGCAGACACCCGACCGGCTGCTGCGCTGTCATGAGAACCCAGTGAACTCCGCTCCGGCGCAGGACCCGCTGCTGCTGCTACGGCGGATGTTTGGACCGGGCTCAGGCCCGCCTGGCTGTGGTCTGTCGCTCAGCTTTGGTCCCTTAATCCACTTCAGTCGACGATGTAAAAAAAGGGTGCATGTGAAAGCAGTCCGGGGAGAAAAGCATAAATCCCCTTTCTCCATCTGCACGCGGTAATTCTTCTACCTGTCAGCTCATGCATCAGCTCAGGCCTGTCACATGTTTCCCACCCAGCCGGGGCCACTGACCAGGCCTTCACTGACCCCCGGAGTCTGTGCGTCCACACCGGCCATCAGCCCGCTCCGGGACGCTGGCGGAGCTGACACTGCAGGCGTCAGAGGAGAAACCTAAAAACCATCAATCAGCGCCACCCTCCATTTTCTCCTGGCAGGTAATCCAACGCAGCGGCTGGAATTCCAGCCAAGGATTTCCCACTGGGATGTGTTTCTGTTTCACCCAACAAGGATCAGGTTCGGGGGGATTACTCAACAGCGCGAAGCACAACTTACAAACACACGCACAGGGACTGACCCCGGGGCCTAGTCTGGCTCAGGTGTGGATGATGCTGAGTGTCTGTGCTGGAGGGAAGAGCTGTCAGGCTGAAAACCCTTCAGAGGCCTGCCGTCTACAGCCATGCCCTTCCAGCCAGCCTCCACCAACTCCTGCAGCCATGACTGAAACCAGCCATCTGCATTACCGTAGGAGCGGGGGGGCACTCACCAAAACCCAGCAGTGGGAACCAGCCACCTGCTTCAGTGATTAATGGCTGCCAAAGCGGCCCAAGCAAACTCCAAGGTGGAAGCGGCGGAAACAAAGGGAAAACGGGCTGAACGGCACAGTGGGAAATATCTAAGGAAGACTTTGTCATGGAGGGCAGGGGAAGGACAACTTTAAAAACGCAGACAGACCCAATTTTGGGTCAGTATTTACAGTGTTCTGCCACCTGCCGAACAAGGACCAGGAATACGCATCGGCCAAAAGGAGAGGAGGAGGAGGAGGAGGGCTGGATGGCCTCCTTCTGCCTCCTCCAATCAGGGCAGGCTGCAGTGCAGTTACAGTGTAGCTACTGCTCACTTTCCAGTGTACATGTAACTGTACTAAAAAAAAGCATTTTTTCTTAAGGTTGCTAAGCTTTATTGTTGCAAATTTCCCTGTGAAAGAAAAGAAAACAATCATCATGAAAGCAGGAGGTCATATCTGGACCTCAGACGGCTGATTTCCTGCAATACAGGGCGCTGACCTAAGTCTCTAAGTATACATATGCAAAGGTCAGCAGGAAGAGCCCTCGCTCTGTGGAACAGCGGAGGTTTGGCTGGCTATAGGCGGCCTGACTGGCCATTTGTCTTTGTTTCCAAATGGCACAGGCAGCTGCCACCAAAGGTCAGCGAAATGTTAGCAGAGCAGGGCCCTGCAGAGGCCGGGGCCCGGGCCTGGGACGGGGCGGGGACACCCCCCCCGCTTGCATTTTCCATCACTCACACAGCCCGCATCTCGCTGGCATCGGTCAGCCGCTCCGCCTCAATGCAGCTGGTGGTATTTTCCAGTTTTCTCTCATCTCCCCAGCCCGAGCCGTGCGTCTTCTCTAAGTGTAGAACTATCAGGTTGCTCTCTGGCCTCCAGCTCTCCGTCAGAGCGAGTGGCGTTTGAAGTGCCATCCTCTGCCTGCCCTCCGTCAGCCAAATACACCCCTGGCTGTAACACAACCTGGGTAAACTTACACCGACTGCCATCGGCACCTCCAGCCCACCTCTTTGGAGCTTTTGTGCACGGAGGCCTCATGCCCAGGGACACGAAGAGATGGGGGAGACGGGGGAGTCCCACAGAGCCAGAAAAGTGCAGACAGACGTCCAAACAAGCAGTCACACACTCGCAGAGCAAGAGCAGCTTTTAAACCATCTTTTTTTGTGCACGGCATGTCTCGGGGTCATTCCTAAAGCCGAGCATTTCTCTGACAACCGCTTGTCTCTTCTCATCCAATACATCTGAAAAACGATGGACGGATGCTTACAAGACATCTTTCTTTTTCTTCCTCTTGGCTAAACAAGACAGCATGAGCAAATGAGAAAACCTGCTGGTTACATTTTTCTGTCTAGTTGCTGTTTCCCCAACCCCCCCCCCCCCCACAACATACATAACCCTCTCCTCAGTCACGCTCTTTAATGGCCATAAAAAAGAAACCTGGCAGTGAAAAAGAGAAAAAAAACATCTTTACAAAGCTTTCAGACAGAAGCAGGGAGATGACTGCCCCCCCCTCCACTAACATGTGTTTTACCTGCATGGCAGGAAATTTAATCCAGGACTGGGCTTTTTAAGAGCGAGCCGTGCACCAAACTGCCTGAATGCTCCGACTCTGCTCTGACAGAGTAGGTTGTATCATACTTTTTTGTACAACTGAAATCATTCTGCACAGCTCAAGGCTTAAAAAAGTGCAACAAACATCAAACAGAAAAGCAAACTTTTTTTTTTCTCTCTTGGTGTAACCAGCTCGTAATTAAATTCTTAAGAAACAGCTTCATAACGGGACGCATCAGAGGGAAAAGAGCTGTTCCCAAACGAATATATCACTGGGTTCTCCAGATGTTTTTGGTATCGTTCGTGCGAGGCCTCTCAGTGTGTTTGACAAGACAAAGAGTGAAATGTGACTCCAAACAGCTATTTTTCCTCACTGACGAAACATAAGCTTTAAGGCATCTGCCTGAAGGCAGGAGGCCAGAGGTTATTTGCAACCTATTAACTGCACTGTATCCACACGGACGGCATTGATGCTGCTCCGTCTCAGTGCCCAGAATAATGGGCTTCTCCTCTTCTGCTCTGTGGATGCAAATCAAGCCTGCCTTTAGGACACAGACGGTCTATTATAATGCCACTGTGGGGAATAAAGGCTGGGCCAAGTGGCTGTTTAGTGGCTTTTCCCTGAAGAAAAATGCGCTTGTTTTGTTGTGTTTACCTATAAATTAAAAAGCAACAGACACAGATTGCTGAGCCGGCTCACCATAAACAGGCCGACAGCGGGTCCTTCGTCTTATGCCAGAAATAAAACGCATATTAAAACCCAAATGAAAAGGAAAAGAGATGGAATTGAAGAGACCTGAAATAACCACAAAGAGACCAGATGTCCCACATGTGACAGCTTAAAAAAAAGTCACACAGTTGACAAATTAAGACACAGAAATAAGGAGTGTGACACACAAAATGTGACACAAAGAGAGCCAGGATAGAGCGGTGGAAAACCAGACGCAATAGATGCTAAAGGACTTAGTGTTTACACTGCACAATATGAGGGCCAAGAAGAGCCTGAAGATAAACTACATGAGAAGTGAGACACAAATGTCCCCAAAGTGCAGCACAAAACAACAGCATGACAAAAATGAGACGAGATGGAAGAAAAAAAGAAGCAAAAAGCCAGTAAACAAAACGACTGTAAAGAGATGCAACAGAGCATCAACACAAAAACAGAAACACAACCTGAAGACTCACAGACGCAAACCACACGGCAGTTTGTGTCGGTGGTCCTGGGCAGGATGAGAAGGGCAAAGAAC